>CP053158.1:12925906-13380542 GCA_014607495.2 Carposina sasakii
ATGTCGCGCTGAAACTCCCACTGCGTACCTATACCTCCCTGGTATTCCTAACGCACTCTTCTCCTGTTTTTTTCGCGGTTGAGGCGTTCCCTGTTGCGGGCTCGGTGGAGGGTGGGAAGCCAGGGGGATGAATATACAACTCCCTTTCACTATGGAACAAACTTGGTCCAAAAACCCACCACTTACAAGGGAGGGAACTATGGTTCGGCGGCGGCTCCCCCCTCCACACTCCAGCACCAACGTTGATGCCAGGAGAGACACCAGTGCCAAACTCGCGGTGACGGTACTGGCAAAAGGGAAATCCGGACGCCCGGACCCAAGGGTACTGGCCAAGGGAAGACCCGGACGCCCGGACCCGACCCCGGGCACCAGCACTGCAGGCGGTTACCACAACCCCATCAATGACTTCGCTTCGGCCTGGAACGAGACGGTCGTCCGAGTCCGGCCACCCGCTAAAGGGGGCCTAAGGCTGGGGCGCACCAGTCGAGCGACAGAATTTATACTGGGGAAGCCCTCAGGATAAATAAGAAGCCAAATAAAAAACAACGCCTCCATAGACGGCAACGGGCTATGGAGGACGCGCTCGTAGCTGCGGAGCCGGTTAATCAATCAAAGGCCACAGCGGCTCGAGAGGTAATGACTCTACGGACGCGCTGGCCAGGCAAGGTTCGGACCTTATAGCTATAGGTCCGGAGCCTATCATACCAGCCCAGGTTCAGTCTGGAGGACTGTCGGCAAGCAAAAGAGGCCTTACCTCAAATTTGCGGCCGACTGTCAAAAAGGTTAATGAAGTTGATTAAACCCCAAACTGAGACTGATAACCAGCATTATTACAGGTCATGGAGCCTTCAACAAACACTTTTCCACATTAGGTATTACAGACAGTCCCATGTGCAGAGCCTGCATGGAAATAGAGGAGACAGTCGCCCATCTGCTGCTGCGCTGCAGAGAAGTGGCCCCATACCTGGCAAAATATCTCGGCTCTCCAGGCTCGCTTAGCGAGACTCTGGGCAACCTGAAAAGGCTGCTAGGATTTCTGGAGGAGATAGGCTGGCTCGAGTAGAGAGCACACCACCCGCACGCAAAATAGGCGCACAGACGTCGAGTTGCGGAAACAAGCCCGTTTTACCATACCATACCAACATTGTATCAATGACCCAAGTTCTGGTGAAGTCGGGTAAAAGGTGCAGTCTATATTCCATTAATTTTATAGTCCGATGGGATGGAATTCCGACACGAGCTGTTGTACTAGTTAGTAAGAACGTAATATAATTATGTACAATACATACTTCATTACTAATTAATTAATTAATTTATTGTTACGCGGACATGACGGCATTACAGCAATACCAAGGTGCCGTCAAGTTTGGGGAAATGTAAATGTTATAATGCATACCTAGTCACAAATATGGCACAACACGCCTCGCCCACTTGTTCATTTCTCTTGTGTTTGATATTCCGTGGAGTGGCCTATAACTGTGGACTTTGTGTAGCTCAGGGGTTCCCAAAGTGGTTCAGGTGGATCCCCAAGCTACCAGAACCGGTCAACCTTTAAAGTGATCTAAGCCGCGTGGTGCCGGCAAAGTAGAGTCTGTACCACCCCCTGCCTGTTCCGTGGGTATCGTTCGAGGCGTTTGAGGGTTTCCGGGAGGTGGGCAGCAGAGCCTCTCGTGCTGCAGTCACCAACCCGCTTGCCCAGCGTGGTGACTATGGGTAAAAACCCCCCTATGCCAGTAGCCTTGTCGCGTGCCCTGGGGGAGGCCTACGTCCACTGCAATAGGCTGAAGAAGAAGATGAGAATTGGGAGCCCCTGGTGTGTCCGCACGTACCTTATGCTTGTACTTGGCGAGCGCGGCCCTCGCCTTGGAGATGAGCAGGCTGTCATCAGTCTCCAGCTTGAAGGACACGACGTAGGCGCGCGGCACCCACAGCGACACCAGCGGCGCCAGCATCTTCGGCACCAGCTGTAGCTGGATCAGCGGCGCGCCGCTCGCTGACTGCATCTTATGTGTCGGCTAGAGGTTTCAAACATTTAGTATCGGTTACATACGTATATATAATCACGCCTTTATCCCTTACGGGGTAGGCAGAGCACCAAGGGCCGATAGGACCACATGATGCCACTTCTGACCAATTTTGAGGTATAGTTGAGATGTACAAGTTCGGTTAGTAGTGACAGGTGGTCAGCCCATCGCCTACAAAACCCAAGACCCTCTTGTTCTTCTACTGACTTGTACAGTATGCCCGGAAGAGAAGCAGCTGTAGTATTATATGTTATATTTTTACTCCCAGAGCAGCATAGAAGATAATATAGTATCAGTATATAGTATCGGCTGTGTCACGATACTATATACTGATGTCGGTTACAACCCCGTATCGGTTAACTTTTTTGACAATTCATAGTGATGGTCACTCTATTAACAAATGGACTCTCTCACACTCTATTAACGAATGGCATAGTGCCTTGTCGGAAGAAAACTTGCCAACACGCGCATACATGTCACTTCCAGTTCAATCACCGATCAGTACTGATCACCATGAACTGTCAAAAATATAGCCGATAGGCTACTCGTTATAGTTAATTGTGAGTTGGTGATGCACGGTATGACTGTGAGCCACCAGCACCGCCACAGCTGGAGCTCTGTTTCATCAGCAACTGTCTGACTTAACTTTAAAACTCAATTTAACACACCGTATTAATTCAACAAACAAATGAGCGTCGTACATCTGCAGTGGGATATCTTACGATATTTTAATATCTAATGTAAAGGGTGTCGTACAAAATATGAGAAAAAAAAACGGAACTTAGTACCTAAATCGTCAATAACTAACAATAATAATACTCCAGACATCCCCACTCACCACCTGATCCTTGGGCACGTAGAAGTCGGACACGGCGGCGCACAGGTACAGGCAGGCGCGCGCGCCCACACGGCTGAGGCACTCGCAGGCCGCACGGAGCAGCCAGAAGTAGTCCGACACCGTGGTGAAGGCCACACCCAGCAGCGCGCCCGCCGCGTGCGCCGCCTTGTAGCGCAGGAGCACCGGCGCCAGCACGTCCACGCTGTCCGGCTTCACTGCAGGCGGGGATCGAATAGGATGTTACACACGAACGGTTAAGCGAATCTGAAACGCTCTGCACCATTTTGTGACGCCATCCACACACTGATCAAAGTCTAATGACTCGGTATTCGCGTATCCTATCGTTTCCTGTTAAAATGACGTTACTGCATGAAACGGCCCTAAAAAATTTAATATATCAGGTCTTTTAAAACCCATTATTTTACCGTTTAGAAACCAAATACTCCAAATTGCTAAAATGTGCCCCCGCTAAATTTGGAACTTAGCGAGGCAATACATGTGTTGTATTTTAGATCACAATATAAATTATCAACAAAAGAAACACTCACCAGTAATGGTAGTATTAGGCCCTCGCTCCTGTATATCGAGCATGTCCAATAGCTTCTGCCCGGTGAAGTGCCTCGTGAAGGGCTCCAGAGACTTCTGCCGGTGCATGAAGATCACTGCATAACCCTGCGGGAGTATACCGCCTCCTGATTACCTAATTTGCAATAACAGAGCCGAAGCAATGCGACAGCGAGAATTCGCATGTGTGAATGTGTGATGCGGTGGCGCGGGTGACGCATACACTTTTTGCTATTGCTACTTCGGCTTTGCTATTGCAAATTCGGTAATCAGGGGCTGATCTTACCGGCTGCGCCAAACATAACGAAATAGAACCTACAAATTATGTATAGGTAGTATTGGTTATTTCAATACCTACTTGAAGCCAATATCTCTGTCTATCATCATTTTACATTCTTTCAAGTTTTATATGTATACTTAAATATTTTTAAATCTATCTACCTACATTAAAATACTTTGCCTGACTGTCGAATTAACAACCTAAACCACTGATCATGGAGACCTGAAACTTGGAAGATGTGTTCTTATATAACCCAGGGTTAGGAAAGGCTTTCTCGAAATTGCCACGGAAACGGAAGAAACGGGAATTGTAAACTTTGCACGGACGAAATCGTGTTGGTCACTAGTACCTCTACTTACCTCAGGTATAACAGAGAATACAACTAGACGTGGTTTTGTGACGTACCTGTTCCAGAAAGTACTCAGCGGAGGCGGACCCTCGTGTGCCCGCACTGAAGTTGTCCACAAACCGCACCGTGTTGTGCTCTAACGGGACCGTGGTACCTCCCGACTGGAAACAACACCACTCCCACATTACTCACCTCTATAATAGAGGTAGGAGTCTTTAGCTAGCCACGGTATTAACAAGTATCTATTAAGCAGTCAAGAAATCAGGGACGTTCTCAGGCATACTAGCAACTTAGGTAGGTACATTTTTTTTTAAATGAAGTTAGAGGGACAGACATTAAACGGTGCTTCAATGCGGGCTGGCCTCCGTTTTAACACTCATTCTTTGGCGCCACTGAGGTAAAACCGCACATCAGTGACGCCAACAAGTGTAGTTTTTAGAAATATAAGATTATGTATTGTATTAAGAACAAGACTTGAAACTCACAGTAATAAGCACGATCTTGTTGCCATATTGGTCATGTCTCTCGCAGAACTCTTTGAGTAAGGACCTGTTATCCTCGAAGTCGGTCGGCGGGAGGTGCACCGCGAAGAACTCTTCCCACGAGCCCTCTGCCATCGCGACGGCCTGTGGAGGTCCAATGTTAATATTTAACGTAATTAAAATGTTTGTTAATTATTTCAGTATTTAATACTAGTGGACGGCCGCGACTTCGTCCGCGTGGACTGCAGAAAAAACAAATGTCGAAATTATCCGGGATAAAAAGTAGCCTATGTGTTAATCCAGGGTGACAGCTAACTCCATACCTAATTTTATTAAAATCGCTCAAGACCATCCATACTTACAAACTTTCGCGTTAATAATATTACCATTAGGAATTAACTAAGCATATGGCAAAAACGAGAGATCGAGCCTTGTGGCGTACTCTGGGCATAGAGGATAAGATGTAGACATAGAGTGCTAATGTCATACTAACAGTTTCGATGCACCATTAGACTTTTGGTGCCTCACAATTCCAGTCCTTGACACTTAGATTGCTTACTATACTTACATACATTAGTAATGTAATGAAATTGTATTAGGCGTTACAATTCGGAAGTTCAAACATTTACTATGGGTGCACCACCGTACACCCTCCACTGATCCTGGATCTGATAACTCATAATTGCGCAACAGGCACTTGCACTACTACAATGCCATGAGAACAGACCCGAGCTAGCATGCAGCGATACATTGCACCTTCCGAAATCAAAACTAGATAAACAATCTACATATGTTTCGCCAACAACCGTGGCATCCTCAGGATTATAGAAATTAGTAAATTAGTAAACACTTTACTTTTACTTACTTGATTGTATCGTCTTGCATGCTAGTGCTCTCTGGCTCATGGCGATTGTAGTTAGTGCAAGTGCCTGCAATGAGTTATCAGATCCGTCAGTGGAGGTGTAGGGCCCGGTGGTGGGCGACCCATAGTAAATTAGTAATGTAGTAAATTACTATACATTACACTAATAGAATCTAATGTCAAGGACTGGAATTGTAAGGCACCGAAAAGTCCAATAGTGTATCGAAACAGTGAGTATGACATTAGCACTCTATGACATCTTATACCTCTATGCTCTGGGGGAGGTCTACGTCCAGCAGTGAACTGCAATAGGCTGACGATGATGTAACTAAGTATGTTTTACAATATTTACCTGAAAAAGTTAACTAGGCGGAAATATTAAGAGCTGTACTGTACCCTAGTTAGCAAATAAATTTTATTTTGTGAAGGTACTTCCCTATTAAGAGGCTGAGAAGAATGGGTTTCACTTACAGAGGAACTATCTGTATTATTTTTAAATTATATTATGTATTGACTCTGTAACATTTCACACGCAGAGTAGGTGAACCTTTGCATCAAAATTACATTTTTTGCTAAGAAACGTTTAATGTAGTCATAGCCATGCCTACTTCACACTTATTTATTAGTGCAGTAAATATTGTGGACAGTGATGTGCACAAATCTATACATATAATAAAAAAGTAACGGATCGCTGTCTGTACATGAAAGATATATGAGAAAAAATATTATAATAGACCTTTATCAACGCAATAGTACCCAAAAGAATGATTTTTGGATTTTTTGTCTGTTTGTCGGTTTGTCTGTGAGTTTGTGCACGCTAATCTTAGAAACGGCTGAACCGATTTTGATGCAGTTTTCAGGAATATATTGTGACAGGTCCCATTTAACATATAGGCTACTTTTTATCCTGGGAAAATGTTTTCTTCTGGATAATTTTGACATTTTGTTTTCCTGTAGTTCACGCGGACGGAGTCGCGGGCGTACCCTAGTATGTAATATGTCACATGCCAGCAACGTCTCGGGACTATGGAGCACATATTGTGCAAACACAACATATAACTACACCAACTGAAAAATTTAATCACTGGAAGGTGCAAATTATGGTATTACAGAACAAAGTCCTAACTTGAACTCTCATATCTATAGAATTAGTAATCATATGATGCGGGTATAATAATATTATCTAATAAAGGGCCTAAGCCCTAAGAAATTCTCTAAGTGTTTTTTCATTTTCACACACTTCCTTCATAAATAAGTCTACTTTAAGTCATAAACTAAATTCAACATTCCAATAGTCATTAATTTTCTCTTCATTTACAATACACTTACATGCATAGGCAATTTTTTGCATGTGCAAGACAGATTTTTGTGTGCCTACCTACACAAGCACCAAATTCCTTGGAAAGAAACCATATTGACTCAACCACATTAATATGAGTAATAGCTATAGGTAGGAAGATGATGACATACATGTATAAATAGGGTAGCCAGAATTGCAGGATTGTAAAGGAGGTCTTACAGTCACATTTAACAAATACTTATGTGAAGTGTGATGAATGTGGATGAGGTGAAAGAGATATGTTTGGAACATACTAAATGTAGATCTGTAGTCTCTGCCTACCCCTATGGGATATAGGTGTGAGGTTATGTATGTTTGTAAGTGTATGAATAGAAATAAAACAAAACTTGAGTCATACTACTAGGTAGTTTAGTCAGTGTGTCACTGCTAAATAAATGGTTAGGTTACTTTTAATAGGATTACAGCACAAATTGAACAAGTGTTGGAGGCAATTTGATATGTAGCTGAGTTTGACATTGTGGGGATTCTTTATCTATCAGGAATAAGGTTTACAGTTTTTTTATTTGTATTTATATCGAAATATCAAAAAAGAAAAGAAACATTTTAGACATGCTAAAAAAATGCTCCATACAAACTGCAACCACAATGTGACGTCACTCTTTAAGTAACTTGTATGCGCGTAAAAGAATGTTCGTTCTACAGCTATATAAATATTGCGTTTATAAATATGGTCACAAAACAAAAGTTGGTGTAAATGATGCAGGTGAACATGTGATGTTGTAATTTTCAATCAATTTCACATTTGAAAAATGGACTTGCCCAATTAACTTTGAAGGCTTATTACTACCTCATTTGGACACATAATCAAACTGTAATTTTACAGATAGGTATGATTTTGATAATTTATTCTGATAAGCATAAAATATGCTTAGAGTAATTAAGATTCAACCATAGGAAACTACCCCATTCTGATATTTGGCATGCAGGTATGTATTTTTTTTTAGACTATTGCTCAGGGCTTAAAAGATAGAGCCGAGGGAAAATTGGAGGATGGCTTTAGGTGCAGTAGGTGAGATGGTGCAGGTTAATATAATGACATATTGATCTCCGCTGTTAATTATTAGTGAGTATATAGAAATAAAATTATAAAGTTACTGATAAACCACTTGTTGGACCACAACTTTTTTATATTAAACTTACTTTCTTTTTTAATCTAGATATACCTAGGGTTAACTTATAGCATTCTGTTTAAATAGTTTGTACTTTCTACACATATTCTTATAGGTATCAGAAACAGAATAATTTAAAGGACAGCATTGATGGATTGCCTTATAACAGTTATAACCCTAAGCTGACGATAACTATGATAAACAAATGTATTATTATGTAATGGTAGATGTGCTTTGTAGCCAACTCCAGTTAATTACACGCGTTTAACAAAAAATCAATGCTAGTCCTTCGACACCATGTGATATCGACAACTGCAGGAACAAGTTTAGTAATTTGTCACCTTCAGAGATATCCTTGACCTTTGCTCGTCCACAAGTGAACTCTAAACGATTTCTTGTCTCATAGGTGCCAAGCGAAAAGCATCTGCTAAGAGTAATTGTAGTATTTTATGGCGAATATATCGTTATCAATCATCACTTAAACGCGAACGAGACACCGAAACACCTTAAAGAAAACGTTTTTTTTTTTTGATTTCGTTCGAGTCGGTCGGTCAGTGCTGCTGTCACTGTCACCTGTAACTATTTTTCAAGGTCAAAGAAATCATGTCCATGCCGCCATTGTCTTTAGTATTTCGTATGATAATGTTCTCATCATCATTAAAATGATTGGAACGACGAGAATTTTTCTATATACAAATAGATTTAGATTAATTCTTATATAATCTATGGATTAATTCTACCTGTCATGTCATATAAGGTATCTACTGTGCAGTAACCAGGAACTTGGTACTAATACCTGTACCCACCTGATCGGATAGACACCTGACTACAACAGCTGCTGCAGTCCAGCTGTACCTTTCCTTTTTTTACATAATAATAATTATATATAAATACATACATATACACATGGCAGTGTCATAAAGGATATCCCATAGCATATACTTTTAGGGAGAGATATAAATGATCAGTTTAGTCGACTCATATGATACCCATGAAATGAGACGCTTATTCTATTCTAGAAAAGCCCCGCATCAGCATAGGATCCTATTTTTTATCTAGAAAAAGGAAAGGCAAAATAATAAATAACATTTTATTTGATACTTTTTATTGACTACCCAAAGACTTTGCATCGCGCCTTTGGCTTGGGACCTTTTATCTTAACTATCTTATCTATATCTATATTAACTATCTTAAAGTATATTAGAAGAGAAATAATTTATTATTAATAATCAGTGTACCTATCATGATTTAGCTCTGTGCTGCCGCTAGTTCCTATCTAAAATAATAGGTAAATAATAGCGGTTCCATGATATAGGTACCTATATTTCTTTATGCTATAGGTAATATCAATTTAGGGTAGGTACTATAATTCAGTAACAAGTTCATTAGACGAAACATTCTGTTGCGTATTCTGGGACGGTGGTAGTAGACGATCGTCAGGAAGAAACGAAGCTATTATTGCAGATGCTAAAAAAAAAGGATTTGGTTAAAAAATACAAATTAAATGTTTAATAGACGATGAACTCACTATTTATTATTTAGTACCTGGGTAGACCACACGTTCTACAGTCACCATATTATAGAGCTATCTAGTTAATCTATAATATCTCGTTTTTAACCGACTTCAAGAGAAATTTTGAATTTGGTTAAGAAGTATAAGTTTTTTTTTAACTTTATATTGCATAGAAATCCTTCATTTATAAACAGATTTCATGTGTGTGGTGGGTATTTTATACATTCACCACATCAGATCTGACTGAAGATAGGATCCTGGAGCAATCGAAGTTTTTTACAAAGTACTAGCGACCCTACTGATAGCTAGTACTTTATATAAACCTTTCTCTTGAATGGCTCTATCTATTTAAAAGAAACCGCAGGGACAGGCAGACAGCGGGCAACAACTTGGTTTTATACTATGATTTTAGAAAAAAACCTCATTAGTTTTTATACTATGTTATGATTATGATGAATCCTGGATAAAGACGGTGAATCTTTCTATGGCCCCATAGCTTACGAAGGAGAGTCCACGCTGGTATAGAGGAATTCCTTTATTTCCTAGATTTCCTCTATGACGCTGGGAATAGCATGTTATGAGGTAGGTACTCACAAGTAAATAATGCAGTGAGAAAGTAAAATCCGGCATTACAGTGATTTGCTATCAGAAAATTAAGGATTTGGACCCAAACGAACGTTCCTATTCGTCCGAACGTCATGGTGAAGGCAAGTGCTATAGCTCTGAAATAAAAAAAATAATTCCACATTAAATGGAGACTAAAACCTAAATCCCTGATATTGATCTACAAGTAACTTGTAGTTACCTAGTAAGTGGTATAAAAGGTGTAATAGAAGGGGTATGTTAAACAAAATGCTATGAAAGAAAAGAAAATGCTAGTAGGTACTTATTATAACATTCATGGTTATTGAGGACATAGTAGCTAATTACAATAAGTACCTAGGTACCTAATCGATCCCCAATATATATCCTGATACAATAATGGTCCAAGATCTTACCTTAAATGCGTTGGGAAGATAGATACAACGATAGCCGTATAGAGTCCGTACACGGCGATACCCAGCAGGAACACCATGAAGAACGCACTGCTTGCTAACGCGTTTGGGATGAGGTTCACCGAGATACCGAATGTGCCGGTTATTGCTATCAATGTTATGGCCATGTTTCGTCTTCCAGTCTTATAAATGACCTAGTAAGAAAGAGTATTTAAAGTTTTGTATAATGGTAAAGGGTACAGAAGAAAGATATAGTAGGTACCTACTTAACTATTGAAATAAATTGTGAAGCTGTCTGTAAAAGGGTAAGAAGCATAGATGCTTACAAACCACAGGTTTAGGACTAGTTAGGGTGTCATGTTAGTATTCAAGAAGTCTATAAAAAAAAATATTTAACTCACTAAACTTAGAAAGAAGTTGACCAGAGACTGCAAAGCGCCTACTGCGAAAACCATCAGCAATGCTGTAGAATTCATCTTGCAGTCTGACGTATCCTGCAATGGAAATTGAAAAGCATAAGGTAGGTTTACTAACAGTCAGCCGTTTTTTCCATTAGAAACTACGATGAACACACTGACAAAGACTAAATGAAATGGTAGGTATATACCTCATGTAAATCAGTAGGTACATTTGTTAAATATCAGACTGTGTTTGCGGGCGTCGCACTATGTAAAAGTGAAGATGGAGCCCATAGAGGCACTTTTTTATGATATCATAGGTGCGCCCCGTAAACGCAATGCTGACCATGGAATTGCTTACGTCAACCGGTGATGAAATTTCGTTGATGACTCCACAAAGTGTAAGATCTGACCCTTCGCCTGACTGTAGAATATCTACAAGATAGTTAATAATGGTTGGAGTCAACATCATAAATGTTGTAGGCCTGAAAGAAAAAGTTGAGCATATAATTAAGCCTGAATTGACTCAGCAAATGATTATTAACATTTTACATAATACCCTCGATACTGATTCAATAGTCAACTCAACCAACGGATAGAGTATAGAGGATTTTGTAAATTTAGATGAAAAACATTTGCTGCTGGAGACACGGCTTTAGGTATAGGCGGGCCGCTTTATTACACAGAGAAGACGAGAACGATACGACGATAGTTCAAGTAAGAAATTACTGAATATGAAATTAAATTAAAGAGGTTACTAACTGCATTGATACATAAAGTAGTATCATGATTAGGGTATACTTCAGGAGCGGAAACTTGAACAATGGTACTATCTGATCTTTTACAGATGACTTCTGTGTCGTACTACCAACATATGCCTGTAGTATCTTCTGAACCTGAAAAGTAGGTACAGTGTCTTAAAGTCATCAATATAATGATCTTCGATGGGCAATAAATGGATAAGAAGTCTAATGGGTCACTGATATCAATATCGCAGGGAAAACTGGACTCTACTAGCACAGCATCTGATGGGTTAGGTAGGTTTGGTTAGGTTAAGTCCACCGACGTGCGCGTCAGTGCGAGGGAAACGGTTGGCTGGTGGGGGCGTCCCCGGGTGACGGATATGGGGCCACTGATTGCTGCTGGTGGGCAGAGGGGTTTTTCAGGGCGTGCCGCGGGTATCCTATAACCACCAAGAAATGGGTGGAGTGAAGCTACCAATGATGATGAATGATGTATGAATGTCAACAGATCATTTTTGACTTAGATAAGTACCTACCTGAAATTTATCTTTGTTGCCATTTAATCTATGAATAGCTTTTAAAATTTTCAGAGCTTCTTTTTCATCCTTTTTGTTCGTACATGTACTTTGGGCTCTCAAGCATGAATATCAACAAATTGCGGTAATCAGGCTCGGTATAGAGTATACAACGATCACAGTTCTCCAAGAGTTCCAGTAGATGCCCAGAGCTGGCAGGTAGAAGGAAAAGGTCAACGGCAATATGGGTATAGCGAGAACTGAAAAAAAAGACAGTTTATCGTTTTGTACAATGTACGGTGCGTACCTTAGAGTAAATAAAACTTACATAGCTAACTTTCATTCTAGATGGGAAACGTATCAAAGTGTAATGTATGATAGATATCACCTTAGAACTATAACTAGCACACCTGCCATTATTCCTTGAGATAAAAGAAAGATGCTGGCGACCAGCAACATGACGAGATTCCTCTTCATCATAGGTACACTTTCACTGACGAGAGTCATGGATAATGTGAATATTCCCGAAGCTCTGGAATGGTAATTAAATAAAAGAATTACAATATTCACACTTAGGTGCTCAGAATAATAACTCGCTCCGCTGAGCGAAGACCAATGATTAATCTAAGCTTAGGTGTCTACTGCAGAGATTGGGATATTGATGAAAAATATGACAAAATGAAATAGGATGACAAATATCAGACAGAATGTTTGATCTAATATAGAATTAGTAGATAGCTTCACGCCTATGACAACGACCATTGGGCTGATGGACCCCAAATCTGTTGATTGCCACATAATTCTGACTAATTAAACATTGATGCGCAAGGTAGGTAGGCTGTTGAACTTATACTTGGGCCATCTGGTTTCCTCCAGGATAGACAGCGAGAGATGGAAAGGCGAACCATCTGGAAAAGCTATTGGTCCATTAAGGGAGATGTTCCTATCTCCTTAAAACGGAAAAACCGGTGTAAAAGTATAAAAGGCTAAAGTATAAAAGTTAGTTCAAATTCTTTCAAACTTACAGAAAGGAAGCAAAGAGTTGCAGCACCATCAGCATGACCCAGTTGACGGAGATGCTGGACAGAGCACTGACGGTGGTGCCAGACAGTATGGAAGCCATGAGCATGCTGCGGCGCCCGCGCGTGTCTCCGAGATAGCCCCATATAGTTGCGCCAGATACCACTCCTGGGAAATATAATAGAGCTCTTTCACGTGCACGCATAGACAGCATGACAATATAATATTCTTCTGATCTTCTTCTTCAGCCTATTGCAGTCCACTGCTGGACGTACGCCTCCCCCAAGGCACGCCTCAAGGCTGCTGCCACAGGGGGGCTTTGCCCATAGTCACCACGCTGGGCAGGAGGGTTGGTGGCCGCAGTGTGAGCCCCGTACGATACCCACGGGCAGGCAGGGGTGGTCAAGGCTGCCAGATTGTATAATTGGATATAAAATATGTATAATCAGACAGTGTATTGTATCCTTGATCATTTTGTATAATACGATACAAACGCAAACGCCATGAAATGGAACGTGAGTTCGTCTCTTGCTTTTCTCGAAGTTGTTCGCTCACTCTAGTAGTATCAATAGGATAAACTTAAATGTGACGCCCGCAGAAGGCTGCCATCCGTAAAACCCGGATACTTTTTATGTCAGGGGATATCTGATTAACTTGATAGAATGATATATTTTGCAATAAATTACGCCATTTTATATTAAAAAATTTGGTGGGCTAAATGTAGCCGCCCCGCTCCGCGCATCCTGCTCTATGTATCAGGACGTAGCTGCGCCGTATCAGCCGTACCTATCTAACAATGATACGGGGCCTCTGGTCTAACATGTGTAAGCAAAATTCTTGTGTGAGAATAATAAAATATAATAGTAAAGATGCTATTTTTTTTACAAAGAATTAATCGAAGCTTTTACAGTAGAAAATGGCAAATAATTATCGTTTGCTTCACCTGCATCAGCATTACCATGATGCATTACCGAACGTCACAAATTCTCGATAGAGCCTGCATTTTCGAGAAATAAATGCCAACAGTGTGCCAAAAAGCCCTAAAAATTTAGAGCTCGCTACGCTCGCGCTGTACTATTTTCTTAATACGTTTTTTTACACATTCAGTGCCGGTGACTGTTTATCACAATAATATTATAAAGGCGAAAGAATGTGAGTGTATATGTTTCTTACTGGGATTAGGTCATACATACCCCTTCCATGCATATAATTGACATCTACGCAAGGATAGCTGCAGGCAATAGCTATATAACGATTTGAGCAAGCATACCTGGCAAACTGGCAAGTTCCATCAAAACCCGGTAGAGTAACAAACATACAATGTATATATACATACAAACCTACATCTCCACAAACTTTCGCATTTATAATGTTAGTAGGACTTGATTTAATCACCAATAACAGGAGCTGCCATCAGCAACCCTTGCTGCGCGCCCGTGAGGTCTAGGTCGCAGGCGCTGGCCGGCACGATGATGGTGCTGTTGTACACGATGCAGGTGAACGAGATGATGGCCAGACCCGTCAGCCCGGTCAGCATGTAACTGTACCAGCCAAACCCTGAAGATGAGGCGGGTTTATTTCTACTGTTGCGTTCTTTTGCGCTGGCGCAGATGTTAGCTACATGACTTTAGTTTGTAACTACAACCTTTGACGTACTTTTTAGTAAACTGGCAAGGAGAAGAGGCGTGATTTACTTGAACATTCACAATGTGTAAAATTAAGGGTAAGTTACGAGTATTGATCTGCAATAACTAAATTTTACAACTCAGTAATTGACGCAACATTTCTGGCGAAGATCTTGAATTAAACCTACGGTTGTTGGACATAAACATATGTAGCATGGATCATATTAATAATTACTAATAGCACTATTACAATCATGGTTTAATCTTACCTGCTTCATCGAGGGCCTCCTCAAAAGACACGACATTCTTCTGCGAATCCCCCTCCATTAAGCACAATCGGCACTACTTGTGTTTTTACGGAAATACAAGAAACAAATAGTGTATGTACCTAACCCCAGAATAAACATTAATAAATATTTGCGCTTATTACCGTTCTAGGCATACCTAGGTACTATTTATCTTACCACTAACACTGTAGAATTTAAAAATAATTTTACAAAGCCATATCACGTCTTATAAAAGATTAGATAGCTATTTTATTTCCATTGTAGCTAATAATTTATAATTAATTGTACACGGTGACTATCTATTATTACGTTTAAGGCCCGCCATACACGTAGGTTTCCTCCTCAAATTCCATTATTCTGATTTGAAATTGCCAACTGCTCGAGCAGTTATCAATGGCAGCCTCAAGCTGTTGACTCTTGACTGCAAGAGCGTTGCGTGTATGTCGATCACTAGGTAACTGCTCGAGCAGTCCGTGTATGGCGGGCCTTAAATAGATTTAAGAAATTAGAATAATCAGGTACCTACCTAATAGTTGAACTGAACTGTATCCTAAGTTTGAGTCTAATAATAGAAAATCGTGGAAAATACCGCATTGATTTTCCTGTAGGGATTTTCTTGTTACATACAACATACATAATATATAGGTATAAACAGGTATGCTTCCAGAACGGGGTAGCTAGAACTGCAGGGTCACGATCCTTCAGCCACATTCAGCATAGCGGGGCTAGATGTGAAATATTATTATTCTTTATTGCACACAAATTAAAAATAACACATCACCGGTAATATAAAAATATCAGTTGCTAGCTCATCTCCCGACTGCACGGAAGGAAATGCTAGTGAAACCCTGCATCAGCAGATTTATCTACAGGATTTCCTTGTCAATTTCATGAAAACATGGAGATTGCTCAAAACGAGAGTCTCATTGCAAAGCTATAAGGGTATACATATCGTCATACTAATACACGTAAATATTTTGTGCTAGGTCATAGAGGAATAAGATGTAGACATGTTATTCCTCTATGGCTAGGTGGTAGTTTGCTTAGTGTATCGTGTCTCATTTTTAATGAAGATGATTTACTTGTGGTAACTCTCACATGTTCTCGCCGATGCACAACACCACGCGCAAGGATTTTTGAAATAAAATAAAACAAATAAACATTTTGTAATACAACTTAAATATTCATATTTTATAAAATTATTAATATTCATATTTTGTATTTCACTCATGTATCTATAAAATTAGATTTAGGGCCGATTTTTTTCAACATTATTTACCGGATGAATTTGCCACAATCCTGAACAGTATAGTTCTATCTATCCATTATTCTAGGAAACCATAACGTTTACTCTCGCAACGGTGACACTGATATTAAGAAACGTTCTGAAGCTCCCTCTTTGTCTCCGTGGATGAGACCTTCTAATTCTTGTTTTTCTTTATTGTATACAAAACACTATAAGTAGTAAAAAGCTGGGGCTGTGTCGGCACACGGCCGTTGGTTTTAACGTGAAACGTCTATGTTAGCGATCGCTTTAAAGTAAAAGATTGAAATGAAAACAGATGGACGCTAAGTAATAAAAAAAGACAGGTACGTAATAGAAACATAAAATACATAGCAAATGTTTATATATTTATTGTCACTTTCTGGTATTTTAAATAGCAGCCGCCCACGACTTCGTCCGCGTGATCGTTGTGCCCGTGCGAAGTTGTTGTATAGACTGTAGCCTTCCTGGTAATGGGCTATCTAACTGAAGAATTTTTCAATCAGACCAGTAGTTCCTGAGATTAGCGCGTTCAAACAATCTTCAGCTTTATAATATTAGTATAGATATAAACTGACCAAATTACACTTATTTTTGTATAATCAATCGGTTCAAATAACTTGACAAACGAAAGAATCACCACGCTATAAAGTCGGAGTCACGAGTTACACTGAATAGAAACAAGCGCGAGCGTTTCGCACAGTTATCGCAGTATCTTGACCCCGACACGAACTATGTCATAACAGCGAGCTGACTATATAAGTGAAATATTACACCACATTTTTGTTTCTAAGACCAATAGTTTTTTATTATTAAGGTACGATGATATAGACCTTTTCGTTACGGTCCAGTTTTTAAACTGGTACCCGTATGTGTCGGCGCGATTTAAGACGTTTCACGTCAAAACAGAGAAATAACAAAAGAAATGTATACAAAGGCGTGCTTATCTCTGCAAGAGATTTCTTCCAGCATACTAGATAACAAAGTGAGACAAACAAGTTGTAAAGGTTGTGTACAAACGTAACTAAAGCTAGGTAACTTAAACTTACCCACGAATAAAATATACGTATGAATCTAGATACATTTTTTTATAATTATTTTTTAGACATTGCTTAACTGAAGGTTACACTTGCTGTTCAAATATGTATAATTACGAGTCAAATCTCTACTTAGTTTGTGTTACGAGTACATTTTAATTTAGTTTTAGATTTTGAACAGTACTATATTAATTATAACCATTTATTTTAGGCTAAGGCCGCACTACGCCAAAACCGCCGCGGTTTTTAACCGCCTGATTTTATTAGTATGGCTAAGCAATACCGTCAGTGCGGCCGCTTCCATTAGTTTCCTTTACTCACAAAATCAGGCGGTTAAAACCGCGGCGGTTTTGCCGTAGTGCGGCCTTAATATAAATAAAAAATACGAGGTTTAGCATCCGAGGTACAATACATCCAACGCATGTGCCTACGTCATAGGTCTAAGGTAGACAAGCGCAGTGGTAATACGTAACTATTTCTGCGGATGACTTTATAACTCCGTTCCTTCAGTTGCTTTGGGCTTTTTTGCTGAAAGGCGATCGTCAGGCAATAACCAGGCCGCGATGAGTGAACCTGGAAAAATATAAAAAATGTTTTTAGTTTTATTTACTAAAAGCTACGTAGGTATAGGTACTAGCTTAAATAGATTCGGCCGAAAACAAACATCCATATAGATACGGTTGGATTCCCAAAATGGAGTACCCAGAACTGCAGGATCATATAGGAGATTCCGCAGCAACGTTAGCATAGCGGAGACAATGAAAATGACGAGTGACAAATTCCTATCGTAGCGCCTGAGAGAATGCTCGAGTTCCTTTGTCGACTCTTACGACATGCACGAAAGGAGATGCAGCTGATGTAGTAAAACCTGTCACCAGGCAGGACCAAACATTTAACAGTGTGCATAAAGTCACAATGCGTACACTCACGACATAAATATCAACTTCGACAACCACAAACCGCAAAAGTTGGATTATAGAGAAATAAACCCGCATCGCAAAAAAAATCGACGGCCGATGAGGTAGTAGGTAGTGGTCCTGCCTGCGACGTCATAGGTCCTGGGTTCGAGTTCCGGTAGGTGCAAACATTGATATGATGAATATCGATGTTTGTTTCCGAGTTATGGATGTTTGTACCTATATACTTATCTATGTATTTATATACCGTTGCTTACTACCGACGACACAAGACCTTAGGGATCTCAATGTGGAACTAAGTTAATGTGTTGTGAAGTGTGTGAATATTTATTTATTTAAATCTAACTGGCCGAAAAGGTAGCACCTACAGATATATCTGGTCTATGGCACTGGCATATCTATTGTCTTAATTTACTACTACGCGAAATTACTCACAGGCGAACATGCCAGCGAAGAGGTAGAAGGCTGCCTCACAGTTGATGGTTAGCAGCACGTTGAGGACCTGCACCAGCGCGAACCGCGCCAGCCGGCTGCCGGTCATAGTCAGGGCGACTGCCATAGCTCTGGAAACATACACTATACAAATATAATCTATTCTTATTCTGCATTAAGTACTTATTCACTAGCTTATTCCTACATTTCTTCTATGCTGCTCTGGGAGTGAAAACAAAACGTATAATATTACAGCTGCTTCTCTTCCCGGGCATACTGTACACGTCAGTAGAGGGACAAGAGGGTCTTGGTGTTTTGTAGACGATGGGCTGACCACCTGTCACTACTAACCGAACTTGTACATCTCAACTATACCCTTAAAATTGGTCAGAAGTGGCACCATGTGGTTCTATCGGCCCTTGGTGCTCTGCCTACCCCGTAAGGGATAAAGGCGTGATTATATGTATGTATGTATGTATGTATTCCTACATGTACCTACTATATTTAATTTTATGTACTTTCCATTTTTGCTTAGCTCAGCTCGACCCCACAGAGACGAAACAACATAAGTACATTATTATAGTGATGTCCAGTTTGTTCAGTCTACAGTCCTCAAGGGTGAAGTTGACTTTGGATCCTTAAGGTAATAGTCGAACCCACCAACAATCCACCACCCGCACTACTGCAATTGCCTTTCATCCTCATTACATACATCCTACTTCCTATCCTTCCTACTAATATTATAAAGGCGAAAGTTTGTAAGTAATAATAATAATAATAATAATTTATTGACACAACTTAACACACAATACAAAAACTGATATTATAACTTAATGTTCATAAATAGTTAGATTGTATAAATTCAATTCAGCTGCCAACTCCTAAACTAAGCTCTGGGCTTGTACTATAGGAGTTGTAGAAAAGTATGGATGGATGGAAGCATGTTTGTTACTCTCTCACGTAAAAACGGCTGGAGCGATTTTAATAAAATTTGGTATGGAGTTAGCTGACACCATGGATTAACACATAGGCTACTTTTTATCCCGGGAAATATTTTTATCCTCGATATTTTCGACATTTTGTTTTTTCTGCAGTCCACGCGGACGAAGTCGCGGGCATCCACTAGTACATACATAAAATCAACCCTCCCTCCCGGAGGCAAAGATATCAGACCTCCGTTTGCTACTCTTACATCTGTATTTCGATTCCTCTACTCCATAAAAATGCATATCATAGCTACCTCAAATGCGTTGGGAATAACGCCACCGTGATGGCAGTGTACATCCCTAATCCGATCATGCCGGTCAGGAACACGAGGAACAGGATCCCCGAACCGATGGCGTTCGGCACCACGTTGAGGATCAGCCCGGCGCCGCTGGTGACGGCTACCATGCCGAGTACCATGTTACGACGACCCGTTTTGTGGACCACCTGCGTATTACCAAAGGGTTTTTTATCATATTCTCCTGTGCTGATGCGAGGATTTACTAGAATACATCAGTTGCATCTTCTTCCGTGCACATCCTAAGAGTCGACTAATAAAAACGGACATTCTCCCAGGCGATAAGTATTAAACATGGCTGTAAAATTTCATTCGTGATCATGCAATTCTGGCTGCCCCATTTTTGCGAACTTAGCCATATAGAGGGTGATTTTTGGTCGTCAACGTTCCCGAAAACTACGGCATCTCCTCATCATCACGATCATTTTTCTCCATGAAGCATACCTGGGAAGTGTCTGGTTTCCAATATTAGGGTCCAAAGTTGAGTAAATAGACTGCGTTTTTCTGCATAAATGCACATAGACGCGCGTAGCAGGATTTTTTACGAAAATAATTAATATCTGTCTATAAAAAACTAACATTAGCACTATAAATTTCGCCGATCAAGAAATTTAAAATTTTTTTCAAAAAAAAATTTTTTTTCCAGCATTTTTTCATAAACTTACTTTATTTCATGTATAGAATACGTACCCTTCGTTAAAGGTGGCCACAAAAAACAGCCTGTATAGGAAATATGCATGTAAGCACCCAGTTTAAGTACCTATTATGGTAGTGGAGGTCTGCAAGGATAGGCAAGATACTCATTCAGGCAATTTGGTTTAGGTGAACAACACACACTTAACAACACATTTACTTAGTCCTACACTAAGATACCTAAGGTGTATGTAGTGGGTGCTAAGCAACGGTGTTATAAAGATCGATATCGATAATACCAGCAACAAACATCGATATTTCTTCTTCATGTTATTCTTATATTCATCATATTAATCATGCATATCAATTATAATTATGTTTGCACCTACCGGGATTCGAACCCATGAACAGGCGGCCAATCGTAACTTACATCATAAAACTCCCTAAGGGAGCCGGTGGAACATTTTCCCTGCCATTCTAAATAAAGAAAAACAATAATTTACCAAACTAAGGATACCGTTAACCAGCGACTGTATTGCACCAGCAGCTAGCACCAGTAGCAGCGAAGTCTCATTCAATGCACAAGGTACTGCGTTGGGCTGCAAAAAAAGAGGTTTTCAGAGGCGTAACTACAGTGTGGCAAGATAGCAAAATGGAAAATCCCAATTCCCAAAATTATTTGAGGGAGCATCCTATGAATTGGCCGGGGGCCTCGAATTGTCTAGCTACGCCATTCAGCTTTTATAGAAACATTCGTTAATATATCTTACAGCTTATTCTGATATTTATGAGTTCATCTGTAATGTACTAAGGTAATGCATTTTGAGTTTGAGTACAGTTTATTAAAATGAAGTGCTTGCAATTAAACCTACATCAACCGGTGGCGGTGAGGTGATGCTGAGATCAATGACTCCGCACATGGTGAGGTTGCCTCCCTCTCCCGTCTCCAGGAGTTGCACGAACTGGTTGGCAATCGTTGGTAACCATACTGCGAACGATGCTGGCCTATAAATAAGTTTTTGTTATTGAGCAAAATTTTAATCCATAGTGTAACTGGGATAACTGTTTTGGGAAGCGGTAATGTCAACATTTATAAAAATTCCCGAGTTCCTTAGTCGACTGTTACGACATGCACGGAAGGAGATGCAGCTGACGTATTCTACTGAAGCCCCGGATCAGCACAGGACTCATACTGAAATACAAAAAAATACTTACTGTTGTAAAATATATAGAAGGCTGACTAGTATTGTGTACTTGAGGAGAGGCGCTTTGAATAATGGTACGATCTGATCCTTCATTTTCGGCTTCTCTTGGGTTTCTTCAACTTTCAAAAGACTTTTTACCTAAAAGAGAAATTCAGAACACTTAAAGAGCGATTCTCAATAGATAGCTACACTCTTTAGCGTTTGAAAGACTACACCTATCTAAAATATGTTACATGTTTTTCATTAATCTTTTTTCCTACCTATGTAAAAAACATAAAAACTTGAATATGGCTCAAACAATTAAAGAAAGGTTAGTTGTAGCTACGATTGGCTTCTGAGGCAATGAGCTGCTAATGCAGAGGAGCAAATTTTGTTTATAGGTATATTTGATGAAGGAACTTGATTTAAAGGAAGTCTTACTCGAAGTACTGTGCCACGCTTGTTATTCAAACCATGTATCGTCCGCAAAACGTTCAGAGCCTCCTCCTCATCCCCTCGCTTCTCGAAGTGGTACTTGGGACTCTCCTGCATGAAGAATAGGCACAGAGCACACACAAGGCTCGGTACTGAGTAAACTATCAGCAGCGTCCTCCAGGAGTTCCAGAAGATATCCAACCCCTCCAAGTAATAGGAGTAGCTTAGTGGGATTATTGGGAATTGCCAGTACTGGAACAATAATAAAATTTTATTAGTCTATCGATTGCTGGTAAATTATTTAGGTAATATGATTTTCATGAGTATCTACCGAGATTTTTACATTAAAATCTCACCTGCCATTATTCCTGTGACGTGAGGAAGATACTAGCTACGAGTAGCATCAACATGTTCCGCTTCGCCTGCGGTATGCACTCGCTTAGTAGTGTCATGCCCAGGGTATACTGGCCCGATGACCTGGATGTAAGAAGTCTTTTAATTCACTTGAATTAAATTATTGGCAAATTGTAACACGTAGAATTTTTATCTGCTCCAGGGGGTCCAAGGTACTTAGGTAAGATAAGAAGATAAGTCATAGATAAGAATGATTATATTATATAGGTGTTCAGGTGCGCGTGGTTGCAGTGAAGGGGGGGGGACTGCGCATCATGTTTCTAATAACATTCCATCAGGTACAGAAGCATCTTATTCATGGAAACCTTACTTACAAGAACGCAGCAAACATCTGCAAGGTCATCAGCATGGCCCAGTTGACGGAAATGCTGGCTAGTGCGTTAACCAGCGCACCTGATAGCAAGGAGGCTATCAACATACTGCGGCGGCCGCGGGTGTCTCCCAGGTAGCCCCACATTAGCGCCCCAAATATGGTTCCTACAAGATATAGGCAAATTATGGTCAAAACCCCCCTGTGGCAGTAGCCTTGTGGCGTGCTCTGGGGGAGGCCTACCTCCAGCAGTGGACTGCAATAGGCTGAAGACGAAGATATAGGTAGGTATTGTCAGTTCTTCATGAGCAGAATTTACTTTTTGACGTTGTACTTAATCCATTTTGTGGTTAATTCCAAATCTCCATGATGCTCGTGTCCCCTTGATGGGGCAGAGGGCCACCACCCACAGGTCTCCGCCATCCCGCTCGGTCAAATTACCCATGTGAATCGGTATATTGTCAGGAATATGCTATGCTAAGCTATAGTTACGCAAGGATTTTATGGAAATTCCACTGAAGGTCATTGGATTATGATGGATAATTAACTTTGCCTTTGAAAAACAAAGGTGAACGGGTACCTTTGTTTTTCAGCAAATCTATTTATATTAGTAATTGAAATCTTTTATTTAGGTATTGCAAGAAAGCCAAATCATGGCAAATAATATTTTTGAGACTACTGGTTAATGAAAATTACGAAACACATAGCTAATTAGGTATGTACCATAGGTAGAGTCGTTTATAACTTAACAATATAGCAGTACTTCATGGTCTTTACCAATAAGGGGCATGGCAACAATCAGGCCCTGCTGTGCCTCAGTGGTGTTCAGCTCACAGGCACTGACGGCCACAATGATGGTGGCCCCATAAGCGATGCAGGCGTACGCGATGATAACCAGCCCGATCACGCTGGCCAGGAGGAAGCTGTAGATGCCGAACCCTAGGCGAAATATCAATAGGATAAAAAATATATAAGTACCTTAAAGTATATCAAAAACAAGTCACTAATTTTAAAAACATCCTATATACGTACGTATGTATTAGTTGTTATGTACCTACCTAGTCTAATGTTGTAGATAACATTAAACTAGTTGGACTTTACCCTTATTTGGTAATGGTTACGTTTATGCAGGCCTACGTCCAGCAGTGGACAGCAATGTCTGATGATGATGATGATGACATTTATGCAGACGTGCATTTGGTTTTCCACCAATACAGTCCCACAAGTGGATTCATCATTCATCATCATTTACAGCCCTGAGAAGTCCACTGTTGGACATAGGCCTCCCCCAACAACCTCCACTCCGACCAGTCGGAAGCAGCCTGCATCCAACTGACGCCCGCGACCTTGGCATCGTTCTAGAGTGGATACCACGTATCGGAAAACGCAGCGTGGGAAGGCCACCCGCGAGGTGGACAAGAGGATTACAATAATTATAATCTTAATTCTTAGGGTCCATAGTCTATGGTTCTCACCCACCTGTTCTCTCCAGGGCTTCTTCAAGCAGCACCTTCTCATCATTTTCGTAAATAGATTTTTTCTCATCCATTCTAGCCTAATTCTGAGATACACAACGCAATAACATCAGTAAATCTCCGAAATATTTTACAAATCACATTATATTCAACAAACATCCATGTGGCAGTGTTCACGAAAACATTTAAGTTTTTGAATGGTTTGCTGTAGGAAATTAATTATTTTATTTTAATCTACATTGATAAAAAGTTTTTGATTATCTACGTACTTACTCTACGCATTGATTTACGTGTTATCTTATAATTTTAAAGATAACCAATAAAAATTATCTTGTACCTGTAGCTTCCTGAAGTAGGTAAGCTACTTATTTCTATTTTGATTAAGGTGTCTGTAAAGCTATTCGTCCACGAGAATTTTACGTTTCCCGTCTTTCCCGTTCCCATGGAAATTTCGAGTCTCATAGATCAGCGGTTTAGACAGTGCGTTGATTAGTTAATCAGTCAGGTCACAGCATTTTATGTGCCCCCCACAAGTGGTTTCCAAATCTATGTTTCTAAGCATTGGTAAAAACGTTGTAGCATCGAAAAAAAAAACTATTTTACTGTTTTCAAATTGTAGGTAGGTAACTCTCATTGTAGGTAACTTCTCATTGGCATGCCGAGACATAGACCTCAAGAGACAGAATTAGTGCCACCGTTACCTCTGTTTATTACAGTGAACAGAGCCACCTGTTTTGTCATCTTCCTGTATACAGGTAATTATTTCAGTGTGTGTGTGTGTGTGTTTGTGTGTTTTGGAAAAAAATATTTTTATTCATATACCACGAGTTTTCAAAGGAACGGAACGCTACGCCATCTTGCGTGTGTTATATTCGGAGTAGATTATGAATCATATACCACGTATATGTAAATATGGAGTCCGAGTTTCCACATCAAAGACTTAGATGTTAAAGAAATAGCTTAAAATTAGAAAATATTGAAAAAATTATAGTTTTTATTTTAATTGTTAGAGACAGAAAAACAAAA
This sequence comes from Carposina sasakii, assembly GCA_014607495.2. Lineage (NCBI taxonomy): Eukaryota > Metazoa > Arthropoda > Insecta > Lepidoptera > Carposinidae > Carposina > Carposina sasakii. Next base: position 12,951,280 of record CP053158.1, read on the forward strand.
TGTAGAAATTGAACTGATGAGGATTAAAAATAATTGTTTTTAATAAAAATTGTAATAATGATTGTTTGTATTAACAATAAACAATTTTGTTTGGTTACGTATGGTTTTTTTATTTTTATTACTCTATTTACCAAATTTTTGGAAACTCCGGTCTCCGGAAAAAATGCGTCAATGTTATGATTATCATGACGCAAGTATGTAAAATCAATATACCTTCTCCGACCACTGTTTACACAAACGTAATAGACGTCATCTTACTATTTTAGGTAGGGTATTGAAAGAAAAATGATAAAACAGTTTTATTTGTTTTATTAGTTAAAAAACTTAAATTACTCTAAAATACAGTAACCTAAACTATCAGTCAAATGCTTAAAATCTAATGAGATATGTCTTTTCAGGTACAAAACTCAGTAACAATAAATAACTGAGTCAATAAAAGACAAAATATGGTATTACATACAAATCACTCATACCTCATACTATACCGGCCACATTGGTGTGTTGCGTTGCGTTATCGCAACGTGAGTATATATATAATTTATTATTATTACCTATAGTTTAGTAGCAGCAACAGCGCCACATCAATGCAACTTGAGGACTTGTCCTAACTGAAGAACCATACAGAGACACACACACATACAATTTTTCCTCCTATAAAGTTCTTTAGAACATTATTTTATCGATCCTGAATCAAAGTAGGAGCATGCTATAGTTGCTATAGTATAGCAGGTACCTAGTGAAGGGTATGATTCTTTTATTTACACTATACTTAGTTCTGAAATTTTCCTTGTCTTTCGGAAGAAACCAGGCGATTATTATTGCACCTGAAATAAGAAAATAAATGATGTTAAAAAGCTTGTAGAAAACCCAATACACCTGCCCAAGAAGCATGACCTGCGAAACACGTTATGATAAAGAGCCTGTCAACATACGAAAATATAGGCGGTTGGATTTTGTATAGAGACGTTACGATATTATTGATATCCACGGTGGTCATGCTAGGGATAAAGTGTTAATCAAAAATCGTGTTATTTAAATGCGATAAATTTTAATGATGAAATTATTTATCATCACACCTTATTTGAAGGTGAGTAACGTATTTGGGGGCAATTTGACATTTAAAATTACTAAACTCACTTGTAGGGGAAGGCGGGGCACAGGGGCCGGAGGGGCAAGAGGACTTTTTGCTTTAAATCATACCAAACTCAAAACCAATATGGTGGCACCTGTTGCCCATTTGTTAATTAAGAGGTGACGTGTGTTGTCTTCGATAAAATATATAAAAAGTGATAAAATATTGTTTTTAAAGGTAAGTTTGTAAAAAAATCATTAACATATATTTATAATAACCATAAATATGTAATTATCATAAAAAATGAATTTTGTGAGTGAAACACATTGAATAGTTTTGTGTAGATTTGCATTAACCTAATTTTTTTTTCTAAACTAGTTATGATTCTTTTTCGTACTACTTTCTTTGGCCAAAGGTCCGACGGTTCGGGGGCACATAGTTCCAGAGGTCTATGTGCCCCCAAACAGTCTGGACCTTGATTTTTTATTCGGTTCTTACATTTTAACTTTCTTGCTGTGCGCAATTAAATAGAAAAACATCCAAAAGGACAAAATAGATGAGAAGGCAGTTTCATATAAAGAAATGTCAGCAAATTTTGCTATAGATTTGGAATCCCTAAAACATGTCTTTTACGACGACTAAAAACAATGTGGGTCAGCGGCCCTCGTTATTTTAAAAGTTTTTCATCAGAACAAGAAACAGAGCTGGTAGATCATATTTAGATTTTTAGAGTAAATTTATGGCTTGACTCCACGTACGTTCAGAAATTAGGCTTTTGACCTTGCCGAAAAAAGGGGGATTTTCGCATACTTTTAATAAAACTAAAGGACTTGCTGGGAAGGATTGGTTAAAGACGAAATCCACAATATCTATAAGAAGAACCGGAGCCTACGATATCGAGCTGCTGCCTTACAAGTAAAAAAAATTATGACATATTAAATCTGTATGATAGTCTTTGCAACTAGATCAGGTATTTAATGCACGGTGGTGAGAACAGGATTAAATACAGTTCCTAGCCTAGGAAAATTATGCAAAGAAAGGCCGCAAAAAGTTTGGTGAATTTAGTGCCGACGTGGGTTTCGTAACTGTTACTTGCGCAAATCAGCGTGAAATATATTCCTCCTTTATCCTCTTCCCTAGACACGTATGCACCAACAATATGAAAGGTATCCAGCAGGCGGTTGGATACGCAAATTTGGAGGATGGATTGAAATCTTTATCAAAAATTATTTTTCTTTAATTATAAAATTACTGTTCTTTAATTACAAATTACTTTTCTTTAATTAAAAAATTTGTACAATATTACTTTATAAACAACTTTTTGTATGTAACTCTTTGAATAAATATGTTGTCTTGAATTAAATTTGTTTATATTGTGAAGAAAATTTCACTGATGGGACCGGACAAAGTCCCCCTGGCCCCAAACACGGGCAGAGAGGATATTTGTTTCATTAAATTTAATTTATAAAATACAAAATTTGTAGATTTAAAATTATTTTCTCTAAACATTGACTTTGAGGTTTTATATTTTACAATTTGGACCCATTTTCTCTTAAATATACTTTGTTATTTAATTTAATACCTTAAATGGTCCTATGTGCCCCCCCTTCCCCTACTAGGCGATCAATATTGCACATTGGCCTTTGAAAAGATACTTGCATAGAATAAAAAAGGTTTAAAAGTTGAGCCACTTCGAAGAGATGAACGCCACTGTGTACCTACTCTGCTTTGAAGTTTATATTTATGTATGTGAAAACCAGTTGTACCTACTTGTCAACAGCACAGCCCAGCCGTAGAAAGTCGCCTCGCAGTTGATGGATATGAGAGCTCCTATCGCGTTCACTCCTACGAACGCACTGGACCGTCCCAGCATTATCGAAAGGCAGGACGCCATTCCTCTGAAAAATAAGTAAAGTTCTAGACTCTAGTATTATTTATTATGATGAGACTGGTTTAAAAGTAATTATTTTAAGAAGTATGATATAGAAGAAAGGAAGAATTAGAATTGATATTCATTTCTCTGGGAGGCCTATGTTCTGCAGTGAGTAGATTTCTTATGGTTGTAATGATGACATACAAACGGCTACGTTTCCGAAATGGGGTGGTCAGAACTGCAGAATGATAAAGGAGATCTCATAGCCATGTTTAGCATACTTATCGCCTGAGAGAATGTCCGTATTTCTTAGTCGACGCTTACGACATACACGGAAAGAGATGCAGCTGATGTATTTTAGTGAAGCGAGGAATAATTGTGTACATATTAATTTCTTGATCATCACGCTGCCCAAAAGTATATACCTATACATACAAACATAATAATCATGCCTCTTTCCCGGACGGGTAGGCAGAGATCACGGATCTCCATTTGCTATGATCCTGACACACCGCTTTCGCTTCATCTACTTTCATGATATTCTTTGTGCACGCTCGTCGGTTTAGGGTCCTCTTGACCTGACATTTCTTTAGAATTTCACCACATTTCAATTCTTTAGAATTTCAAAAGTATATTCAGGCATAAAACTCTAAAGAAAAATATTGAAAGCATTAGAATGTTATCTCACCTTAAAGAAGTTGGATACAGCTCAACGAAATAAACGCTAAGCAAGCCCATAGACAGAGCACACATCATGAAGAAGAAAAAGAAGATGCCGCCAGCAAGCGGGACTTGCACCAGGTTGAGTAGCACGGCAGACGTGGCTGACATCGTTAGGATACCGATCATGGCCAGCCTCTTCCTCCCTCCGCAGGTAAGAGATAACACCACATTGGCTGAACTCGCCAAGGCTCCGTATATCATAGCTGAGAAAAGCGTGGTCTCTTGGATTGTGTCGTCGCATGTATCTGCTGTGACCTGTCGAAGAATAAATATTTTCAGGACTAATTATTTACAGAATAAAACATTATAATAGTTAGACTTATGCAATTTAGAAATGAACAGGGCAAGTACATACGCTATAGCCTATTGCATTCCACTGCTGGACTTAGACCTCTCCCAGCGCACGCTTTTACCCATGGTCACCATGCAGAGCGGGCAGGCGCGGCGGATTGATGACCCCTGTGTGATTTTGGACTATGATGTCAACACGGGAGGCGCTGCTGCCCACGGGGCAGTCATGAAGTGATGCTATTCTACTCTGCGGCCACCACACACGCCCACACACCCATGTTAACTGATTGTGTGATTTGATTTCTCACCGTGCTATTGCTGAGAGACTGGAAGCTCTCATCGATGGAATGTTTCATGACGGAGCACAGGTTCATGCCGCTTCCACCACCGTTCTCCAGGACGGAGAACAGGTTGTTCATGATGTATGGCAGCCACATTATGAAACCACTCCCCCTGGAAACAAAATTAAGTTTAGAAACACATCATGTGTAATGAAATATAGGCTTTACTAAAATACATCAGCTGCATATCGTAAGAGTCGACTGAGGAACTCGGGCGGTGTCGCCTTCTTTCAGGCGACAAGCTAGCAACTTGTTACTGATCATTTAGATGTAATCTGTTAAACGTGGCTATGGTATTCTGCCTCCCCTACAGTTCTGGCTTCCCTATTCTAGGAATACAGCCGTGTCTATATATATATATATATGTACATAATTCAGGGTGTGGGTGATAACCAGGCAAATACTGAAATGGTAAACAAGTACCATTGTGTTGAGTTATACTACAGTCACAGAACAGGTAATATTACCTGTTCTGTGACTACAGTGTTACTCGTATTACCCGCAAGAAATGTATTTTAATTTGATTATCAGTAATCTTTGCTCTCCGAGCTAATTGTATCGGGCGATCCTGTAATGGGGTTATTGTGAGACACATTGCTGTTTTTTGGATCACTCGTGATTCTCCATTGGGGTTGATTAGTACTCGTACTTTGACCTTTTTTGGGACCAACTTTTTTTTAAAAATCAACCCTGGGTTAAAATTTTGTTTTAAAGTCATTATCTAAGGCCAACTTAAACGATCTACACAACTGTTTTCCTGGAAAAATGTGAAAATGTCGGAAAATTTTGGAATTTTCCTGCTAAAATTTTCAGTGATTTTCACCTCAGAATCATGGTCTGAAGTCCCCATATCAATATTTGCCTGGCTGTCACAAACACCCTGTATGTGTGTTATACTAATGAACTACTAATATTGATATTCCTACTTTGCTAACTCTTTACTTGGATTTTGGTTCTGATTATTACTAATGACAATGTAGTTAGGTGCTTACATAAATACATATACTTACGTCATATAAATAATAGTGATCAGATAGAACAGTTTCAATGTATCCTTGAGCAGCGGCCGTTGGAAGAGCGGAGCAGTCTGAAGCCAGAGCGCTTTGAGGAAGGTGTCCTGTACTTCGGAACTCTTGTCCTCCTCACCAGGGATGAGCTTCTTGATCTAGAATAATGTAAAACTTTGCTATACTAAGTATATCGGTATCTCCGGTCGTGTCGGCTTTCCGTCCCATCGGGCTATGAGAGTAACGGAAAAGAGAGTGCATCTGTGTATGCACACAGATTTGTGCACTATAATATCTCCTGCGTACCTGGCCAATCTCCGTAGAGATTGGTCGCCTGGGCCGAAATACGGTCGGAGATCATCATCATCATCATATCGGTAACCAATAGAAACAAAGTTTTACTTTAACTTTAAAGTTTGAGTCGGGATATCTACTGTAACATGATTGTAACTCAATCAAGTGACAACTCGCAAACTGCCGCTAAACGAGTTTTGATAAAATTTATTATACGAGTAACGGAAGATCTTGAGATGGGCTATACTTACTATCCCATTGGCTTTCTCTATGTACCTATTTCCTACGTAAATATAAACGTTCCAAATTCTTACCGGAAAATTACAAGGCTTGTCCCCAGAATTACAAGCGTACATTTTTCTGAGCACTTCCAGAGCCTCTTCATACCGTCCCCTGGACGCTAGGAACTTGGGGCTCTCATGGAAGAGGCGGATAAGGCAGGCAGTGACCGCACAGGGTACTGCCAGGACCAAGGTCAGGAGTCGCCAGGGTCGGAAGGTGACGTTTATGAGGTCCAGGTGGTAGGCGAAGTCCAGAGGAAGGATCGGGTAAGCGAATACTGTAAAACAAATGCGTCATTGGTAACTTTCAGAAAATCACTTTATTAATTTTTATGCCCTGTGCTTACAATACATCAGCTGCATCTCTTTTCGTGAATGTTGTAATAGTCTACTGCTAAGGAGTTCAGGGGCGTTCTCCTTGGCGAAGAGCTAGCAATTTGTCACAGATCTTTTAGATTGGGCCCCGTATCGGGACTTAGAATTTGCTTTTCCTGTATAATACTAGGTAAATCAGTTGAACGAAAACTAGAAATAATTATTTTAGAATAAAACTAATAGAAATATAACCTATTTCTATTCTATTTCCTAATATATATTGCAGATTTATGTGGTAGGTAATATTTACACACTGTCAATTTTTGCGTTAGATCCATATCCGTACCTGCACTAGACGCCTGCGCACACATAAGCGCGCACGTACACAGCAGCATGGCCCTGCCGCGCGCACGCGCAGAACAACTCTCACCCAGGAGAGTGTAGGCTGCTGAGTTACTGGCTGAGGTGCTGCAAGAAAAGAGGAGGATAATGTTTAAAGGAAGCTACAGGTTAGGTGCTCGCTGCATGATGGCAAGAACACGCCCGCTTTACGGTGCTGGTATGTGTAAAGTTCTTTCACCGCTACCCTGGGAAACGAGAGCTTTAGGTAAAATATGAATAGTGAAATTTAAATTAATAGCGGTGCAGTTTTTGGTCGTATTCTCTGATAAGATGTTACATAGGATGTGACATACCAGGAGTTTTATTCATTGACAGATTAATTGGTCGCCATTATTCCATACAACATTACCATTCATATACGCGATCAAAATAAACGAATAAAATGTAAAACTAAAAGCGACATTATTATTTTCTCAAAATGCAAGAAAGTGCACTACTATGAAACGTGCTACGTAATTTCATATTTTCTACTACGAAAATGTACTACGGGTGTGTGCTACTAATCCAATAGATGCATTTACAATGCCTAGTACGATTTACACCATCTAATTATATCGAAGTAACTTTCTGAATTGAATCTTTCCTATAGATTACAATAGTACCTACAACCAATAGATAAAGAATTTGTAAATATAGGTAATTATTGTGACTTATTTATAGAACATTTTCCCGCTATTCAAAATACTTATATACCATACACAATTTAATACCTATAATAAATTAAAATTACATTGTGTTAACAATTCAGAGATATTCAAATAACACCGCAGGGGACATATTTACATAAACGATAAGACGCCGCAGTAACCCAGAGATAGCTGGTTCTATTGAGCTATATGTCCACAATCAGTGTCCTCTCTAAAGATAACATATTATGATGAACATACTTCCATGACGTCAGAGTTTGGAACGCGTTTCGACAAAAACTTCCTATGAACGGTGGCGCTAGTTTCTCAGTGTCATCATCATCTTCCTGTATTTATACCATTTTATATGAGGTCGGCGGAATATAGTTTCTTTCAAGACTTGTTTTTCCAAGGATTTTGGGTTAGTTTTACGGCCGGTTGTCTGCAAAAATGAAAATGCATACAAACATTGCAAACTCCGATATTACGGATATAAGAAAGATATCTTACAAAGTAGATGACAGCAACTTTAGAGCGGCCATAGTCTTCCAGTCCGGTGCCAAGCTGCTCAGTGCTGCGAAGACGAAGCCAATAGACATTGACAGCACCAGCGTCAGCCTTCTCCCCTTCGTATCTGCCACATAGCCCCACAGCTGGGAACCTAAGACCACGCCTGGAAAAGGAGTTAGGAAAATTAATGTTAAAGAAGCAATGGATGTGTACTAACTGTACATTGCGTTTTCAATAAAAAATACTTGACTCGTGAATGTTTGAACTTCCGAATTGTAACGCCTTGCAATTTCATTTATAAAAAATACTTGTGTAATATTCGTTTATCGAATTGCGGGTGGCGGGTATCTGCATCCGCAGACCGGAGGTTGTTGGAAGAGTCCTATGTTTAGCAGTGGAATTAATGGCTGAAATGATGAATAAATTTATTGAGGCTCCAATATATCGTATATCCCTATGATTATACATATTATTAATCACCTATTAAAGGAGTGGCAGTGAGCAGAGCCCTCTCCTGCATGCTGAGCTCCAGGTCGCAGACTGCTGCAGCTACCACGAAGCTGATGCCGAACAGATCCATGCCCATGGCCTGAAGAGTCCAGCTGCACACCAGGAGTAACCCGAAGTTTGTACTTTCCGAACCCTGCGGGTAAAGTGTGTCGTGAAATGGGTGCATCTTTGTAATTAAAGGGGTCTTTGCAGGAGGCTTAGGCAATGTTACAGTTTTACGAGCGACATTGAAGTTTACAATTGTTACATTTCTACCAATAGCGACTATGTATTCATCATGGCGTCATGTAACGAACGCGCAACTGATACTTCGATAACTTTCCGAATTTCACTGTCGATTGTAATTTGTTACTTTTTAAGCCCAAGGACTTAAATTACCTATTGGGGTACGAAACTATTTCCAAGCCTAGCCCTTGGAAAAATTGAGTGAGTATAGGTACTTGTTTTGAGCTTGTATCTTAAAGTAATCTGCAAACTAAAGTAATATCTATGCTCGTAAAAAAATGTCACAATACCTGTGGCAGAAAGAGCTTCTTCCATGGTAGCTATTTGGGATGGCTCATTCTTCATTGCATTCTTCTCCAAATCGCCATTCTTTACTAATTTCTTGTGCATTTTGATGAAGACTCTGTATGTAAAGTAAAAACAAATTTAGTTTATAATGAAGATATTAGTTAGAATGGCTAATTATTATCATTTGACGTACTTATCCTAATATTGATATATCTGTTATTTTGTAGTTTTCTCATACTTACCTACTCACCTCTTTTTTGTATTTTGTAACACAAAAAATAAGTTACTTTGTTAGTTTGATTCAACAATAAAAATCAGAATGTTTCCAACCTTGTATTCCCTGAGTTCTGAGTTCTTGAGTGAGATACAAAAACCATAAAAAATACCGACACTTGAGGCGGAAATACCAAATTAAGTGTTTCAAGATTTTTGACCATAAGGGTGAATTTCAACAACCTCGATTTTTGACTAATTACGCTGGCGAAATTTTATATCAACTTTCTATAACTTTTTTATTCGAAGTAATAGCCAAAAATATATAATATTCAGTCATATGGTACACATTTTTAAAAACGTATTATTTCTTGAGATATCTGCATTTAAAAATTTCAATCGCCACCGATATTATTATCTAACCACCGAAATTGTAAATCTCTCCACTGAAATTGATTACAACCAGCGGAATTCTAAATACAGGAGAACATCATATGAATTACCTATTTATTTATTTTATAAGAACTTGAAAACTTTAGATTTTTCGTTTATTAGCTGGTAATAATGTTTATCGTCATGATTATAGCTTAGAAACTATGATAACAAATTTAAGGAACACGTAAACAGTTATTTTATTACATACTTTAAAATGCTTCCTAGTGAGTTTTTTCTTAGCATAAACGTAGTGGCCATGGTATCTCCTATAAGATCTCGCAGTTCTGTCTACACCATTTCGGAAACCTAGCCGTATTTTATTATATGTACGTAAAAATCTTCGAAAACCAGAATAAGGATCATTTCTTTTCACTTGTGAAGTGCACCTCGTTAGCTACCTTTATATATAAGGAACACCCCATCCAAAATTCACGGTGTCGGAGATATGAAAATTTTATGACTTTTTTTAAATCTCCTTTTAGATGAGTAGAATGGCATATAAGAAATGAATCTCATTTATACTTGACCTCCCAAAATCTATCAACATGGAATGGTCAAGCAAAATTTGTGAAATGTTTTTGCAAATTAAGCCCCTACTCTTTCAAAATAATATACTGCGTCATGCGTACCCTTTATCAAACTAAATTCCTTATTTAATAAGCTACTCAAAAAGGTGTAACTTATTATTGGATTGAAGTAGATAATAATTATGTGCATGAGTACACCTACTTAGGCCAGTATATAGATATTCAATAGTCAATATATAGATATTTTTTCTGAGAACAGTCAGGACTCAGAAAAATGTTACATTTTTATTGGTCAGCTATTAATATAGAGGGATGAATCTTAAGTGCCTGGAAGAACTTAGTTCATTTAGGAACGGTTCCTTTCCTATGATTTTATAACATCTACTTGTCGATATGTGTACTTATGCTGTCTATCGATTGACCTACAGTGCTCAGACTGCATCAGGAATACCATTAGGTATGCTAATCGCCTACCAAAAAGGAACTGGACAGAAAAGTGCCGCCATGTTAGTTTAGTTTAGACACCGAAAGATAGACGAACAGTGCAACTGGCTGGATGCTACAGAGCGGCTGCCTAGTAGAGTAAGACGAGATGGAGGTGGCGGTATGATCTCGATTCGAGTTGAACTGCATCATGAAAAGGCCTTTGGATAGCAGTAAGATTCCTATGCTATATATATTATAATGTCAGTTCATTACCTTTGTATTTTTTAATTTGACTACAAACTTAGGTTACTTGTTTAAAAAGGTTGTCGCGCCATAGGATAGCCTTTTAAAATTCTTATTAGTCAGCTGTTGGTAAGCTTTTTCATAATTACACCTTTTGAATTTAGTTTAATGAAGTGTGCGCATTACGTGAAATCATTATTTTGAATGAATAGGAAAGAATCGTAAATTATACTTTGACAATGCCAAGTTGATGTCTGTTGTTTTGTCTCAAATGATTATTTATTTATCTAGTTGAATTACTGAAATATACACGTATTTTAGTTTTTTTTATGCATTTCCATTTAATAATAGGGTGATTTTAAAACATTACAAAATGGGGCATAACCCTGAAGCCGTAATTTTTTTTAATGGTCTTCCTACCCATAAAGGTAGAAAATGGGCTGTACTTTACATCTCAATAGAAATAATACCCATTTTCCAGTCATCCTGTATACAAAAAGACAAAATATATCAATTACGGTGACATTATTAAATTACGGTGGCCCTCTTTTTGCCACTGGAGTTGCGACACCGTACTTAGAATTAAGTAATTAAGTACAAATTATAACGGACACTATTATTTAAATGTAATAATTCGTTTGCAATTACGTCGATATATCTAATCTTTAATCATCTGTAAAATTTCTTTTTAACAGCCTTTTAGTTTTTAAATACACATGACACCGTTATATGATAAATTTGTATTCCTGCGCCACCGCAGGATATACTTACGTTTTTGGCGGGAAAACTGTTCAGTGTATCAAACATCCTTGTACTTGGTATACGATGGCTTGACGAGAGCAGTGCAGGGAAAGATAGCTTAGCATCTATCTCATTCATTATGATGAAATTGTGTAATGTTCAAAATGCGCCAGCGTTATTGACTCTTCCGCGGGACATTTTAAAAAGCTGTTACAGGTACTACCGGTTAAGTTAAATTACTGCTCATGGTGTAAATAATTGTCATTTAATGTATTTTTAAAATATGTATGTATTCTGTTAAATTAATTTACCCGAAAATTGAAATAAGCAAATTTATTTTTGCAAATGAAGTGGGGACATAGCACCGCAATTAGATTTAGAGCCTTTGATAATTTTTTTAATGCGTAAACAAATAGATTTTGGTCTTAAGTTTTAAACGTTAGTCTAGTTCACTGTCTGAACTTAATGAAAATAAAATTAATAAATGTGCATTTTGCACTTTCCACTACGATTTTCATTAACGCCGCGCTAAAAACGTACCTGGGAAATTCACCCTAACCAACATTAAATAATTTGATAATGATAAATAAACCTCAGTGATATATCTGAACTAGGGTGTGAACTTAGTGTAGCATAGAGTCAATCCCGTCTATTATCAATGAACCTTTCATTCTTTCACATGGCCAAACTATTTCGGTAAATTCCATGCCCATTTTAAAAATAGGTCAATATTGTAAGGAAGATCTGGGACTTCGTCACACCTAATAATATCCTATTAAATGTAGGTACTTGTGCAATTTTACCTTTTTTTTCTCCAGCTGTGTGTGTGTGTATTAAATAAAAAGTTGATGCTCAGACTCCATATGATAGTTTCTGCTGAATTAAGTAATTAGAATAATTTTCAGAGGAGAAAATAAACCTTATATACGAATGTTGGTACTACGTCACTCAGTTATCTACGGCGTGTCATGGATGGTAAGCTAAAATTCTATAAAATCAACAACCTGCGATCTGTTTGCTTTTGCTTTAGAGCTGGAGACAATTAAAAAATAGATCACTGAAAATATATCAAAGAAGATAAAAAAGCACTGCTACTTTTAAAAGTAGATTGAGTGTGTGATCGGTGATAGTGATAGGTCAATGGTTAAGACGTGTGACTTCCAGTCGGATACCGTAGGTTCGATCCCAGACACGGGCCTGTACCACTTGATTTATTTCATATATAAAATACCTACTCGAGTAGGGTGGGCGTTAGCATAGAGGAATAAGATGTAGACATAGAGTGCTAATGTCATACTAACCGTTTCCATGCACCATTAGACTATTTGGTGCCTCACAATTCCAGTCCTTGACACTTAGATTATATTAGTGTAATGTATAGTAATGTACTACATTACTAATGTATTGTAAGGTATAGTAATGCAATCTAAGTGTCAAGAACTGGAATTGTGAGGCACAGAAAAGTCTAATGGTGCATCGAAACTTTTAGTATGACAGCACTCTATGTCTACATCTTATTCCTCTATGGCGTTAGGCAGGCAGCCGGCTGTAAAACAAACGCAAAACTCTTGGATTGCTGAGTTAAGAAAGAAACTATAGAGCGCTGACTCCATATATAATCGGATAAGGGCATGAAGATGGATGGTAAGTGAATTACATCTTAGACACCTTATAGATGTTGACATTTTTCAGAAAAATCCCACCATGTTCCAGTTTTCTTAATGGGCCTCTACATCTTGGCTACGTCCCGATTTATGCCCCACTATGGCCTCACAAAGAACTCTGTAGTGTCTTGAATTTGAAAGAGGCAAGTACATTAATGATACGTATGTTTTGAACCCTAAAATAGTAAATTTCCAAGATAACAGGAGCGCCGTCATTTTTTTATGCCCCTACTTATTTTTAGAGTCACAGCATACTTTAGTAGACTAACTCTTTCTTCAATTTTTACCTGAAGTGTGAATGGCTTCATACAATTTTCCTTTTATTAATACAAGTCAAATTAGTTTAATATTTATCATTTGGCAAAGGAATTAAGTAGTATATGTCGTGCAAATATGCACACGTAAACCTACATGTTCGGGGGGGTCTGATAACTCGACTTGTTTACTGAAAACTACGCGATGTTCTAGAAACGGCGGCGAGTAAATTCTATCATTTAAGATAAACATAGCTCCGTAGTAAACGCGGCATAGATGAACCTATAAATTAAACTACAAAAGTTGCAAATAAGTAACAAGAACATAAGCATCGTTCCTTTAACTAATCTATAGGTACCTACGGCCACCTGCCTTTGATATTTAGTTCTTGATATAAATTTTAAGGTTGTGGACCATGGAGGTAATAAAAATACCTAGTAAGTAATACCTATAAAGTATTTTTATTACCTCCATGGTTATGGACCATCGTTTTCTATATAATTTATCAAAATCCCGATCGTAGTTTAACTAATAAACGTCAAATTCCGTAGAAAGGCAATTCCATCTATTCATTTCAGGTTCTCGAAGTTAGATTTCAGGCTTCATTTTCTTTAGTCTCCAATCACAGTGTAAACTAAAGTGAGGGTCAAACGCTCAAGTACCTAGTCATCTTTAGTACAGGGGCTTAATGCTTGACTCCTACTGCTTCTTATCCTACCTAATTTTCAAAGTCTGTGGTCTCGCATTCTCAATAAAAAAAATTAGATGAGTGTGTGTAAGCGTCTGTCAATTTAGATTACTCGGCTTCTGAAATTTATTCACCGCAATAAGAAGTAACTAGAATGTTTAAAAATAAATTCAAAATTATCCACTAGGCAAATAATCACAGATTTACGTACTAATTATCTTATTTTGGCATTTCGCCGGGCACGATATGGTAACATGTTGTTTGGCTATGTTTGTTTAGCTAAAACAAATGTATATTTTTCTTAAGCTCTTTCCTTTTCAGTAAATATGAGTGTAGAAAAGGATTAGGACATTTGAGGTATCTAAATTAATTATTATCAAAATGTTCATTATGGCGAGAGATTAAGTCTTAATATTGTTACTATTTATTATATTTTCTAACTTCAGAAGGTTACCTTGCCCTTTTTCAAAGCCAAATTACCACAGCATAATGCGATAATGCTGTTTTGTAAACCGCGTCTAACGTTGGACATTATTTAAAAATGACATTTGACAGCAAAATGTACGGAATATCTGTCCAATTTAGGCAATGTTTAGCTTAAACTAGGTTTAACTTCTTTTGTAATAACACGTCGAATGTCATTGTGTAAACTACTCAAAACAAAATAGGGCTCTCCACATAACCATCTACAAATCTAGTCCAACATAGGTAAACTGAATATTTGTTAGTGTTTTAAAATTAATTCCAAAAAACTAGATGGGCCCTATTCCACGGTAAATTAGCTAGCATTTGTATGTAGGTGTATTAATTGTTAGCTAGCATTTGAAATGTTGTAGCACTTTATAAACAACACAAAAACCAATAGGATGCGAAACTGTGCGGCCCTGGGTTTCCCTTCCTCATGAAATACCAATAAAAAGAGCGCTTTATCGTAACATCTCTGCAGGTCGAGGCCGTCAGATAATGATCTGATTTTAGCAAGTTATCCAATAATAAGTTAAAAAAAAAACCATGCTGCTCTTCGGTATTATATTTGGTAATACAATAGAAGAAACAAAACTACTTCATACTCATATATATAAATGGAAAAAGGGGTATTTCTCTCTACTTACCTACGTACGACGAGTAAATTGACGTTGCTTCTGTTCTATCCTAGAGATAGCGAATATGAAAATTCCTTTAGGTGATACCCAGAGCTCACAGACAGGATAAATAAGGAAGCCCCTGGCTGGACCTGGAATATTATTATTCCTCTATGCCTGGAGTAATGGCGTTCTTTTCTTGTCTAGACGCTTCTAAGACACTCCGGCCTCTGATTCCCCTTCTGAAATTTAATACTCGTATGTGGTGCTTTTAATTTATATAACTACCTATTAACACGACACTAAGTCAATTAAGCGATTTTTTTTTTCAAATTAAAAAAAAATAAATAAAGCATACTTCGTTAGATTGGAACTTACAATATTTTGAAAACTTGTCGATAAAAAACATTGGTACGCCTAATAGATCTAGACACCTTACTACTCGTATCTATTTACGTACCATTAATTGTAAACCTACACCTTACTTTAAGGTGCCTTTAAATTATGTAACTTCAACCTAGTTTAAACTTTAGTTAAGCACAGGCATAACAACAGATTGAAATGGTTCTTTATGATTCACCCATTTCTGGGCAAAAAGTTTAAGGAAATAATTATTAAGCATAATACTCGTATAAAAGCTCAGTTATGTGTTTATTGAAGTTTGTTTTGTTTAGATATCTTACAGATTAGACTTGTAAAAAAATTTGTGTCTGATGATTTTAAATAAATAAATAACGCTCTTGCAATTTAATTTATAATCAAATATGGAATGATAATTATAGATAATTTTGCATTTTTTACAAGTGTTTTCATTTAGTTTAAGATCTACCCAGTGTTTGTCTATTGAATATTACATATTAATATTTCTGTGGTTTCGTAAAAGAGGTTTCGTTTGTTATACCGTGGAGTCTACAGGAACTATATTTATCTAATCTTAACAATTTATAGGTAAGTATTGTTTATCATATTTGGTTGTTTAAACTCTAGTTAGTTAATAATTAACTTATCTGTATGTCTATTTGTTGATAAAGTAATGAGATTGGTGGCACAGAGACGCAAAGAGAACAGAAAACTGGTTTGAAGCTGATACAAAATAAATATGAGAAGTATCGTACACGGGCAGTCTCTTCGGCAACACTTTTCTCGGCGTTAGGTACCTATCTAATTAAAGAAGAGAATGGAAATAAGGGCAGTTCATCAACCTTTACTTAAATCAATCAACATATATAAATAGATATTTACCTACGGCCTTTCATAACAATGTTATAAAATCACGTCAATTTGAATTTTCGTCGCTTCCTTATTACTTGTGCCTCTCGTTTTAAAAGATAATTTAAATAATTTAAAAGCCCTTTATATTATAACGATTTATATGTAGCTTGCTTTATTTGATTATTTTATTAATTCTTTTATTAAATCCTCAAAATATTGTTCATGTTAAAGTTTGTAAAAATGTGAAAAGGTAAATAAATCTTAATATTTTTGTTCGGTATATTAATTAGGCCTATTTCATGTACGGATTTTTTTAAATCGTTACTTTGCTATAACCGAGGACGTGGTCGTCCTTGGCGCAAGAATACGCTTCGGGTTGCGGACCTTGTGGCAACCCCCGTGCCCGGCCAAAATTCTCGGCGCGCGACAACGCGCCGCCGGTAACTTAGGGTCCGTTCAGACGAGAGAGCCGGCTCGAATTTTTCTTTACACACAGACCGGATCGTATACGCTTGGTGCGCAAGCGAGAAAGAGCACGCAATTGAAGCCGGTCGGCTGCGCTAGCGAGAAAGAACACGCAATCGGAGCCGGTCGGCTCCTCTTATTATTTCACACGAAGCGCGTTCGAGCATTCTTTATGACAAAACAAGGGTACGCGTCGTGAACGCGCTTCAGTGTGAAATAATAAGAGGAGCCGACCGGCTCCGATTGCGTGTTCTTTCCGCTAGCGCAGCCGACCGGCTTCAATTCTCGGCGCGCGACAACGCGCCGCCGGTAACTTAAGTGGCCCTTAAACCCTTTAACCCTTTGACCGCCAGACCGAAATCATGTTGTCGTGCGGCTCGTGCCACCAGCGCCACGGCATTTTTTACCCACAATTTTCGTCCGAATCTTTAGTGATGTGTCGTATACTTTAAAATGAGTTATCGAGAATTTGTATTACTAAAAGGAAATTATGTTTTACTATTAAAACTAATAAATAATTAATGAATAAATTCAGTTACAAAAAAGTCTGGGTAACTTAGACTTGCTATCAAAATTTGACATCAATGGTATTTTTTAAAACATGGATCTTTTGGCGACACTAGCGGACGCTTTAAAGCGTCATTGGCGGCCATGAGTAGTTGTCTGATTTACCTAGAACTACTAGTGTTGTACTTTAGTTATCGAACATTATGTTAGCTCAATATTTTGTGGAATTCTGTTATTCATGATAAGTGTTATAAAATAAATAAAACAAAATACTTTCTATATTTATTTGCAGAAATACAGCATTTTGATGCGAACTTACGTCACAATATTTCACAGTAATTAAGATAGACAGAAATTAAGATAAACTTGACAACCTAAATCAATAATTCTTAATTTAGTATATACGCCTCAAGAAATCACTTATAAATAAATCTACAAAAAATTAGACAGCATATTATTACAATACAGGTTGTTTGTGACAGCCAGGAAAAATATTGATACCATTATTTCAGACCATGATTCTGATGCGGAAAATAATGAAAATTTTCTCAGGAAAATTCAAACATTTTTCGACATTTTTTCATATTTTCAGGGAAAAATTGTTTAATTAGGCCATAGATAATGACTTAAAAATAAAAAAATTACCAAAAGATGATTTTCAAAAAAAGTTTCCTTCAAAAAAGTTCAAATAACTGATCATCCATAATGGAGTCACAAGTGATCCAAAAAATAGCAATGTGTGACACAATAACCAATAAGCTTATTTAATTTATCACAGGATTGCCCGATCCGTTGCGTAGTTTTAAAGATCTAAGAATACCTAAATATGTTCAGACAGACAGCGGGACAACTTTACTTTAAAAGGAATGATGATTAGTCTTTATTTATGTTTTACATCTAATTCCCAAATTTATGAAATCACTTACCTTTAGTATGATCAATTTTTCGGGAAAGATGTGATCAATATGAAAACGAAACTGGAAATAGCAGAAGACAATTGAAGAGGTGAAGGTAAAAAAAAAATATATGCCCACAAAAAAAATGTATATTTCACATCACTAGTCTACTCTTTAAGACGTCTATGGCGTTGAGGGAACATCTTTTTTTGCAAAAAAAAACATCGTTTCTATTTTTAGTTATGCCAGTTAAAATATCACCTGTTCACACTTATAATTCATTAAAACTGACTAACGAAGAACTGTTTCGTCCGTGTATACAAAATTAAAGATTTAAAACCGAGTAGTTTCTATGTAGTTCACTACTAAATATTGCGAAAAATTGAGACGCTTTAAGACGTCATCGGCGACTGTGGCCAGATTTCGTTAGACGCTTTAAGACGTCTTTGGCGGTCAAAGGGTTAACGCCACATGGCTGCGTGGTGCCGTGGTACCCGTGGGTATCGTACGAGGCGATTAAGGGTTTCCGGGAGGTGGGCAGCAGCGCCTCCCGTGTTGACAACATAGTCCAAAATACAAACTGCGGTCACCAACCCGCCTGCCCAGCGTGGTGACTATGGGCAAATACCCCCAATGGCAGTCTTGTGGCGTGCCCTGGGGGAGGCCTACATCCAGCAGTGGACTGCAATAGTCTGATAATGATGATGACCCAGCCACTTGAGCTGTATAACCGAGGAGTAGGCGTTACGCAGGCAGCCGGCCATAAAACAAAACGCCAATTCTTCGGCAATATAAGTTTCGAAAGAAACCATATTGCGGCGACCCTATTAATAATGGGGCAAGGGCCAGTGGTGACAACTTAGGGGTTTTACCCCTAGGGGGAAAAAGAAAACAAGGGGGACTTTTAGGGGCAGAAATTTTTAGGGTTTTTTAGGGGTAACGTGTATTGTCCGTTTCATAGAGTAGTTCCGATGGTGATGACGCTAATTACTATGTGTATGACCACATTTTCTGTTTCACTGCATACTATGTATGAAACGGGCGCAATCCTACCTCGCCCCCCGCTCATGACTTAAATGTCGAATTTAGTGGTTCTTAGGGGTAAAATTCAAAAATCTTGGGGTAACTTTGGATGTGGGTTGGCAACACTGATAACGGCAGGAAGATAATGGTATTAATTAGGCCTATTAGGTAGTCCTTATCACTACACTTGGACACATCGAACATAATACGCCTAAGAGTTGTGTTGAGATAAAAACTGTTTATGCACATAATAAAATTGTCCAATGAGAGTCCAAGAGCAAGCTGATATTCTGTTTTAGGCGTAGTTGAGGTCGAGGTCTAATGATCCTCATGTAGCGTCGCTTCCAGTGGGTAGTGAGTATTCCCTCTAATGAATAGTCCTCGATGATTCAAACCACAAATTATCCACGCCATCTAGGTTCCAAGTTCCTGATTACTCGTATTATTAAGTATACGAACATTATCTTCAAAGAAGCGTGGCTATTAAGCCACGAAGTGGGATAGGAATATTTACACGTCCTGTTTATTTCCTCGTTAGTGTCCTCGTATATTGTTTCACTCAGTGTTTTGTGCTGCATGTAATCGGGTGATTTGTGAGCGATGAGTGTTAATAACTATATCTACGGCACTTTCGACGTGTCTCCTCATCATTCTGAAGTGTTAGTGCATCTTACCAAAATCTTACAGATCTTGTGTAACTATTACTTTATATTTATGCATATTCATGATCTTACTGCCTTTATCATATTATGTATACGGCGCAAAATGGTTTCTTTCGTAACTCATATTGCCAAGGATTTGGTGTTTGTTTTTGCAGCTCTGCCTGATGCCAACCCTCCTCGGGTATAGTAGTTTCCATTTTTCGAATATTAAAATCTGTTCGTACATGTAAAAATACATTCAGTGGTACAGGCCCGTGACTAGAGTCGAACCTACGCACTCCAACTGGATGGAGTAGGTATGTCTTAACCATTGGACTACCACCGCTACCATATACATACATATAATCACGCTTTTATCCCTTACGGGGTAGGCAGAGCACCAAAGCCGATAGAACCACATGGTGCCACTTCTGACCAATTTTGAGGGTATAGTTGAGATGTACCTACAAGTTATACCTATCTCGATATTACCTACGTATTATTCAGTAATCATTGAATTATTTGGTTTTGAGTAATTATCCCTAAATACAAGAAGAATATAATATCTATCCCTGCTCAAGTTCATCAATACTACCATACCATCATACCTGTAAGAAACGAACAGATGTTTAGAAGATATTTTGTTATGACTGAAATAGTAGGCTCATAGTAGGCTCGTATTTTGTTATTATTAAACCGGCCCCTCTAGCATGACCACGCATCGTGGATATCGTATCGTACACTACGATATCGTAATTCGCATTTTTTTTTTTATTGACATGATAATTTTTATAAAAATCGGCACGATATAGGTAATATAAACTTAAATAAGTAATGTACCTAACGATTTCAAGTAGGTAAGTACCTACTTGACGGTTCCAAAGATTTTGATAATTAGTATTAGCTTAAATAAGCTAGTAAATACTAGCCAAACAATTTCTTGACATCCTGTATTCTTCTTCTTCTTCAGCCTATTGCAGTCCACTGCTGGACGTAGGCCTCCCCCCCAGGGCACGCCACAAGGCTACTGCCACAGGGGGGTTTAGCCCATAGTTACCACGCTGGCATGTGAGGCGGGTTGGTGACTGCAGTGTGATTTTCGGACTATGTTGTCAGTACGGGAGCCGCTGCTGCCTACCTCCTGGAAACCTTTAATCGCTTCGTACGATACCTACGAGCAGGCAGGGGTGGTAAAAACTGTACTCTGCCGGCACCACGCGGCTAATATCCTGTATACAACGGTTAATACCTTGCATTTATTGCATCAAGTTTTTGTTTACTATGCCGATTGGACATTTTTTCCTATGCATGTAAAATTAATTAAAAATGTAAAGAGAAAGTCAGTGTTACGCAAGGAATATACTTCGATTAATCTGTCATTTTATGCGCAAAAATTCATAAACACGGGATTTAGTGATAATTTAAAATAACAAATTAAACTGATATAAATTATTTTGAATCGCTAAAAGGATTAGTTTCACTTAGATCTTATTTCTATTTATACCACTAATAATGGAGTCGATTTATGAAAGAACACACGATTTAGGGCATAAGATGAATTTTCAGGTAATTGTTTACGAAATCCAACTGCAGCTGTAGCACAAATAAAGAAATATCCATAACTCTGAAATCAACATCGACCACCATAATATCGCGGTTTCCCATATGTGCCTCCTACGTAGGTACATGGATTCGAACCCAGAACCCTTGACTCAACAGTCAGTTCATTATCAAACAGCCAATCTGTTCGTATGGTTGGGTAATTTATAAGCGATGAAAAATAAGTAAGATAAATAATATTTACCTAACGATAGGAGGGGGTTAGTAGGTACTTAGATAAGCACTCATTTTATTTAATGGACGATTCCTAATACCTCTTTCTTTCAGTTACGTAAAAATGAGGAAGAAAGGAATATTTGTTCTAAATAACCCGGCTATTCAGAAAGAAAGTGTGCCGAAGAAGGAAATGTCTGTGGATTTAGAGGAAGCTATCGATTTAACAGGTCCGTATTAATAAATAGGTAAGCACATAGAATTCTACTTTCAGTAGACATCCAATGACCGAAACAATATATATATATGTACAAGTGTACCTCAATACCGAGCTTATTTCCTAACCATGGCTCCAGTAGCGTCCATCAATCAATAGTCTGAACCTCGGATGATTTGTTTTCTACTTATCCCTGATTAGCACACATACCGTCTTGTATCTTTTTGATAATGAGGTATGTTCATAAGTCAATACCAATATCTACAATCGACATAAATGCTATTTCCTTCTCACAGGCACCGGCAAGTTCCAAGTGTGGCACTGCGCGCTCATGCTGGGCACCCTCGCCACCGCCATGACGGAGATGGTGGGCATCGCCTTCATCTTGCCTGCTGCGGCTTGCGACCTTGAGCTGTCTGACAGTTTGAGGGGAATCTTGACATCCATACCTAACATTGGTTAGTTGGGCACGGTCAGACAGAATCTATGTACATAACTAGCCTCAGGTGCTTGCATCGCAACGATTTGTTATGGTGTAAATGCTACTTTAGCTTTACTTTAGACTTATAGGCGTCAATGAAGCATTAGGATGACGTAGATTTATGTAATTCACGAAGATATCTAAACCGCATACCTACTCGTACCTACCATAGTTTATCACAGCAGCAGAGCCGTAAATAGGGCGGTGCCACCGGTGCCCAGGCATAGGGCGTAGACTTTGGGGTACGCAAGAATAGCCAGACCAGACAGGACCGCAGAACTAAATTGGGCTCGGTTATAGAAGCTCGCATATGGCGCAGAAAAGGCTATTTACGGCGCTGCACAACAGTGTACTCGCTAAGTTGAAAACACAAGATAAATGGTTACAATATCTTTTTCTCATCAGTGTTTGTATCATTGTACGAATGCTCTTCTAGGTATAATTCTAACAGCTCCGTTCTGGGGCTTCGCTGCCGACTCGTACGGACGCAAGCCGGTGCTGATCATCGCAGCACTATCAGCTGGGGTGCTCGGTCTGCTTGCCTCCTTCATGCCAAACCTGAACTCATTTGCCGTCTGCAAGTTTGTTGCATCGCTGTTGTAAGTACATGTTTGTATAACATTTTACTAACAGCCAGGCCAATATGACTCAATGACTTCAACCTGAACAAATTCAATGCCTTTCCTTATCTGATGTGGCTATTTTATCATTTCCAGTTTGGCATGTCCATCCTCCATCGGCTTCGCATACGCGGGTGAAATGATCTCCCGGCTGCGGAGGGACAGGGCCATGCTTCTCTCCAATGGGATCCTCATGCTGTCCTCAATTTTTACTCCCGGTCAGTTTCCACATATACCATAATTCCTGGGGGAGGCAGTAGACTTCTTATGGCTAGCATATTATATAATCGTCAATTGAAAAGTAACCCCGATGATTCTTTATGTTCTTTCGAAACTTTATTGACGAAGTATATACTCAAACGCAAACCAGTGTCTTGTACCTAACCACATGCAACATTTACAGTAATCGCTTGGGGAGTCCTGTCGATAGACTGGATGGGGCTGATGGGCACAGCCGGTTGGAGGGTGCTAACCGCCATGTACGCTATACCGCTCATCATTTCTGGGCTGCTGGTCAAATTCGTGGCCAAGGAGAGCCCCAAGTTCTTGGTCACCAAGGGGAAGAATACACAGGCGTTGGAGATCCTGAGAGAAATGTTTTCTATCAACACTGGGTTGCCACCCAGTGATTATTGCGTAAGTATATTATTTCATTACAACATTTGTATTTATTTCTATTACAAGTCTGTCCGTGGGTATCGTAAGAGGTGATTAATTAGGGTTTGCAGGTGGTAGGCAGCAGCTTCTCCCGTGTTGACAACGTAGTCCGAAAATCACACTGCCGTCACCAACCCGGATGCCCAGCGTGGTGATTCAACTAAGGGCAGAAACCCAGCTATGGCAGTTAAAGCCTTGTTATAAGCCCTGCCCACGTTCAGTAGTAGACTGAAATAGGCCAATGATAATTATTTCTATATGTTAAAGCTAAAGGGAGCAAAAAGTTTGTCGGATTTATCTTAGGCAGGCTGAACATTAGGTTAAGCTTTTAAAATGTATTGTTCTCTTTAGGTGACCTCCTTAGCAGAAGAGGAACCTGTGACCCTAGTCAGAAATCTGAGGGAATACCAGCTCAAGCCAGGAACCGAAGGTATCCGCCCCTCGCTGGACGACATATTAAGCCCGCCCATTTGGCAGGAGAAAACCTGCGCCCTCTTCAGGCCTCCTCACCTCAAGTGGTTTCTCGTTATGGGTTTTCTCATGTTCGGCGTATTCTCTTCGTAAGTGTCCCTTTTGTTTTATTTTTATGCTGGATGTAGAGCAGATTGTTTATCGCTAAATAAGAGAATAGAAGCAGTCAGATTGTCTGTAAAATTGCCATTAATCACAGACTGTTTTACTTATAACTCATGTACCTACCTAATAAAACTTAAAAATATATTTAAAAGGTTGAACGGACTCTTCCTGTTTGCTCCCGACACCATCAATAAAGTGATGTCGAGCAACACCACCGGGAGCTGCACGCTCTGCACCCTGATGAGCCAGCAGGCCAAGGAGGTAAAAATCACTTGCACAAAAAAAATGTAAAATAATAAAGTGTATTATGTAATAAGAGTTGGCAGACATCGATGTACAGACGTCCAAAATTTCGTACAGACAACACAACACTGTACCTATGTTATAGGTACCTATATGTTTTACATGAACAGTTGGACGTTAGCTTTTATCTTTAAACAGGATGTGGGTGACAGCCAGGCAAATACTGAAATGCTAAACAAGTACCATTCTGTTGAGTTATACGACAGTGTTATAACTCGCAGGAAATGAATTTTTGGTTTGATTATCCTTTGCTCTCCGCGCCAATTATATTGGACGATCTTGTGACTAATTAAATGGACTTATTGGTTATTCTGTGACACATTGCTGTTTTTTGGATCACTTGTGACTCTCTATTAGGGTTGATCAACTTTTTTTTTGAATTTTTTTTTTCATTTCAAGTTTTATTTTTAAATGATTATCTAAGGCCTAATTAAACGAACTAAACTATTTTTTCCTGTAAATATGAAAATGTAGGCAAAAGTAGAAAAAGTTGTCCTGAGAAAATTTTCTGTGTTTTCCACCTCAGAATCATGATCTGAAGTCATGGTATCAATATTTGCCTGGCTGTCACAAAGACCCTGTATAGCCAGGCAATATACTGAAATGCTAAACAAGTACCATTCTGTTGAGTTATACTACAGACAGTGTACTGAAATAACTCGCAGGCACTGCCAATGAATACGTTCCTCATCATTGTGACGTTCACAGTTTGATTGGTGATCCTTTGCTCTCCGCGCCATCATTGTATTGGACGGGTGCCGCGCTGCTGGTGTCCGCGATCTGTCCGATCTTGTGACTAATTAAATGGACTTATATTTCAGTCTATTGTTATTCTAAGGGCACGCCACAAGGTGACTTTGCTCATACACATTGCTGTTTGTTGCTGGATCACTTACGACACCCACGGGCAGTGACTCTCTATTAGGGTAGATCTACTTTAAAAAAAAAAAATTACTTAGTTTAGTTAAAATTTTTACTTTCCTTTTAAATGATTATCTAAGACCTAATTAAACGAACTAAACTATTTTTTCCTGAAAATATGTACATCCATTAAAAAAGTAGGAAAAGTAGAAAAGTTTTTCTGCGAAAATTTTCTGTGTTTTCCACGGCTTCAGAAATATCTAGACATGGGGAATCATGATCTGAAGTCATGGTATCAATATTTGCCTGGCTGTCACAAAGACCCTGTATACTTCCTGCATTAGGGTAGCGAGCGATGCATACCTACATATAAAAACGACTTTGTTCCGAAATGAGGTATCTAGAACTGCAGGGTCATAAAGGGGATCTCAGAACCACGTTTAGCATAGCAGGGTCGTGAGGTTTTGCACGACGACTAACGTCAGTTACATTGTCTAAGCACCTTGGCGTTAAGTACTGACAACTGTAGATAATAAAAGTAATTATAATCAATTTAATGGATATCTATCATGAATAAGTAGCATATAAAATGCTTTGTCCTGAATACCTGACTGGCGGATCAGCGCATAGCCTAAACCGCTCATCAGACCTAAAACTTGAAGGGCGTGTCCTTTGTATGACGTGAGCATTCGATAAGAAAGCATTTCCTGAAATTCTGACGGAATAGGTAAAAAACAGGAATTCTGAAATTTACGCGTTTATTTGCACTGTCCTGTAGGTACAGATGTGGGGCGTCAGTTTGCTGCCAATCGACAAAAGGACGGTCATCATTAGCGCGTATGTGGTCACGGGTGCCGCGCTGCTGAAAAAAGCCATGTGTATAATATTAATGATCTGTCCTATCAGGTATTGTCAAGCTCATACTACCCCGACGATTATGGATACACTTACTTATATTTCAGTCTATTGTCATCCACTGCTGGATGTAGGCCTCTTTAAGGGCACACCACAAGGCTACTACCATAGGGAGGAACTTTGCTCATCAGTCACCACTGGGCTTAATTTTAAGCGTGCGGCGGTTTGGTGATTTTCGGACTATGTTGTCAACACGAGAGGCGCTGCTAAAAGGTCTTCCAGACAGTGATCTTACATCATCTGGTCCTAGAAATGCATTTTTTTTAGCTACAGTTAATTTACATGGCGGTATTTCTCGTACGAACTATTTGAAGTAGGTTCCTTTAAAATACTCGGGCAGACATGGAGCAGTGCTATTCAATGAACACCGCGTGTAAGTGGAACTAAGAGCTATTGCCCGAATATGCGCACTGACCTCTGAGCTAACTGTCTTAATCTGTGGTCTTAATACTGCATAGTTATATTTAAACCTTAATACTTAGTTTAGTTGAAATATTTGTTCTATACTTTCCTATTTAAATTCAGTCTAAAAGTTAATCGGTAGCACAGACTTTAGAATTGAAACGTGAAATACAAAATTATGAGTACACAGTCCTGACTTCACAATACATAGGTACATCCATTAATAAACAGTCAAAGTTTGATAATTCACTGGCATTGCGTGATAACGTTGGTTTGTACTCAATGCCAATGGCCCCATACCACAAAACACTTGTCACCCATAAGAAATTAGATAGCCAGCCTATCGTGTCTAGATAAATACGGGTTCAGAAATATCTAGACATGGGGATTTTAATTAGGTGAATTTGTGTTCCGAAGGGATACTATTATTTTATATACTTCATCATATAATCGAAAACATATACTGGATATCAAGAGTTTGTTTCATGCATGACAGTGCATGTTTTTGTGACATGAGTTATTTGGACCTGGCTTTTATAATTTTATTTACATTCATTTATGCCTTTTAAGTATTTTTTTGCATTTCTGTTTAAGAATATGTTTGTCTATTAGCGTATATTTGAGGTACAGATTTCCTTGCATGATAGGCCTCGAGCTACATTTATTTGGGTAACTTTTGGGAAAACACAGGTTAAAGAGTAATTTTAGAAGGTCATGAAAATTGGTAAAAGCTTTGTTTGTATCGGCTGAGAACGTGATTGATGAAACTGCGTTCCGAAACTTTGATATATTTTTTCTTTTTTTTACCATTGTGTTGAATAGTTTTATGTCTAGAGTTTGACCAGTATGGTCTGATATTCCTAGATTGTATACGGTGCCTATAGCTCCAGATAGAAGTCTGCAACAAATTTTGTCGATGACTAGTTTCTCAAAAGAATTTCTCACTTGTCATTGCACATTCCGAGAGTAGCAAACTTCCATATTCTAGAGTAAAACAGAAAAGTTCGCCGCCCCTCAAGCAGTGATCGGCCTCGCGCAGGAGTTCGGTATCTGCGCCTTTGCCCACACTTCTTAATGTAAATTCATCTAATGTTATGTTTGTACACAATATATTGTCCCTAACCAATACACAAACACCACCTCTTCTTTGCTTAGGTCTAGAGTATTGAGCAGCTAATTTGTAGTTTTTAATGTTCAGATTATTTTATCCTTTTGTCAAAAAACTTTCTGTTAGTGACGTCTATATATTTTCCATTTTCAATTCTTGAAGTACCAGATGTAAAATGTCTTGTTTCACATGCACCTTCAGAAGATTTTGGTGAACAGTAAATAGCATAATTATTCTTATATTACTATTCTGACGAAAAAAAAATTATTTTACGTGCAATTTTTGGTTTCAACGAAATTGTTGCATTGTAAAAATAATGTATGATATGACAATTGTTGAGGCAAGGGCGGCAAAAACTATTCAGCCTATACCTTGAAAATTTGTAAATCCGCCACTGTTTATTGTACACACATAATTAAAAATGTACAATGGCTAATTTATCTCTTTAGGAGATTTCTTTCAGCAATCTAAGCATAAATGAAACAAAAAGAAAACTGAAAGAGTAAGTGAGAGTGCAAGAGAGACCTACAACTAGTTATAGAAGGTTATACCTGGTTATACCTCTAAAAGACTTAAGTGGTTTAATTGTGAAGGTGATTACATATATCATCGCTCAATTGAGCATCTCACTCCACAATCGGTTTGCTCCAATAGGCAGGCTTTTTTGCGCGAGTTCGTTTAATCTCGTGAGTTGGTTTTGCTGTTGGTGGTAGTGTTACGACGACTAACGTCAGTTACATTGTCTAAGCACCTTGGCGTTAAGTACCGACAACTGTAGATAATAAAATGTAAGGTTATATATCTCGTAATTGATATCTATAAGTGCATAGTTCTCCGTCAGCAAAGATTAATTTCATTTTCCGCCGAAGCTTTGTTTCAAGGCTAACATGTTTCGTTTTGAGTGATTCCAATTCTTCAATTACATTACCAATAACCGCTCAGGACAGCTTCTATTCATAACTATGAAGAATCCTCACTTTGCATAGTAGTAGCGAGTGATTCGAAAAGGTTCTCTGTGGACACGGGTAGTTGTGTTAAGAAAATCATAGTCGAAGTGCGTAATGTAATGGAGTGCTACTTATGCGGTTGCAGTTTTTCTACGCAATTTTGGCGTTGATTTACTGTCCTGTACAGATGTGGGGTTGCACTAGAATACATCAGCTGCATCTTCTTCTGTGCCGACCGTAAGAGTCGACTAAGGAACTCGCACATTCTCTCACTGATCATTTAGTGCGTCTGTATCTGCTGTGCTAAACGTTACCATGGCATCTAATCTATAATCTTGCAGTTCTGGCTGCACCGTTTCAGGAAAAAAGCCATGTGTATAATATTAATGTTAGAAACTATATCAACCTTGTAAACATAAAAATAATCTGTAAATTAAGGTTGGTTCCCGTTTGCATAACTAAATATAAATATTAAATATTCATTCACACACTTTACAACGGTTAGCAACGGTATATAAATACATACTCGTAGATAAGTATAGAAATATCCATGACTCGGAAATAAAACATCGATATCACTTCATCACAGCTCAAGAATTCAGTTTTACCGGGATCGAACCCAGGACCAATGGCGTCGCAGGCAGGGCCACTACCTACTAGACCAATCAGTCGTCAATTAATCCCATTTATACGTATGTTGGTCCAACCCTGTAGCTTTCGAATTTCATATGATCAAGAGCAGTTAGTTACTAATTCTAAATGTGCAGGATGGTGGCAGCTGCGTGTATGACGGCGCTGCAGCTGACTGCAAACTGCATCGGTCCCCTAATGGCATATACCGTCAACCTTTTCCCCACGAAATTAAGGTATGTTGCTAAAATATACAGAATACATACATACATACATATAATCACGCCTTTATCCCTTACGGGGTAGGCAGAGCACTAAGGGCCGATAGAACCACATGGTGCCACTTCTGACCAATTTTTAGGGTATAGTTGAGATGTACAAGATATACAGAATATGAATGACAATGTGTCATAAGACAACTACAGTATCTGTTTCGTAGAATTTACACATAGACCTTAGGGGTCTTAGGCAGCCTGTCCACCGGAGCGCAGCGAGACTGCGGAGCGGAGAAACAAAGAAATCTTAATGGGATCGCAGGACTACAGCTGAGCTGATATTTACCCGACTGCGCCAGAATGTCTATCTACTTACCTACAGTATTTGTCACACATAGGACAATGTGAAGTACACTGGGAACTGCAGGAGCCAGTATATTAATGGATAGTGGACGCCCGCGACTCCGTCCGCGTGGACTACAGAAAAAATAAAAAGTAGCCTATATGTTAAGTGTAAAAAGTAGCCTATATGTTATCGCGGTTGTCGTAAAAAATTAATTCACGTTTGTCCCCTTCCCGTGGAATTTCGGGAAATCCGTTCCCAGTGCTTCCTCGGGGTCCCAAATAAACATATATGCTCAATGCTCAACTTCAGATTCACAAACCGTTTTCGTAAAAAATAAATAATTCCCGTTGGTCTCCTTCCCGTGGGAATTTCGGGAAATCCGTTCTAGTGTTTCCTCGCAGTCCCTAATGAACATATATGCCCAATTTCAGCTTCATATGTATAGCGGTTTTCGTAAAAACTATGAATTCCCGTTTGTCCCCTTCCCGTGGGAATTTCGGGAAATCCGTTTTTAGTCCTCCCTCGCTGTCCCCAATGAACATATATGCCCGATTTCAGCTTCATATGTATAGCGGTTTTCGTAAAAACTATGAATTCCCGTTTGTCCCCTTCCCGTGGGAATTTCGGGAAATCCGTTTTTAGTCCTCCCTCGCTGTCCCCAATGAACATATATGCCCGATTTCAGCTTCATATGTATAGCGGTTTTCGTAAAAAATATAGAATTCCCGTTGGTCGCCTTCCCGTGGGAATATCGGGAAATTCTTATAGCCTATGTTCATCCAGGTCCAATAAGGATTCTAACGGTGAAAGAATTTTTGAAATCGGTCCAGTAGTTTTTGAGCCTATTCATTACAACCAAACAAACAAAGTTTTCCTCTTTATAATATTAGTGTAGATTACTAGCGGCCACCCGCGACTTCTCGCGATCTATAAACTATACTATAGGTATATTTACTGAGAAAACCAACAGCGTTACATATAGTACATATTTTAAGATATTTTCTAAAAATAAAGCCAATAACAGGTTATCCTAATTATGCTAATAATAGACAAGCAGAAAGTGGTCGGTCACCCAACATACTGCATACATAAGTTTATACAAAATGAAACAATTGGAATGCCAGTACATAATAAACACAACCACATTATGTCAAGTTAACCGACACAGGTACAACTTCTGGCAAATCTGGCAAGTTTCATAAAAATCCTCGCTAATATGGTTGCTCCTATGTAGGTAATACGGGCCGCAATTTGTAGACCACTTTGACAATTTGCTAAAGATTCTATAGCAATGTTTGACAGTCGTTCGTAGACGGTGATTTAATAGTGAAGTGAGCGATTTTTATTAAAGTTACAGTTATTTTTATTTTAGCAACATAGTTAACACTCCTAACAAAAATGATATAAAACTGATCAAACCACGAGAAGGTTGGGTACTCCTGATTTATACTCTTATTTTATCTATGTTATCATATTTTACGATGGGGCTATACAGGATGTAACAAAAAGGGTATGTTAAGCGAAAAGCTATGTAAATAGCCCACTGTAGAAAACCTATCCACAAAATTTGAGACCCGAAATTACATGTTTATTTTTCCCGATAGTATGGAGAATTTTTAAATACCTCAGGAATTTTCATACTTTCTTGAAAAATAAAAATGTGATTTCGAGTCTCAAATTTTGGAAATAGGTTCTCTATAGTGGGCTATTTACATATCTTTTCACTTAACGTTTATTATTCCCGATAGTATGGAGAATTTTTAAATATCTCAGGAATTTTCATACAATCTTGAAAAATAAAAATGTGATTTCGAATCTCAAATTTTGGAAATAGGTTCTCTATAAACTATTTATACAGCTTTTCGCTTAACATACCCTTTCTGTTACACCCTGTATATATAAAATATCAATTTGTAAGGCCATTCACGACTAGGTACAGTTTTTCCGACTTTTTTCTCTTCAAAACAACTAGTAAAATATAAACAGCTATAAATTCTTCCAGTAGGAGTTTCTTATCTTTATTGTGGGTCATGCCGTTGTTTTGATAAATATTTCTTTCTTTCTTTATTGTACACACACACATAAATAAAAAAAACACAATTAAAATAAATATTGTACAAAGGCGAGCTTATCTCTATAAGAGATCTCTTCCAGCTAACCCGAACAAAAATATTTAAAAAAAGACATATCACAGAATAGATAAAACACATGTGCACAGAGGGAGAAAAAAAATAAATACAGATAACAAAGAATAAACAAATACTATACATACTAGTTTTCAAACATATTCCATAATAACCTACTACCTACTAACTTCAGAGAGACAAGTAGTGCTCCTTAAGTCTCTTCTTAAAAATGCCGATGGTGCGACAATCCCTCACCGAGTGGGGTAAGGAATTCCAAAGCTTCAAATTTTGTTCAAATTGTTTATAATCTTTTTATAGCTATAGTAACAGTTAGTTATTTTTCTTCCTATAACCTTTAGTCATCATTATCATCTTTCTGCCCTTATCCCCAGAGCCGGATTAGCCACGTAGCAAGAGTAGCAAATGCTACAGGCCCCGCGCATTGGGGGGCCCCGCGCTCCAATGGCTGTCTGACCGTAATTTAAAAACTATCAATTTAGATAGGAGCGTAAAATATCTTGCACATGCCTATAACGCGAAGCGCTTAGGCTATGCTTCACTTCCACCTATCTCATGTTTTGGCAATGGCCAAACTCTCGGTAGAGCTTGAATTTTCAAAAAGTAATAGACAACTTACTTTATTTATTACAGTTTTGTTTGATTTAATACCCCTAAACATGAGAAACTGAAGCAAACTAAGGGCCCTTTGAAAGAATTTGCTACAGGCCCCGCGCAGGCTTAATCCGGCACTGCTTATCCCATAATATTTATAGGGTCGTCGCAATATGGTTTCTTTCTAAACTCACATTGCCAAAGATTTCGCATTTATTTTTTAACTGGCTACCTGCCTGACGCCAACCCTCCGCGGGTATAGCTAAGTGACAATTTTATCCGTACATTAGATAAATTCATTGGTACAGACGCGGGACTGGGATCTTAACCACTGGGCTATCACATAATATAGGTATACTACCTTTAAGTAAAACCCCGATACTCATCATAACGTTAATTCATTGCACAACATATTATTTTTAAATGTTATCAACAACATTTACAATCAACGCTATCATCATTATAAATAAATTATTGTACCTACTTAGCACACTTAGCACGTGTTTATCTCTAGGTAGTTACAATATTATTGCTAACCGGCAAAATCCCTTAATGATTGCATATTATTATTCTTCGTGAACTTCCACCAACTTTCCTCTTTGTGGATTGGAATTTAAAGCCCTCTAATTTTAGACACAGCGGGAAATCCGAGGCACGGTCCTGCGCCTGATGTCTTTCCGGACTTCTTGACCCATCGAACTATAAAAGTAAAGGTATAGACTCTATACCTTTACTTTTATAGTTCGATGGGCACTCTCTATACTATAGAGAGTGCAACTGTGTTTGCGCATACATTCGTTGCGCAGTTGGCTAATCTCCATTGAGATTGGCCGCCATGACCGAAATACGGTCGGAGGACATTATCAAAGAAGCACAAAAGGCTGAGCGTGAACCTTTTGATGCGTCCATGTTGCAGTGGTAGTAGTTTAGTCAATATATCCGGCAGCTTAGGAGCAGTGGGGTATAACTTTCGTTGGTGGTTTTTCCACAGAGGGATGGCGGTGGGCGCGGTGTTGATGTGTGGGCGGCTGGGTGCCGTGGTGGGCGCCAATGTGGCCGGCCTGCTGCTGCCGCTGGCCTGCTTCAGCACCTTCCTGCTCTTCACCTGCTCTTTATTCTGTAAGTTTCTAGAATTAGGGTTTTATTATTTACTCGGGTGCCCGACGTTTCGTCCGCGATAACATAGCAAACCATTGTGAACAACTGCCGAATATCAACAAAATACGTTCTTGTGTGATTGACTAACATACATGAATTCTCGCAGATTTTTACGTTTATAATAGATATTAAGTATTGTGTAAAATATTTGAAATAATAAGTAATAATATGTATGCATCTGTATTGGATTCTAAGTGCATTAATGTAGATCGCATAGTTTGAATCCCCGCCCCTGAAACAAATGTCTCTTATAACGTACGTCAAATCTAGCGTTTACTAGGTACGTCTACTTTCTACTGGTTTAGGCCCTTATTAGGTAAATATTTTCTTTAAGTAATTGTGCTGATGTAATTTACATCATGTCTGTCTAGGGCATACATAATAAATAATTATGTTATGTCATAACATAACAAAACTCGGAAAGATATAATCTAAAGCCTCTGAAGGTAATATCATATATTAGTGCTCATTCCGGTTGTACACGATATTCGCCCGATACATAATGATAATTGATTATTATTGTTGTTTTAAAAATTATATATGCTTCACACACACTCTTTCTTACACACACACAAACACACCTAAGTATATACCTACTTACATTGTGGTTTGGTTCATGTATTTTGGTGACTGTGGGTGACTCGTAACGTAAATCGTACCTACGTCCTACCTAGTACTCGTATCTGACAAGTTGAGTTATTCTATTTTTGTTATGTCTAAACGAGTAGTCTGTTTTTTAGATTTATAGCCAAATGAGAAGGTAGAGACGTTGGTTAGAGACACAAATTACAGAATCAATTCTGAGGTCTATAATTATTATTACAGAGGTACCAAAAGACAGGGCTTATTGTTTGTTATTTGATAAATGAGCCAGAACTTCAGGACGCTTTCAAGAAAAATGTATTATCAACAAAACCATAGCAATAGTTTATACATATTTAGTTTCTTACATCTTATTTTGTTTCAGTATGTGCCGCCGTCAGTTTTGTTCTGCCCAGGCATGAAAAGGGGCCGAATTCCGACAGTGGTGAGCCAATCACTAGGACGATAACGACAGGGCATACCGCGAGGACGTAACGGTTGTGATTCTGTGATTGTAAAATACTATGTGACTTTATTATGGACGAAGTGTTTAATGTTTTTTGTAAGTTAACAAATATGGATATTTTGTATAAGATTATAGAATTGTGAAGAATATTTTATATTTTATTTATTATATTTCATTATTTCTATTGTCTAGATATCGGTTATAGAAGTTGGCTGTTAGTGCAGCTGAAGCTAATATTGCCCTTTTAATCACGATAACTGTGCTGATTGCGTGTGGGGTCACAAACCCGGCCTCCCGCAAGCGGTTATCTGTGCATTACGATATAAACACGAAAATAATACCATGACGACACCAGCTGATAGAAGAAATCATGCCTTCTGTAGTGACGCTTCAGTGTTCATGTAAACGCGGGACGATAGACAACTTTCAAGGTAATTTAACGGAACGCTTCATTTTAGTTTTTGCATTTTATTTGCTTTTTCAAAAGGTTAGTATTGATTTAAGTTATGGATTCTTGAGTTTATTCTTTTTATTTTACTATATTTAGTTATGCTAAAAGAAAAAAAAATACTTAAAGAAAATATTTTATAGGATGGAGATTCCTTAAGTTTAAATTATAAAGTATTTACCTATGTCCAAGTTAATAAAATACAAGCTTTTTGCTATGTATTAGAGTAGATTAAACTTAAAAAATACATTAACAATACAATACAAGTACAACCGATCAATAAGTTTTAGAGGATCAAATAATATTGTACGATTTTTTAATAGGATGAAAGTTGTAACTCATTAATAAATGGTACCTTTCTCTAAACTTAATCAAAAAAGTGATTTTATCCATCATATCCTACTAATAGACCTATTTGGCCGTTGGGAGAGTCGGCCAATAAAAAAATATTTAGATGAGCTTTGGGCCAAAGCTACAAGAAATTTCTGAAAGTTTTCGCTGACTTCCAACATAATTTCGATATTAGATAACATGCTTTTAATTTATTAGACTTCTTTTAAAATTATGAAATCGTACCTACGTCAAAGAAGTCTATTAAACAAAGAAATATTTTCTGTATGGTGATTATGGGATGTCCTTTATGATCATGCAGTGCTGGCCACCACGTTTCGGGTACACAGCCGTGTATACATATATGTATATATATATGTATATATATATGTATGTATGTTTATTTCAAAAGTTTGAAAACCTACGGAGATCAAAACCTAAATTCGTAAATTTTCTCCTTAGAATAGTTTTTATAAATAGATACTATGTATAATATGATTTAGGTAAAATGGGAGCTACCGGTAATATGGAGAAAACGGAGAAGATTCAGTACAAGACGTCGGTCACACTTGAGGAGGCGATGGTAGATACCGGTAAGTACACACGCACTTTTTCCTATATACCTATATATATTATTAGTATTTTATGCTATTTATATCACGTATAGATAAATATAGTATATTGGCTATAATTAAAGTTGTAATGCCGGAAAAATTATAGCATATTATGTTATTCTAATATACGCTGTATTCCTATATATAATAAGCTATAGGTACCTACTATTTATTATAACTGCCAAGTTTCATCAAAATCTGTTTGGTATTTTTTACGCACAAATTGTCACAAGCTTTCATATTCCTCGTAATATTTTTAACCGTCTACTTTGGCTGTTACTTTTAGACACCGTTCGTCGACGCCCATTATTTTTTTCCTGACTGCGGCAAAGCCAAAAGAAAGCTAATGATTTTCGCAGTCTTCGTTATCTAGGTACGCCCTAGCTCAACTTTATTAACTTCTTTCCAGATGATATGAACTTTCAATACAAAAAACCAACTTTTTACCCCGTGTATCGGTGTATCGGTGTACCTAATACCTATTTAGTTACATTCATTAAGCCAGATTTTACGTAGAACTCTACATTTACAGGAACACGTTACAAAAGAAAAATATTTTAAATAACATAACGGACTACTAATCCTATATGTACTACATTCTCCTATTTATTATGTTTTTGCACATTGTCACGAAATACTAAACTCAAGAACGATAATTTTTGCGTAATCCTGTGCCGACCCCCTGTAGCGTGCACGCAGGGTAGATAAGCGAGAGCTATCTTCATATTGTTGACATTTCATCACAAATATTCATTCACTAATAACTAATAATGAACTAGTTTGTTATAAACACCACACCACAATTTCCCGTGTTATTAGGAAGTGAAATTTTTGACTATCTATTAGTATACAGGTTGTACAACAGAAAGGGTATGTTAAGCGAAAAGCTATATATGTAGCCCACTATAGAGAACCTATTTCCAAAATTTCAGACTCAAATTCACATTTATATTTTTCCAGATAGTATGAAGAATTCCGAAACAACTCAGGAATGTCCATACAATCTTGAAAATAAAAATATAATTTCGAGTCTCAAATTTTGGAAATAGGATCTCTATAGTGGGCTATTTACATAGTTTTTCGCTTAACATACCCTTTCTGTTACACCCTGTATAGTTACTTACATTCCAACATTGTTAAATTGTAGGGACTTACATGGCCACTAGGCGACTTTGCATTCAATTGTTTTCATAAAAATATCAAATTTGGAATAAAAAATCTAAAACAGGTCCCAATCTCTAGTATGTACGAGTACTTAATGCAATTAGCAAAAGTACAAAACTAATTTCATCTCCGAACAAACACGTGGAACTTCCGGTTTCCCTTTGACCCCAACCTACCATAAAGTGATCACAAAATTGGCTAAACTGTAAGATAATACTAATATTAGATCGTTTACAATTTTATGTATAGGTAGATATGTTTTTAATTAGATTACTTCGTTTGTACTGTGAGGAATCATTCTAATCAAGCTTATTGTCTGTTACTTGTATTAAAATAAAAACATCTGGAATTAACGTTACAAAATTAGTACCACGTATTCCCATAATAATAATTACTAGCTACAATATAATAAGTTATTATGAATGTGTATAAAATAATTAAACAAAGAGAAGCATATCTCTGCAAGAGATCTCTTCCAGGTAACGAAAATGTAGATTCGATGCCTATATTAAAAAGTAAATTGTTGTTTACTTATTTGCACATTGGCTACCCCTGGGCTACCAATATGAAAATAATAATCCTTCGAAACTAGCTCTAACAACAGTAGAAAACCACAATAATTCTATTATTTTGGTATTTATTTATTATCATTATAATAAACGCCTATGTATGAAATCATTTATCTATGACTAGATTTGTTATTTAGTCAGAGAATTTAGGGCAAATGTGAAATACGCAATAACACTATGACTAAATAGGGGCTTAGAAGATAATACTATTCAATTATACGAGTAATATGAAAACAATAAAATACATGTGTAATAAAGTTTCCGAAAATATAAAAAATAAAGATTATAATTATTTTTGCACATGACTTCGCTTATTGCAGAAACAGAAATTATTTTTTCGTCTAAAAACTTATACGTGAGTGGTTGTTACGCAACTTTCAATCGATTTAGATCCTAAACGGTTAGTCGAATCGAAAAAAGAAACCTAAAAATGATTTTTAAATACCTATTCCAAAGATATCCCACTCGATATAGTTTGTCGACTTTAATATTTTTCATTTTCACAAATGTTATGTCTTTAGTGACACTCGCCGGACTAAGAGGAATCGATTGACGTATGATTCATAAAAATCGGCCGAGGCGTTTGGTCTGTGTAGTGCTTCAAAGGAACATACCTATACAAACATACATACATAGGCTGTTAAACACAATACCACTCCTTTGCGTCGCGCAGTCGGGTAAAAAGAAAAATGGGCCATCAAACACATATGATAAACCGATTTTAATGAAATTTAACCTGTCAATATCGTCAATATACGATAAATATAGCCGTCATGTTGATTTTTGTATTGAGACGATACGATATCGTACGATACGATATCTACAATGCGTGGTTGTGCTAGGGAGGCAGGACTTCGATCGATTCGATAGATATTTCATGGGAATATCCCATCTGAGGAATATCCCCACATTTTGCTGTCAAATGTCATTTTTAAAGTAAAAATAGTGTTTAGTTTAACTTTAGACGCGATTCATAAAGTTTTATAATAACACAGTTTATTGTTAACTAAATTATTGTATAATAATTATAATAAAATCTGCATGATGAATACGACCCCACTCCACTCCTCCATTTATCTCTACAATCGCTATGTCAATGAAATAATCACATTACTGAAACTTTACTGTAAAGATAAATTGGTTTATTTACCTCTCTGTACATAATACCAACTCGTTGCACAACCGTTTATTAATTTACCACTGGGAAAGACCCAGGTTACATTAACAGCCTTATGTATGGCATCATATTATTTAAGTAGTTTATTACTTAACAAATATGTTTTACTCACTGAAAAACATCTCTTAATTCTTCGTGTATTACATTAATAAACTGCATACAAATTCAAAAAGGGTAGAAACTATAACTAACTTAAAAACTACGTAGGGCCAAGCGAGCATAATATGGTATGTTGGTTGACAAGTTCCGCAGACTGATTATTTAACACGCAACCTGTCGCAATCGCTAGATAATCGCTGTCAAACATGACATTTGGTATTATCCTACTAGCTAGATTAAAAAGTCTGCCCCACACTTATTGATTACAAAATAGGGTTTGTTTCAATCAGGCGCGTAGTCCTCTTTTGACGTTTAGCGACCGGTTGCCGACCAATCGCAAGTTAGTAAATAAGCCTGCCGGTTTTACAGGATGGTCAACTCTAAATCTAACTAAGGAACTCGGGCAGTCTCTCGGGCGACAAGCTAGCAACTTACTGATTACATATTTACATCTGTCCCCGCTAATCTAAACGTGGCTGTGCAATCTCCTTTGTGATCCTGCAGGTCTGGCTACCTCATTTCGGGAACAGAGCCGTGTGTTGTATGTATTTTACAGTTACAGTTTACAGTTTACCCTTACCTAGGATGCATGTAACATGGACATGGTCCGGGTGGTTTATTGTTATCTTGCAATAAATACGAGTAATAATGCGATAGCAAAACTTTTGCAATTACCTCATGGAATGATAAATTCCTTTCAGATTGTCGAAACATAATGATATGAATTTTATTAGCTTTATCAGCAATAATTAAAATGTTGCTTACCTGCTCATTGACTTTGCAAAACATGGAAACATAAGGGCCGGTTATATCTACAGGCCTGCATTTTTGTTGCCACCCTAAACGAAGGGTACGAGTACATACTTTACACATCAAATAAAGTAAGTTTATGCCAAAAAAAAATGCTGGAAAACGATGTAAATTTTTTAAAAAAACATAACTTGATCGGGTGAAATTTATAGTGTCCGGTGTTTATGCTAGGTTTTTAATAAACAGATATTAATTATTTCTCGTGAAAAAATCTTGCTACGCGCGTCAATGTGCATTTATGCAGAAAAACGCAGTGTATTTACTCAACTTCGGACCCTAATATCTTGGTAACCAGACACTTCCTAGGTATGCTTCCATGGAGAAAAATTATCGTGATGATGAGGAGATTCCGTAGTTTTCGGGAACGTTGACGACCAAAAATCAGCCTGTATAGCCAAGCTTCAGTCAAACACCTTCTGTACTTAATAAATTAAACGCTTAACAAACGATCAGTTATTATAATTCAGTCTATGATGAATATAGATCTTAATTCACTGTACTCGAATTGCCTGTGGTTGTTAATTGACCTAGAGTACGATTTGCAGTGTGTGCATGACGCGGAAGGATTTTGTGTGTCAAGATCATTAGACGTGTTTGTGTGTTTGAGGCAGTTTGACGACGTACTTTTCTTTGAGAGGCGATTGGTGTAGTTAGTAGTGACTTCTGCCTGCGACGCCATAGGTTCGAATCCCGGTAACATTGATATGATGAATGTCGATGTTTGTTTCCGAGTCATGGATGTTTATATACTTATCTATGTATTTTATATACCGTTGCTCGAATAAAATACAAGACCTCAGGGATCTTCGGTGGGATTAGGTCAATGTGTTGTGTAGTGTGTTTATTTATTTATTTGTTGTCACTTATTAGATCGCATTTTGTATTTTTCTAGACGCCTCTATCGATCCTGGTCATATAGGAATAAGACATGGGTAATTCGGTATCTCTATGAGTTCCTTTGCCGGGAGTGTAGTGGGAGTACCTGATGTCAATTCCTACCAACGCCATTTATATGACCTTAGGGATCATTAATTGAGTGCCCAAAAAGAAAGGGCAAAATTGCTCAGCAATTTAAAATTGTGTCATTTCACGTTCCCTATTTTGGGCACTCGTATTTTTCTTTCTTCCTTTAAACATTCCTGGCCCCTGACTACCTAATTTGCAATAGCAAAGCCGAAGCAAAGCGATAGCGAATATTCGCTTTGAAATGTCAAAGTTCCTTTGAAATTCTTTATTCTTTTTTCTTTATTCTTTATTGCACATACACAAAAAGAAATATGGCATACAACATTAAAGAAGAGATGCATGTACAATGGCAAGCTTATCTCTACCAGAGATCTCTTCCAGCAAGCCAAGCAAGTAAAGAGAAATTGTTAACAACAGGGTAACATGTGCAATTAAACAAATTCTAAGAAACTACAAAACTACATTAAGAAAAAAAAGGAGAAAAAACAAATGACAGCATATTCATATAATGGACAGGTAGTGATCCTTCAGCTTTTCCCTAAATGTGCCAACAGTGTGACAATCTCTATTAGATTATTATCTAGAAATCTTAATTTTTGTCCCGTATTTCTTCACCCTCCCATCCGCAGGTTTCGGAGCCTTCAACATCCTGCACATGCTCCTCAGCGGGCTGATCCTCATGGGGGTTATCATGCAGAACCTGGCGCTGGGGTACGTGATGCCAGCCGCGCAGTGTGACCTCGACCTTAGTCTGGAGCAGCGGGGTTGGTTGGCTGCTATACCTTTTCTTGGTAAGTTAACCTTATCTTGTTTCATGGCCGAGGCAGAAGTCTACTCATTATTGGGTGAGCAAAATGTAACATATTATTATGACTAATGTGTCATCTCGGAGCTGTCGGAGCTGTCGTACTTCAATTGCAATAATCATGCTACCTACCTATATGGCGTTTTCTAGGATGTTCTTGCTTGGGTTTGTTGGGTAAAAGTAAACAGGGTAAGGTCATTTACATCAATCCCCACCACAGTCCTCGCTATGCTAAACGTGGCTGTAGCATTTCCGTTGTGATCCTGTAGTTAGCTACCCCATTCCGGAAAAAAAGCCGTGTCAATTTTTCCTTTTTTGTTGTTAACCTACAAATTAAATGTGTTTGTGGAAATACCTGGGTACTACTCATATGAAAAATGGAAAAAAAAATGAAAAATAGTTTATTGACCATATTTACAATGCAGTTACAAATGGCACATACATAGATAGGAGTATATTTACATAGCATGCGGGTGATTTCTAAACCTAATATAATTGCTTTGTCAAATACAGGCTGTTCGGGACACCTAAAGAACCTCCGCAGGGGACTTCAGTAACGATATAGAGCAGCTACTAAAATTTTATCATTCTTTACTTTACTGTACGGAATATTAAGTTTACTTTAATAACTCTTGTCTTGCACATAATCACTAGGTTACTGTAAAAATGTTCTTAGTATTCTTAGTATTCTTTATTGTACACATAAATTTTTATCATAGACAGTAAGTTGTAAAAGAAATAGTACAAAGGCGAGCTTATCTCTAAAAGAGATTTCTTCCAGCAAACCATTAAGTACAAAGAACAATTTTATAATATATAAAAGGAATCTCATATGTGCACACGTACTTATTAAAATATAAATAAACTTAACACAAAATAAATATATTTACTAAATAATAACAATACTTAATTATCTACTTAGATACATACATAATAGGGACATACATATATATAATAAAATATATATTTAAATACTACTACATACTAATTTATCCATACAATACATACAACATTATATTGTGACCTATTCAAACTATATCAGATAATAGCACAGTGAAAAAATTAAGGAAGAGACAGGTAATAGTTTCTTAACCTCATGTTAATTTTCTAATTGTTAATGTTAATGTTCTCAGATAATATGTTAAACAAAGCCGAGCCTAAACTTACTTACCTATTAGTTTCATACATTATGCAATATCACGGCAATTCTATTATTGCACATATTTCTATAGTCTACTGCAGATAATCATAAATGCTTATCCATTAACAAATATAAAATTGATATTAGATAATTATTATAGAATTGATAATACATACGAATGACAATGTGATAAGGGCAACAGTGAGTGTGATAATAACAACAATCTCGCGA
The DNA here is from genome assembly GCA_014607495.2 of Carposina sasakii. Taxonomy (NCBI): domain Eukaryota; kingdom Metazoa; phylum Arthropoda; class Insecta; order Lepidoptera; family Carposinidae; genus Carposina; species Carposina sasakii. Next base: position 12,994,405 of record CP053158.1, read on the forward strand.
TGACAATGAAATTCCTATGTTATTGGAGGTCCTGTCCTACATGTGTCAGCATATCTAGGACAGTAAATACTATTTTGACTTTTAATTAATTAATTTTAATTTGAAAGAGAGCCTTTGTGGAGCTGAGAGCTTATAAGAACATCGTTAGATTACAACTTTAAATAGTAGGTAGATAGGTACCTGCTAATTAATGCTTTCCTAGATTGCTTGTAAGTGACAAACAATTTCACTTGAATGTGGAAGGTTATAGTATATAAGAAGTGTTGGATGGACTGTGTGAGATGATATGCGACATGCGTGTATTTGGAGTGAGTAACTAAATGACGGATAATAAGGATGAATGGAAGTAAAGAACATTTTTATTGCGCTGACGTCGCCAAATGATGGGAACGGGCAGGAAGATGATGATGAAAAAAATGTGTTGTATAATAAATGTTATCTTTGAAATTCTTTAGCATTATATAAATTAAATTATAATGTTATATGTGTCCAGATTAAACTTGTCAAGATAGTGTAAAAACACGTTTCTTAAGATAATGTCTCTAATAAGATAGAAGAATCATATCCTTCGTTGCTATGTTGCGGAATATTGCGAGAAATATAGTTTTTATATGCCGTGTGGTATCGTAAAAGGCGATTATGTATTTGCGGGAGGAAGTTAGCAACGCCCCGTCTTGACAACATAGTCCGAAAATCAAACTGCCGTCACCAATCCCGCCCGTCAGCGTGCGTGTAATGGAGAATGGGCAAAAACGGTCCTATGGCAGTAGTAGCCTTGTGGCAGGCCCTGGGTAGCAAAGGTTTTCAATAGGCTAATATGTGTATAGTTTAGCTGGTTTATAGTTTATAGTTTAGTTTAGCTTGCTAATTTTCACTTTATTTCGGATTATCTGCATCCTGTAAACCTTTCACTCACAATAACACTTCCAAATTATGAAAATATCGCAAAAATTTCAAGCCTTTTACCTTTGATCTGACCAGGATATGTTTGTACAGCTATAATCCTGACATCATACTTCTGGGGCCTGCTGGCTGACACGAAAGGTCGGCGCCCCATGATGATGATTTCCATGATCGCCTCCACCATCGTCTCCGTGATGGCCAGCTTCGCGCCCAACCTCATCAGCTTCGGTATCCTGCAGTTTCTGTCCGCCATTTTGTAAGTTGCACTTAATCTTCTGTATCCTTCTCTAAAACGCTCTTAGCATCTGCGAGTATCTTTTGAACTTTTAGTTCCATTCTCAGAGTTATCCCCAAACTTATATATATTACTAGCTGTTTCCCACGGCTCAGTTCGCGTGGATGTCGCTTATTGCGTGGAAGGGGTATAAAAAATTGTTTACGACCTCAGAGTCCTCAGACCTACCGAATATACCTACCTACATAATATGTAGGTATAAAATTTCATAAAAATCTTTCTATAATATTATTATGTATACAGGGTGTGTGTGACAGCCATGTATGAGATTAGATTAGATTACAATCTGCATATATTTGTGCCCAAAAGGTGGAAGTAGGCTCACCTCTTACCACGTGGCAATCAATAGACTAAAAGTGTGTAAGTCACACATATCTGCTCAACTTCTTTTAAAAAAATCGGCGTGACTGTATTACTGTCGGGTCAAAATAGTTAGGTACACGCAATATTTGAATCTCGTCATTAAACCTTCCAGTATGGCTGGTCCAGCTGCCATCGTGTACACATACCTGGGAGAGTTCGACAGCTCCCTCCACCGGGACAAGATGGTGGCCTTCGGAGCCTCTTTCGTGGGCATCGGCACTGTCATGTTACCTGGTAAGTTCGTCACAAACTTCACAAAACATATATAGCCATACGTTAAAAAACCCCCAAGGCATTATATGTTGCGGTTGTGGCTTTGATAAGTATCTAAATATTTAAAACTAGCGGACGCTCGTGACTTTGTCCACGTAAACTAAATAACCTATGTGCTATATAGTGCTATGCTGATGTATAACTACATAAACACCAAGTTTTATCAAAATCAATTCAGTGGTTTTTCCGTAAAAGACTAACAAACATAAACATCCATTCTCACAATCTTTCACGTTTATAATACCTATATACTAATAGAACGGTAAACGTCTTGCCCTCTTCCATGTAGATTATGTAGTCTATTAGGATCTATTTATCTATAGGAAGGAAGAGAGTAATTATGTACGGTTTTCGCCAATGACTTTTCATGCCATACGCAATTAAGTAATTTTCCGATTTCCTTTCAGCTATATCCTGGCTAATTCTCCCACTGGAGTTCGCGTTCCCAATCCCATTCCTGGGCATCGACTACCGACCCTGGCGTCTGCTGGTTGTTGCTTGCACCATCCCCTTCTTCCTGTCCTCCTTGCTACTCCTCATCACCACCGACAGTGTCAAGTTCCTCTACTCTTCTGGACAGCATGAGAAATGTATGCAGGTGCTGAGGAATATGTATTCGATCAACAAAAGGATGCCGAGGGATATGTATCCTGTAAGTATAAAAAATCTTGGTATCTAATGCTTATTCAGGTAGGCCATATTTAGTAGGTACATCACCGAACTTAGGTACATTGACTAATGCTGCTGAATCGTTGACCAGTTTATTTACTAAAGTGGCGAGTAAGCATATAAACTCTCAAGTAAAACTTTCTCGAATTTCACCACCCCTGAGCACTATATACTACATATACTATATACTGAATATTGAGTATACTCGTACCTAGCTATCTGAGTGCTAACAACAGTAGCACAAAGAGTAGGGTTGCCAACCGTCCTGTTTACAGGACATGTCCTGCTTTTTTGGGGTGTCTTGGATAGTTTTAAATCATCGTCCTGAGTTTTAAAGTCCTGACACATTCGCTATTTTCGAGATTTTCTAAGGGTGCCGACATAGGGTAAATAAGCGTTAGCGGCACCCCTGGAAAACCTAAAAGAAGCAAATACGTAGTCACCGGCACTGAATGTGTTAAAGACCAGTGTTATGTTTTGAAATTCGCACGCCACTAACTCCCTCCAATCGTATTGTCACTGGGCTCGCACATGTATAGTACTGGGTTTTAATCGAAATGTCCTGGTATTTCTTCCTTAAATCCTGATTTTCAAAGTTTTGAGATGGCAACCCTAACAAAGAGAAATTACCATTTCTGTTAGCTGACAAAATATTACATCCAAGACGTTTTATATTCTTCAAGGTGCAATCACTTCTGGAGGAGCCAAATCACAACAAGACAACAAGCTCTAAAGGTCTCAAAGGGATCTTCATATCTATGAAGGAGCAGACCGTGCCGCTGTTCAAATCCCCCCTCCTGCCGTGGACGTGCCTTGTCTGCTTTGTACAGTTTGGACTCTTTGCCACGTAAGTAACTTGAGTTTTTAATACAGAACTGCCTATCTTTTTAAACATCAATTTTTAGCCTATCAATATTTTCCTGGATGACACACCCTGTATACTAACTAGGGGTTTATTTCAGTACGAATGGATTTTATATCTGGTTCCCGACTATCCTGAACTCGCTCGCTAACCACGAGGGCAGCGAGACCAAGATCTGTGACGTGCTGGATGCCATCAAAGACCATAATGGCACTGAGGTTAGTATTGCTCTACCTAGTTTGCAACCTTGAAATGATATAGGTATATAGATAGACTGAGCAAGTGTGTCAGACCCAATTTCGAGCACTTGTTCATCTAAATTAAAATGTACAATGCTGAGACGTTGTTATTTAGGGTGAGACCATAACGCAGACATTGATGATGCACGCGTTGTACTATTTTATGAAGCAAGGCAAAATGTTATTGAGGCCTCGCTCTTAGGCTCCACAGAAAGCAGAAAATGAGCTTAGAGTAACCGGTTTATCATAATACCCAAAAACTAATTTCAAAAACCAAATAAGTATTACATCAACATCATTATTTATCTCTCCGACAAAAATTGGTTCTATTCGAAAATATCTATCACTAAAGACTTGGAAAATGTCTTTAAGGCTAACAGGAAACCTTTTAGTATCCCATCAAATTCAAATAAACAAATTACAGATCGTTTGCGACGACACAATCAACACGCAGACCTTTGAGCTCTCCATCTACATCGGTCTAGTCTTCAGCTCCATGTATATCGTCGTCGGTTTCCTCGTAAACCTGGTTGGCAAGAAGATGATTCTGGTTGTCGTGCTGGGAATAACTGGCCTCTGCGGCATCGGGGCTCACCTGGCTTACAACCAGCACCTGGCGGTGGCTCTGTTTGCCATCTTCCAAATGTCTGGAGCCTGTATTGGGCTGATGAATGCGGTGGCTGTGGAGTTAGTGCCTACTATGTATAGGTGAGTAAATAAAGAAATATTTACACACTTTACAATACATTCACCTATTCCCATAGATACGAGTACCTGAGGTCTGGTGTCGTGGGTACTAAGCAACTGTATATACTAAGTAAGTACATAGATAATTTATAGAAACATCCATGACACAGAAAAAAAACAGCGATATGCATCATATCAATGTTTGCACCTACCAGGATTCGAACCCAGGACCGCTGGCTACGTCAATCGGTCGCAAAATTCTTCTGTATCAAAAAGATTCTGAAAGTGCCGTTTACGGTTGTCTTTCCACCAGAGATTTGTTATGCTAACAAATGCATGTGCTATCCAGCAATTATATAATATAACTAGCTGTTGCTCGCGGCTCCGCTCGCGTGGACAACCCTTATCACATAGGGGTTTGAAAAATAGATAGTAGCCGATTCTCAGAATATGCATATAAAATTTCATAAGAATCGGTCAAGCCGTTTCGGAGGAGTATGGTAACTAACACTGTGACACGAGAATTTTATATATTAGATTTATTTTCATCGGTCCATGATGTTAATGGAAGGTTTTTTAGTATTACCTACAAGGGAAATCCTACCTGTTTATACATAATATGCATAAATCCACAGAGGAATGGCGGTGTGCCTATCCATGCTCGCTGGCCGTACAGGCTCCATGGTTGGATCCAAGGCTATCGGGCTGTTCTTGCAGCACAACTGCGGCGCCAGCTTCTATACATTCGGCTCTATTGTTATTGGTAAGTCACTATAATGCATAGTAGTAATATTTATATCTGTTACGTGTTTCTCGTGCTGATGCACGGCCTTACTAGAAAACATCAGCTGCATCACCTTCCGTGCATGTTGTACTCGAGTCGACTAAGTAACTACGAGTATGTAAGGAACTCGGGCATTGTCTCAGGCGATAAGCTACGAGTAGCAACTTATCACTGATCATTAACATCTACCCCCGCTTTGCTGAGCATGACTGTGGCATCTCCTTTCATCTCCGATCCTGCAGTTCTGGCCACCCTAATTCGGGAACGCAGCCATGTATATGTTATGTATGTACGTAAGTAGTTTTGTAGGCGATGGGCTGACCACCTGTCACTACTAACCGAACTTGTACATCTCAACTATACCCTCAAAATTAGTCAGAAGTGGCACCATGTGGTCCTATCGGCCCTTGGTGTTCTACCTACCCCGTAAGGGATAAAGGCATGATTATATGTATGTATGTAAATGAAGAGTTGCACAAAGAGAAGAAATAAGAAATTACCTTTAAAGTTATTACTTTTATTTACTCTTTTTACATTTAGTCCAAGATATCCATCGTATTATGCTATTTTTTATAGCAAATAAAATTTATATTTCCTTGTTTTCCAGCTTGCTCAATTCTCTGCCTCACTTTGCCCGGCAAGAACAGCAACAACCCAGCAAAGGAGATTGCTGCCGTACCCACACAGAATCAAACACACGAACCTGTCTGAAATAACTCAATTAAAATTAGTAGACTATAATGAAAAATTAGAAAAACTATACAAATGAAATACTCAGGACGGAAGGGAAGGACTGAATAACACTGGATTTGGCGAGAAAAGCGTCAAAATAAGAATGATATTGTATACATACTTACCAGCCCTCCTAGCATGACCATGCATCGTGGATATCGTATCGAACGATATCGTATCGTCTCTATACAAAATTCAACATGGCGGCTATATTTATCATAGGTATTTATCGTATTTTGACAGGCTAAATGTCAATAAATCGGTTTATCATATCGTGTTTCACAAGTCATGCTAGGCTTGCAGTAAGGAAAAGTTTTGGTATTACGTAACGATACTGTGATAAACTTAGTTTTTAGACTTAGTTGTATCAAAACACGAAAGTATAAATCAAATTTAAATTGTCCTTGTGCCTGCTTGCTTACTGAATGGAATAGTTGTTAAGTATTTAATAATAAATAAAATGAATTTTGTAATTAATTTTTTATTGAGTAGATTTATTTACATTACATTTTACAATATTATGTTCTTTGAAAGGTGCGCGGTTTGCGCATTTTCTACAAATCAAAAACCCGCCAAAGAATTAAAAGCCGCCATGACAGATGCGTAATAAAATGCGCAGTAAACCAATTTTAACCCAACTCTGAAACCTGAGTGAAAACCGCTGAAAACAGTCTGAAAACTCGACTTCTCTCTGACAATTTTCCCGGACATCCTCTGCCCGCCCTACAGGTCGGAAGTTGAAGGTTTTCATTTCCGGGAAAACCTGGAGGAGGGCAGGAAAATTTCAGATTTGTGGGCGGTGGTACCAGCATGCCAGAAAGTTTAGGAGATGTAAATTTCTTTAAGGAAAAAGAAGACAGTGCGCATGCGTGACATTTGTCATCTGTCTCTTTTCTTTCTTAACTCTATTGATTTTTGCCAACCCTATGCTTACTACGTGTCGTTAATGTCGGGTATACACGAGGGATGTCGACAAAAAATTTTAAGATATTCTACATTATTTTATATCATGATTTTTGGTCGTCTTTTTTTTTTTTAAATTTTAACGTTCCCATTTTTTTTATTGGAAAACTACGTATACACTACACACACTTTGAATCTCCTCATAATTAATTTTTGTTTTATACTTAATTGAATGGTAAGTAATCTTACAGGGCGTGGTTATTAAATACGTAATTAATAAATAACATTAATAATTTTTCTCCTTTGATAATTTTTTAATGGAAGCATACCTGGGAAGTGTATGGTTTCCAAAATATTAGGGTCCAAAGTTGAGTAAATAGACTGCGTTTTTCTGCATAAATACACCTTTTTGAGTAGCTTATTAAATAAGGAATTTAGTTTGATAAAGGATACGCATTACGCAGTATATTATTTTGAAAGAGTAGGGGTTTAATTGGCAAAAACATTTAACAAATTTTGCTTGACCATTCCATGTTGATAGATTTTTGGGAGGTCAAGGCATAAAATGTGATTCATTTCTTATACTCGTATGTCTTTCTACTCCTCTAAAAGGAGATTTTAAAAAAATCATAAAATTTTCACATCTCCGACACCGTGAATTTTTAGATGGGATGTTCCTTATATATAAAGGTGGATTTTCACATGTGAAAAGAAATGATCGTTATTTCTTGTTTTCGAAGATTTTTACGTACATATAAATAAATACGGCTAGGTTCCTGAAATGGTGTAGTCAGAACTGCGAGATCTTAAAGGATATACCATGGGTTCTACATTTTATGCTAAGAAAAAACTCACTAGGAAGCATTTTAAAGTATGTAATAAAATATTTCTCTAACTGTTAACATGTTCCTTAAATTTGTTATAAGAGTTTCTAAGCTATAATCATGATGATAAACATTATTACCAACTAATAAACGAAAATAATCTAAAGTTTTCAAGTTCTTATAAAATAAATAAATAGGTAATTCATATGATGTTCTCCTGTATTTAGAATTCCGCTGGTTTTAATCAATTTCAGTGGAGAGATTTACAATTTCGGTGGTTTAATAATAATAGTATCGGTGGCGATTGAAATTTTTAAATGCAGATATCTCAAAAAATGATACGTTTTTAAAAATGTACCATATCTTACTATAGTTAGCTAAGGGTCACAGTCTCTGGAGTCCGTTTCATAATAATTCCTATGCCTGATTTCAGAACGATTAATTTTTGTATGCAGTAACGCAAATAATGTATTGTAGTCATACACATAGTAACTAGCGCCATCATTCAAAGGAACTATTTGGTGAAACGGACACTACCAAAATCTTTTTGGATTTATTTATCATTATCAATATTTAGGTACTTATAGTACATACTTACCTACTGCTCTTTCCTGGCTCTAGTCTTTCATCGTGTACTCGGTGCATTAGAATCTGCGCAAGCAATATTCCTCCAAGAACTACGAAGAATTACTTACCTAATTCAGAGCCAAGGTATAAAATGAACAAACGAAATACGAGTAGCGAACGAAGGGAGAACCCAGAACATCTTGTTCTATGGACTTTTACCATATCACACATATAGACGGCTGTGTTCCCTAAATAGGGTAGCCAGAACTGCATGACATAAGGGAGAGATCCCACAGCCCCGTTCATATCTTATTTCATATTTATTTGATAATTAGGAAATTAAATTACAGTATTATTATTTGTTGGTGATAAAATTGATAGTGATAGTGTTTTAAGACGTTGTGTTACATGGTTGCTTTCGTTGCGACTACCTAATCTTGAACAACCGTACATAGAATTATTGTACTTAATACCACATCCATTCGGCATTGTCTTCATAGCTTCATAGCGCATTCCTTAGGGTGCTGTTGATATCTTCGAATTCATGCTCCTCTAGTACTTCAGATGTCGTGAAAACTTGTCTGAAAAGATCTCAAGGAAAATGCGTTTTTATTTTACCCTACCCATACCGTCGCGTTTTAGTTATTTCATAGACGTATATTTTGTAAGTTTTGGTTTTTAGAATTAAATAAAGCATAACAAACTCTAGATGATATAGATAATATGCGTTGTAAAGATTATAATAGAGAAAGAACTATAATTACTGGAATAAGTAGGTCATTTAACTATCTAGATTATACTATTATACCTGTAACAAAAAAATAATAGCCTATAAAAATAGGGTTGGTTAAGTAACCGTCCGGTTAAGAGTCCGTGATAGATCCGCCATTTTTGTCAGTTTTACCAGCATCGCAGAGAGTTATAGGAGGTGAACAGTTTTCCCGCCTTGAGGGAAAGGAACGAACATACCGCTGGACGTGTGAAAGTTGCAATAGAAGATTCATTGATATTGAAAATTGATAGCAACCCACAATGGGGTGAAACTTGTAGGGGTGCGTGGGATAGTATTAACCGGTTATGGTCACTGACCTTGATTTTATATCCCCATAGTCAGATATTTTTGTAGTGTCTGTTTGGTTGTCTCGATAAAGAGGACCGACTGTCGTAGGTTGAATTCAGATGCAAACATACTACTAGTATCAAAATAAAATTAATGTTAGGTATTTTACATGATGCGTTTTAATGTATACCTTTATAAATTGGGTTGCTATACCTACCTTAATTATATGTAGGTACTATATTATTTTGCTAATAAGTAGATAGATACATACTTACAAATGTGAAACTTTATCTGGATTTCTCTTTTGAGGTTTTAATATTTTCTTATTACTAATTCCTACAGGTATACAGGGTGTTTTTTCGTCGCCACCCTTAACGGAGGGTACGTACTCTATACATCAAATAAAGTAAGTTTATGCCAAAAAAAATGCTGAGAAATAATGTAATTTTTTTTTCTTGATCGGGCGAAATTTATAGTGAAAAAATCCAGTCTATGTGCATTATGCTACTTTGGACCCTTTTTTCAAAGACAGATATTGAGGAATTATTTCGACGACTCGTGAAAGGGTAATTCTATCTTCGCTACGCAGTGTCGTCTATGTGCTATCTATGTGCAGAAAAACGCAGTCTATTTACTCAACTTTGGACCCTAATATCTTGGTAACTAGACATTTCCCAGGTATGCTTCCATGGAGAAAAATGATCGTGATGATGAGGAGATTCCGTAGTTTTCGGGAACGTTGACGACCAAAAATATACACTTAGCTATTATCTTAAGTTTTTACATTCAGCCATCCGGATACCAAAAATATGTCGCAATCTTATTGAATCTTCTGAATCAATAAGATTGCGAATACTGAAATACCTACAAAAATAGTTAGACAGACATCTCCTTAGGGATTTCCTTACCTTTCTTTATCTGTTATCATTCAAATCAAGAGATACCGATACTCACTCACTTGAGAAAGAGTATTAATAAATCTGTTGTTAGTACCTATAAGGTGTTATTTCAAGTAAACGGTTCGATCATGCAAGAGTCAAGATTATTCATTAGGGTTTGATTCTTTTAACTATTTTTTTTTAAATAATTAGCATTTAGCTGAAATCATACTCTTTAATGGAAGTGCATTCTTCAAACTTTTTAATACATAATGGTGTACTTTATTGAAAAGAGTAAGGAAAATAATCAAACAGTGCACGAATATGATGACGCATTGGATCTTACCGGTATGTATTGTAGACTTTATTGAACCTACCTCTTAAGGTCATTCATAAAAATACAATTCTAGGTTGCATTCCATGTGCATAAACTAAACCTATAAAGATTACCCATGTACGTTTATGATCACCAACCCGCTTGCCCAGCGCGGTTCCCCCTATACATACGAGTATACAGCAGGCCAGGCACTACTGGCAGTAGACTTGTGGCTTGCTTGAAACGCTGTCCCCTTCTTCCCCTATTACAGGCAAGAAGTGGACAGGTCCAGTTAATGAATTTAGAACAAAAGGAAAAACAACGGTAAAACTAAGTGATTAAAATAAAAAAACAATTTTTGAACACGAGACTAATTTTTTAAAGTAACGCGATAACAGGTCGTGGGTGACTAATCCTGGTTTCTTCGATAAATATTAAAATTGTTTACAAAATAAACACGTAACTTCGGGCGAGACGTATCCACGGTAGCAGCCGAGGCAGCGATGTGAGAAGTCCGACGGAATGCTCGGCAGGTGTGAGGGAGCTCGGTGGAATATTCGGCAATCCTTGGAATACTCCAAATCCAATTCCGAATGAAAACCAATTCCGAACGAAATCCAAATCCGGACTAAATCCTAATCCGGACGTAATCGCCACCGAACCTGGAATTTAACAGATCCGGTGTAAGGCGGTGTGCCTCTTCCCAAATCTGCCAATCGGGTAACGTCTCCAAATAACAACTCAATACAATTAATATTATCCGATTGGCAGAGACATTTACAAAGAAAAAATTAAATGGAGCTGAGTAGAAAAAAAATAATCCGAATATTCAGATTTAGCAATGAGAAATTTATAAAAAAAGGGTAGAAGGTAACTACAAATAATATTTGCAATCTGAATATTCGGAATAGATTTGGGAAAAAAAAAACAATAAATAATACTCAATAATATAAAATACATTAGATTATATAAATACAGAATAAAATAAATATATACCAATAATTACGAATAATATTATAGAAGAGGGTAGTTATAGGTGCGTAGCTGGTACCTTGGAATCCGGATTATTACATACTAATTCCTTCTTATGTACCTTTGATTTAAATTAAATACGTTCATATTTAGGGCTAAACACAAATATGAACTTAAATCAAGACTTCCACTAAAATAACGGTCATATTAAAATTGTGAGGTAGTCAAATAATCTAGATTCCGTCGCAGTACTAAGTGAATTCTAACTAAAATCTAAAATAACAATTAAATAATGGCATTCGTGGATAGCGAATTAGAAATAAGTATAATTTATAATTAGGTAGCTATAACACGGTCAGCTAACGAGATACAGTAGCTATCCAAATCTAGACCAACGATAAGTGCTAGAACACTATTTAGCACAGCATAGCATGTATAAACATTTTAAAGAAGCTACAACGCACCTATAAATGCTACACGAAATAAATAGATAAAATATAGCTATATATATTCACTCACTTACCTAGTTCGAAGTGGCGACACTTATCACAGATTAAATTATTGAGTTGCACTATGGCGACTATTTGAGTTGCAAAACAGCAGAAAGTAATATTTATAATAGGTAAGGAACGAGGAATTAACTTAGGCTTCAAAATAGTTCCTAATCCTCTGAGACAAACTTTGGTAATGCTGGCGACCGCGCGATCGAGGCAACAGCCTTGTACGTACCGAGCCGCACGGTTATTGACCTCAGCCTAGAATGGCCTTGCCATTGGTTAATATTTTAATATCCCCGCCCGGCGTAAATTTTAGAGATTTTATTACCATAAAGGTAATCTTGGTGCAAAAAACACGAAATTCCGGCTAGACTGGCAACGCCCAAAACGTTTTTGAAATAAAACGACGGCACCATGTCGCGGGAATTTTGAACAACGCGACATTCTTCAAACTTTTTAATACATAATGGTGTACTTTATTGAAAAGAGTAAGGAAAATAATCAAACAGTGCACGAATATGATGACGCATTGGATCTTACCGGTATGTATTGTAGACTTTATTGAACCTACCTCTTAAGGTCATTCATAAAAATACAATTCTAGGTTGCATTCCATGTGCATAAACTAAACCTATAAAGATACCCATGTACGTTTATGATCACCAACCCGCTTGCCCAGCGCGGTTCCCCCTATACATACGAGTATACAGCAGGCCAGGCACTACTGGCAGTAGACTTGTGGCTTGCTCTTGGGGAGACCCACGTCCAGGGGTCCACAGGAGACTCGGTGGGGGTCTATGGTCTACCAGAACCAGTTATCTTTTAAAAGGGGTCTATGAGTAAAAAAAGTTTGGGAACCTCTGAGCTAGAGTGATTTTAATAAAATTTGGTATAGAGTTAGCTGACACTCTGGATATTTTTATCTGGGATTTTGATTTTTCTGCAGTCCACGCGGACGAAGTCACTAGCACTAGTTGCCCTGATAATTAATTCACACATTGATAATTCTGTAGCATCACATAACACATTCCTCAGGTTTCGGAAAATACAACCTCTGCATGCTGGCGGCATGCTGCCTGCTCATCCTCTCCATGTACCTGGACATCTTCGGCTTCTCCGTGATGCTGCCCATCGTGGCATGCGACCTCAGTCTGGACACCACACAGCAGGCGCTTCTGAGCGCTGTTCCTTTAATTGGTCTGTGTGTACATAACATAATTAATACATAATAGACACGGCTGTTTTTCAGTTGTAACCAAAACTGCAGTATCAGAAAGGAAATCCCTGTGTGTATTACGAGTATATGACAGATGTAAACCAGGTGCCTTTCATGGTATATTTTACAAACATCGTGTAGGTTATATTATGTAATCTGTTATGAAATCATCTATGTACTTACAATATTATCGAAGATGTACGTAGTAGTGGTACTACGTACGTAGCGTGTTACGGATTGCTACGCCAAGACGCTGCTGCTACGGTTTTCGTAGCAGGGACATGGTTGCATTGAAGGGCAATAAAAGATACTTATTTAGCTGAAAAATCATAATTTTACTAAGACAATCAATATCAGGCACATGGGAAACACACAGTGAATGTACACTTCAGGGTGACTACAAGTCGAGTGGCGAGATTATCAATAATTGAGACTTCTCAACAAGAATGGACTAACTTCCACTCATTTATATAAATATACTAGCGGCCGCCCACGGCTTCGCCCGCGTGAGAGTGCATTACTCCCGTGCGAAGCCGGGGCGGGTCCCTAGTTATACATTATAAACCTTCCTCGTGAATCAGTCATTAAAAAAACCGCATCAAAATCCGTACCCTAGTTTGAAAGATCTAAACATACATAGGGACAGACAGACAGACAGCGGCAAGCGACTTTGTTTTATAATATATAGTGATAATACTTATTGTATTATTACAAGTGAATTTATATTTAAGAAGCTAAGTTGATGGTATTTAGGCTTCCGTAATCATAATCAACCAACCAGAGTTAGAAACCTGTCTTATCACAAAATAATTTAAACATTGTTTACGCTAAACTCCTGAATTCGACAGATATTCCATACGTTTTGCTGTCAAATGTCATTTTAAACAGTCTCTAATAACACCGTCAGTGTCTAACTTTAAACGCAGTTTTATAATAGCATCGTCAAAGTTTATCCACCTCTTCCAGGTGTAATGATCTCCTCATACCTCTGGGGACTGTGTGCCGACACCCAGGGCCGGCGCCACACGCTCCTGATCGCCATGCCGTTGGCTACTGTGGCCAATTTAGCGGCCAGCATGGCCCCAAGCTATGCCAGTTTAGCTGCTCTTAAGTTCCTGTCGGCTGGATTGTAAGTTTATGCCAGAAGTAAACTTGATTATGTAATTTCGAAAGCTGCATCTATAAAAAAAACAAATGAATATACAGGGTGTGGGTGACAGGCAAATACTGAAATGCTAAACAAGTACCATTCTGTTGAGTTATACGACAGTGCTATAGCTCGCAGGAAATGAATTTTTGGTTTGATTATCCTTTGCTCACCGCGCCAATTGTATTGGACGATCTTGTGACTAATTAAATGGACTTATTGGTTATTCTGTGACACATTGCTGTTTTTTGGATGACTTGTGACTCTCCATTAGGGTTGATCAGGTTTTTGAACTTTTTGGGGGCAACTTTTTAAAAAAAACAAATTCGTTTTAAATTTTATTTTGAAATCATTATCTAAAGCCTAAATAAACGAACTTAACTATTTTTTTCCTGAAAATATGAAAATAAAGTTGGAAAATTTTGGAATTTTCCTGCGAAAATTTTTCTGTGTTTTCCACCTCAGAATCATGGTCTGAAGTCGTGGTATTAGTATTTGCCTGGCTGTCACAAACACCCTGTATAACATAGGTTAGAATAGATTTTTAGCAGATTTTGTTCTATAGAAGTTATCACTTTATGTACTTCGATAAGTAGATATAGAGTGCTTATAATGACCACGATACGAACTAGTGATTCGATAGAGTCAAAATCTATCAAGCGAAACGCAAAGGCCCGCTTTTCTCGAAGCTTTATCGTTTTTTTTAAACCATGGTATTGTCAAAGAATATGCTTTCGTAAAAATAATTTCGATAATCTCTTGCAAAAATACAATACCCCTGGTCTTTAGTTCCTCATCAGCAAACGCTGCCGGGTTCGTGCTGCTCGGAGAGAGCGTGCCGCGGCGGCAGAGACACCGACTCATCTTCCTCATGGCCAGCGCCACCATGTTCGTGCAGTTCGTTATTGGCGGTGAGGATATATGCAATTTAACGTAGGGAATTTGATAGCAAGAGTTTTAGGGATTCGAACCATTTGAATTATATGTCGGCGCAAGCCTCTAATTTAATAAAAATCCAAGTTTAAACAGGTCGGAACTAAGACGATGTCGTCACTCTGTGAATCAGGCGACGGTCGTGCGAGGCTCGGATGCAGATATAAAAGCCGGGCGCTCGGTTGGCCCGGGTTCAGTCCGATTGTCGCACGCGGATTGCTGCGCCCCTCAGAACCATCTACAAGATGTACATCCGGCCGCGTCTCACGTACGCGGCCACGGCCTGGTTCCTACTATGCTCACGGTCCAATAGAAGGAAAATACAAACGCTGCAAAATGTGTGTCTTCGCGCAATCACCGGGGCCGAGTGGTACGTCACGGGGGTTGCCCCAAGGCCCGCATCCCGGAGCATGCATCCGTATGCTCAGGACGACCCCGCTAGTAGTCCGATTGTGGCATCCGTACTGTGCACACGTCTTAATTGTGAAACTGGTCACACCTGAATCACATTTTACTACATAGTGGACCATGATGATGTGCTACCCATTGCACCTGATGATACTCCTTCACCAATACTGCGCCCTGGCCACTCCGAAATATATACCAGAGTCACAATATTTTGGATGGTGTTCCTTTATGGTGGCCATACACCCGTTACATGCTGTACCCAAGTGGAACTCGTGGAAGCCTTCTGGTGGAAGCGATCCCGGATATACAAAGGATTCTATCATTTCTATGGTTGCTGCCATTGATTATTATTAGAGAGATTTTGTACCAGTCCATTACTTACTTATATTTCTGTCTTCCAGTATTCGCGCTACCTATTTTCCAACTGTCCTTTAAGATGGAAATCAGTTGGCTCTCATTAGAGTACCGACCATGGCGTCTCCTCATGCAGGTGATCAGCGCTCCGGGCCTCGTTGGAACTGCTTTGCTTGTGTTCCTTTATGAAAGCCCAAAGTCTCTACTTAGTAGAGGGAAGGGAGAGTCTGCGATGGAAGTCTTAACTTCAATCTACCGATGGAACTCCGGTAAAAACAAGGTTTACTATCCGGTAAGATTTTTGTATATTTTTATGTACATTCTCATTAAACCATGGAACCCTTAAAAAATTTATATGTATTTCTAGCCACCTATAGCTAATAAAGATCGGTTGACCTTTGTAAAAGTTATGATGTCCAACCGATCTCCTACAAAATATACTCGTAGATACTCGTACGCTATAGCTTTATGTAATTTAAATTACATAGATATTTTCACTTTTCCTCTATTTACTGATTCCCTATATCGACGCCATAATCTACACGAGACATTTTCTATTTTTCAGGTAACTGCGGTGAAATTAAATGAAGAAACTTTATACTTGGATAAGAACACTTCATTCCACCGCAAAATCTGGAACCAGACAGCTCCACTCTTCAGGGTTCCGCTCCGGAACAACTCGTTGAAGCTGTACTTCATACTACTATGTGCTTTCATGACGTAAATACAGCTTAAATCTCATCAATATACGTACACTAAGTGTGTTATGTGCGGCGTGCCGGGTGCCCGTGTGGTGTTGGCATAGTGAAACAGCACCACCCCATGTATGCCCGTGGGTATCGTAAGTGCCGATTAAGGTTTCCGGGAGGCAGCAGCGTCTCCCGTGTTGACAAGATAGTTTTAAAATCACACTGTAAACACCATAATCCACATGCCCAGCGTAGTGACTATGGGCAAAAATCCTCCTATGGCAGTAGCGGCGTGCCCTGGGCCGAGCCCTACGTCCAGCAGTGTACTGCAATATAGGCTGCTGTGTATGAAAATTGGGTACACATGTCATAGCCTTGTGTCGTCGATTCTACCAGTGTCGTAGAACCCTTTGGAGTTACATATAATCTCAACGAGTGGAAGCGTAGTGAAGTACCTCCTGAGAACTATGCATAAACCTACAGAAACTAATAAGAATTTGAACTCAACGTGTTATGGCTACTTTATTTGTTCCAGGTCTACTGGTTACACAATATGGGTTCCCACCATCACGAATGCGTATTTCACCGGCGAAGATACATCGGGGAAGACGTTCTGTGAAGTGGCTAGTGGCGCTGCTGCCACATCTATTACTGTAAGTTGCCAAAAGACCAAAGATTATTATATTGAAACCGTTAAATACTTTCTGAATCCTATAGTCACATTGGGACTATGTTACATCTCTATCCAGCTCTAGAAAATGGATAAGCAAAATTAGATAGTTACATACATTATAGGGTGAAAAGTGGGCTCAGGCTGAATTACCAAGAGGTCCTGTGAGTGAGTAGGATGCCTCTGTGGGGATGATGGAATACGATATCACATTCTACATATAAACTCTATATTCGACGGCCGATTGGTCTAGTAGGTAGTGAGTGACCCTGCTTGCGACGCGGTAGGTCCTGGGTTCGAATCCCGGTAGGTGCAAACATTGTTTATGATGAATATCGATGTTTGTTTCCGAGTCATGGATGTTTCTACAGGGTGTAACAAAAAGAGTATGTTAGGCGAAAAGCTACGTAAATAGCCCACTCTAGAGAACCTATCCACAAAATTTGAGACTGGAAATCACATGTTTATTTTTCCCGATAGTATGGAGAATTTTTAAATATCTCAGGAATTTTCATACAATCTTGAAAAATAAACATGTGATTTCGAGTCTCAAATTTTGTGGATAGGTTCTCTAGAGTAGTAGAGTATTTACGTAGCTTTTCGCTTAACATACCCTTTTTGTTACACCCTGTATACTTGTCTATGTATTTATATACCGTTGCTTAGTACCCACGACACAAGACTTTAGGGATATCTTAATGTGGGACTAGGTTAATGTGTTGTGTAGTGTGTGAATATTTATATTTATGTGCCTAATAGATGGCTCTGTTACACATCCATAAACCTTTACATTGTTTCAGACCTCAACTGACTGTGATTCCTTGGTCAAGCCCATGACCCTCTACATTGTAATGTGCTATTCCGGAGCTTCAGGATGTCTGAATATCCTGCTCACATTCATCGTACCTTGCCTTGGAAAGAAAGGGACAACACTACTTGTATTCGTCATCTCTGCAATTAGTGGGATTTTATTGTTGTTCTTAAGGATCCCAATACTGAGCATCACACTGTTTTATATGTTCCTCTATGTGGCACTTATATTGGGGAATATTAACACCTTTTTAGTGGAGCTTAACCCTACACATTTGAGGTAAAGGCTTCACCGTTCTCCTAAACTATCCCAGAATTTCGATGTTAAGAGCAACCAAAAATTATTTATTTTGTTTTCCAAGAACCTACATACTTAGCATTTTTATTTGACGTATACAGTGGTTGTGCAAAATATGACGTCACCATATTCGACGTACTCGGTGCTTCGAATAAGTGCGGGGGTTGTGAAGCGTGCGGGTGAAATCTAGATTTTTTTTCTAGCAGTATACCCACTCTTAAGAATATTTATCTTACTACTACCTACCTTATTCAAAGTAGGTTTGAGAACAGATACACAATTATAAAGATATATATTCTTTATTGTACACAGAAAAATACAAAATATAAAATACTAACAAAGATAATGTACAAAGGCGAGCTTATATCTTGCAAAGATTTCTTCCAGCCAACACAAATCTCCGCTAAAGTTACTAAATTTCTGAAAGTAAAATAGCAAAGTCAGTTTTAGTACAGTATATGCACGATCGACATGCACGGAAGGAGATGCAGCTGATGTATTCTAGTAAAACCCTGTATCAGCACGGGATCCCCGCATTAACACGGGATTAGTATTTTCAGGCCTGTGGTAATACCACAGATTACCCCCTAATCTGGGGTGATCTGTGGGTAATACCAACTTAAATGTTTAAAACATCTACCCAATCTTCAGGGGTATGGCGACGTGCCTTTCCGTAGTGGTGGCTCGAGGATTCGGGTTTGCAAGCGTCCAGCTGATAGGCGCGCTCTTGGAAAACCACTGCGTCATCATGGTTAGCGGTTACGTCGTTCTGGTCTTAGGTAAGTGCCCAAACATATCGGCTCTATAACATTTTGCTATCTCTTATCCGTAATAATAATATTAAAAAGATTGGCTTGGGCTACCTACCTATTATTCTAATAGTGGACGTCCGCGACTTCAATCGCGTGGACTGCAGAAAAAACAAAATCCGGCATAAAAATATTTTCCCGGGATAAAAAGTAGCATATCCAGTATGTGTGTATCCAGGGTTTCAGCTAACTAGGTATACCAAATTTTATTAAAATCGCTCCAGCCGTGTTTACGTGAAAGAGTAACAAACATCTATCCATCCATACTTACAAAACAAACTTTCGCGTTTATAATATTAGTAGGATAGGTGTGGGATATACTGCGTGGTGCCGGCAGAGTAGAGTTTGTACCACCCCTGCCTGCCCGTAGGTATCGTACGAGGCGATTAGGAAAGGTTTCCGGGAGGTGAGTAGCAGCGCCTCCCGTGCTGACAACATAGTCCGAAAATCACACTGCGGTCACCAACCCGCCTGTCCAGCGTGGTGACTATGGTCAAAATCCCCCTGTGGCAGTAGCCTTCTGGCGTGCCTTGGGGGAGGCCTACGTCCAGCAGTAGACTGCAATAGGCTGAAGAAGATGTGGGATGGATGGATCTATAGGTATAAATGTGAAATAAAACCTGATAGGTACTTAATTCTGTTTCAGCTGGATTTGGAGTAGCTTTATTTCTACCTCCAGATACAAAGAAGATTGAGATCAAAAGAAGTGATACTTTATCAACAGCAACAGTGGAAATTGAAAAACTTTAATTTTAATAAAAACACATGAGTGAAAAGAAACGTATTTTTGTGTTACCATGAAATAAATCACCATCACCCAATATTGTAAACTACTTTTTATGGTTGGAGTCTTAGATGAATTATAACTAGATTCAGTGACAGCGCTCAAAAATGACACAACAAATAGCTGTATGGCTGGGCATCTATTGTCATAAATTGATACAAGCAGTCTTGTATCAATTTATGATAAGCAAGTCGAGTCTTATGTTAACTACATAAGATTAAAGTTAAAAAATCTAATCTAATGCAGTTATTACGTTTACATAGATTTGCTGGTACCACTTTTTATAAAGATTTCATTATGAAACCCCGCGTCTACCTATAAACACGTCACTGGTTGGAGTCTTATCTCACCTTTATAGATAGCCACAAACATAAAAATGGGATAAAGTAAATACTAGACTAGTCAGGTTGAATCCTAAACAATTCCAGGATAATAATGGTAGACCGCTTCTATAGCCTCGTGAGGATAACATTATCAGATGATAAATAACATCATCGCTATTGCGATCATCGATGTTGCGCAGCAACATATATTTATAAATAAACCACTGGACCAATAATATACCTACCCTGCCGGCCGCCTGGCCGGTGGCCGCCCTCCATTTTAAATCACTTGAACGCAACGGGATTTATCAAACGGAATCGTATTTCAAACCGGATATGTGCTATGCTAATGTACCTAGCTATATATAGCGTGGTGATGTTGTCAGCCTCTGTCTCCTCCGTATTCCTTAGCCTACGATGGTATGAGACAACAAAGTAACGTCGAAAATATATGAAACCATCAATACGTGGTATTTTGTTTTTATGGTAACTCAAAACTATGTGTCATCCTACTGTCAATGTCAATTTGTCTCCGGTACAAGAACTGCCAAATAATTTTACAAAGTCGTTGGTTGCGGAGACACTTTCGAAAAATTATTAAAATCGTGTAAAATAACTACAGAACAATGTCTGCCGGTGATTCCAAGCCTAGAGTGGTAGTTTTAGGAGGTAAAATATATATATACTTTAGTTGTTTACGCCGTTAATATCAAATCTTACTAACCTAAGTTTATTCGGTATTCGTAACGGTCATGAAAGTATTAGTCATCGGCATAATCTTGGGATAACTGTTGTATGCTCTACGTTTTTCAGGATGCGGTTTTATTGGGCGCAACCTGGTCGACTATCTGATCACTAACGACCTAGTAAGTTACGTTCGTGTGGTTGATAAAACCCCGCCGCAGTTAGCCTTCCTCAATCCGGCACACACCAAGGTGTTTGACGACCCCCGCGTAGAATTTAAAAGTGCCAACCTTATTAACACAAGTAAGTTGATATCCTACTGACAAATTAAATTAACCCTCCTACATTGCATAGAAACCTTTGAAGTTATTGCTATTAATGTGAGTTTTATTAATGTATTTGTGTGTCAAAGATAACATTTTGTAACTTATTATTAATGTGCTTAATTTAATTTGTAAACAGTTAACAATGAAAGCTGCCGTTTTCTGATTCTATTTTACTTCTTGAGAACACAACAATTTTTAACAATCAAAATTTAGTTTGCTGCACATTTTATCTTATTTCACACTCTGCAATCATCATCTTCCTGCCCTGTTCCCATTTATTTGGGGTCGGTGCAATATGTACTTTTCTTCCATTCATTCCTATTATCTGTCATCTCATTGCTCGCTCCCAGTACATGCATATCCTCTCTCACACAGTCCATTTCACACTCTGCAATGTCTCCTAAAATTGCCTATCATCTTTTAAAAATAATAATCATCTCTAGACCAGCCTCTATTAAAGTTTTTGTATGAGATAGGATGTGATATCTATAGTCTCTTTCATAGCACATGATTTTGTCACTGATACTGTTCAATGTTTTATGATTATTATGTTGTAATGTTTACATAAAGCTTTGTCAATAGATAATTAATACTAATATCAAAGCAAATAGAGGGTCATTCTAATTATAGTATTGTTTGTTTTGCTTTTAAAAAGATAACTTTATCACAGTGAACGGTGACTCACTTCCATTACCACACTACATCCTATGCCACTTGAACTTTTGGTAATATGTAAAAGGTAATGTCCTGTACAGATACAGACAGATAAGTCTATTGCAGTCCACTGCTTGACCTAGGCCTCCCGCAGGGCACCCCATAAGGCTACTGCCAGATACAGATAGATCAGTCTATTGCAGTCCACTGCTAAGATCCCTAAGGACCTAGGTATATAAATACATAGATAAACATCCATGACTCAGAAACAAACACCGATATTCATCACATCAATGTTTGTACCTACCGGGATTCGAACCCAGGACCTATGGCGTCGCAGGCAGAGCCACTACCAACTACACCAATCAGCCGTCAATTAATATAGTTAATGTTAAATTTACTAGCCCATTTTTGGGAATTTCAGGAAATCCTTCCTAACACTCCTAAGGAATATTTCAAAAGTCTAATTTTAACTTCCTGCACCCAGTAGTTTTACCTATGCACTGTGACCCCAATTTACCCTTAGTCATATTAATTTGATTTGGAATACATTTTCAGTGTGTACTAGGACATTAAACACTTTCGTTACAGAAGACAGATAACACATAGCTAAAACTACTTGGTAATACTGGGTAATAGCTGCTGATTAACAAAACGAGTATAATAATAAATATTCACACACTTTACAACACATTAACCTAGTCTCACACTAAGATCCGCTAGGTCTTGTGTCATGAGTACTAAACAATGTCATATTTATTTATTTATTTGGTATTAGGAAGACCAACAGCTATGAACATAGTAATAACAACAATATAGGTATAGTGACATACAGCTAAGTTAAGGTCTCCACAAGTATGAAATACATAGATATTATAGAAACATGACTAAGAAACAAACATAATATACCTATATCAATGTTTACAACCTACTGGGATTATGGGACCTATGGTGTCACGGGTGTCACCTACTACGCCAATAAGCCGTCGGCAATATGTAAGGGTGTATTTAGGTATATTTTAGTTAGTATAGTATTATCATAACAATGATTCCGTTTATACTTCCTGTTTACTTGCATTTTCTAGGACAACATCCTTTAACCACAAATCAATTAATTTTAACTTATGAATACAATATTCATTGTTTGCTGTCCCATTGTGTTTGCAATTTGTGCACACAGTGCAATATGCATACTAATAGGAATTTTATTCCTATTGTATTCATGTTCTATTTCAAATATTTAGTTTTTTAAACGTTAATGCTTATTTAACACTAGTGGACGCCCGCGACTCCGTCCGCGTGGATGCAGAAAAAAAAAATTCGAAATTATATTATTATATTATATTAAAGGTTAGATTTTTTTCCATTTCTTTATTAATAATTTTATAATTAAATTATTAGTCAGGATAAAAAGTAGCCTATATGTGGGACCTGTCACAATATATTCCTGGAAACTGCATCGAAATCGGTTCAGCTGTTTCTGAGATTAGCGTGCACAAACGCACAGACAAACGGACAAACAAAAATTCCAAAAATCATTATTTTGGGTACTATTGCGTTGATAAAATATTTTGTCATATATCTTCTATGTACAGACAGCGATCCGTTACATTTTTATTATATGTATAGAAGACTAGTTCCTTACACTTGGAACTACAATTGCATAATGTAGGTAACTTTTTTTTTTACTTAGGTAATGTCATGTAGAACGTAATATCATAGTAAAACAATGAGTGTGCCTGAAGTTATGAAAGTTGATAAAACAAAACAAAATTGTAGCACTCTGAGGCATGATTTTATTATGTGTTAGTGTCCCGCCCCCGCTTCGTATCGATACATATCAGTACATAATCGACACAGTAGATTAAGAGTTAATTCATTACAAATATACACAAACACACACACACACACACACACAAATCTTTCCTCCTTATAATATTAGTTAATTCTATGCTGCTCTGGGAGTGAAAAAAACGTATAATACTACAGCTGCTTCTCTTCCCGGGCATACTGTACAAGTCAGTAGAGGGACAAGAGGAGTCTTGGTGTTTTGTAGGACGATGGGCTGACCACCTGTCACTACTAACCTGAACTTGTTTATCTCAATTATACCCTCAAAATTGGTCAAAAGTGGCATCATGTGGTTCTATCGGCCCTTGGTGCTCTGCATAGCCCATAAGGGATAAAGGCGTGATTATATGTACGATGTATGTTATAATATTAGTGTAGATATGGGACACATACTGTGTGTAGTGTATGACTATATTGTCTTTGTTACTCCATTATTGTAAAAATAAAGTGCATGGTATAAAAAAGATTGTCAAAAAACCATATATCAGTTGTCATTACTTGCAGCGTCATGTGCCTCGGCGCTCGACCCAGACGACCTTCCCTCGTGGACGGCGGTGTTCAACTGCGCGGGAGAGACGCGCGTGGGACAGACCGAGGCGGTGTACGCGGAGGGGATCTGCACGTTAAGCTGTAACGTGGCGAGGCAGTGCGCCGCCCTGCGTACTCGACTGGTCGAAATCTCCAGCGGGAATATGAGCTCTAGTAGTAAGGTTTGTGGTGGGTTTGATAGCTTCTGTGTGTGATAGGTGTGGATGATGAATTCAGCAGTCTTACATATGAGTAAAGTTTTAACTTTGTCGTCGTCGTCAGCCTATTGCAGTCCACTGCCTTTACTAAAATTTCTCTGTATTTATTATGAAGTTTCGTGTAGAAAACAAAATAAGACAATATTTAAAGTTTAAAAAAAATACATATCGCCTGGATAGATGGCGTGAGCAAATCTCCTACCCGAAATTCTGTATGGAGAGGTGAAGGCCCCTCCTTCGCCTCTAGGGGAGCTAGGTAGGAGATATATATAACGCCATCTACTTTCGACAGTTATTTTAACTTATCATAAAATCTCTCATTATAAACATGTTTATATTTCCAGCCAGCAAAAGAAGACGGTCCATTGGAGCCGTGGACGGTGGAGGCTCGCATGAAGAGCAAGGTGGAGGCGGAGCTGCGGCAGCTGGCCGAGCTTGACTACGTGGTGCTGCGGCCCGCGCTGGTGTACGGTGTGGCGGACCGGCGGAGCTTGAGTGAGTGCTCGTTCCCACTTGTCTGCTGTCGGCCTCGGATTTTTATCCGATGTTACAGTAGCAGAAATTTTTTTATGAAGCTAGTGTTCGGCTCCGAGATCCGACAAGTATGAATAACTTCATATACAGGATGATTTTTGATTGTCAACATTCCCGAAAACTACGGAATCTCCTCATCATCACAATCATTTTTCTCCATGGATACAGGCATACCTGGGAAGTGTCTGGTTTCCAAAATTTTAGAGTCCAAAGTTGAGTAAATAGACTGCGTTTTTCTGCAAAGATGCACATAGACGCGCGTAGCAAGATTTTTTCACGAGAAATAATTAATATCCGTCTATAAAAAAACTAGCATAAACACTGGACACTATAAATTTCGCCTGATCAAGTAAATAAAAAATAAAAAAATAAAAAAATTTACATCGTTTCCCAGCATTTTTTTTTTGTATAATCTTACTTTATTTGATGTATAGAGTACGTACCCTTCGTTAAGGGTGGCGACGAAAAAACGCCCTGTATAGGAGTACGGAGAAAGATTTATGCTACATTACGTATTAAGTAGACCACGCGGACGAAGAACAGCTCGTCACTAATAAATGGTATGGTGAGAGTTCAGTCAGACATATCAATAACGTCTGAGAGAAACGAATGTCTGTCACCGGCTCATTAACTAAAATAAATAAATATCACGCTCATTATCCCCCAAAGAGGTTGGGCAAAAGTGTGCCAATTATACACGCCCACTTTTCACTAGTACCGTGGTAAGGCTGCGTTTCCACTGAGGCGGAGCGGAAAGGAGCGGTGCTTAGCGGTGCATGAATTGACCAATCACAACTTGACGTATGATCTTTCTGAGAGATTGAGGAGATTTTGAGCATAATGATTGGTCAATTCGTGCACCGCTAAGAACCGCTCCTCTCCGCTCCGCCTCAGTGGAAACGCAGCCTAAGAGATGAGCCTATCGCCGCTTTTCAGGCACAAATACAACAATCTAGCGACCAGTAACGAATCCAATAGGAAATATTTCCGTGCCATTCAAAATAATTAAAAGCTATTTAGCGTCAGAGCCTCGTCCGTTAAATATCAGGGTGCACCACGGGGAGGTGAGGTTGACTTTGGTTCCTAAGTTATTAATCCAACCCTTACACCCTATAAATCTATACATATAATAAAAATGTAACGGATCGCTGTCTGTAGGTACATGGAAGATATATGAGAAAAAATATTATAGGAGTCCTTTATCAACGCAATAGTACCCAAAAGAATGATTTTTGGAATTTTTGTCGGTTTGTCTGTTTGTCTGTGCGTTTCTGCACGCTAATCTCAGAAACGGCTGAACCGATTTCGAGCAGTTTTCAGGAATATATTGTGACAGGTCCCACTTAACATATAGGCTACTTTTTATCCCGGAAATGTCGAAATTAGACATTTTGTTTTTTCTGTAGTCCACGCGGTCGGAGTCGCGGGCGTCCACTAGTAATATAATATGTATTAAAACTTATTTCCCAGTGCCCCGAGTATTATGCGGTGCGATATACAAACACCTCGGCGAGACGATGAAACTGTTATACAATGCGGATCTGCGAATAAACACAGTTCACGTGAGGGATGTCTGTCGCGCAGCGTGGACACTAGCGCTCCGTGCGGACGCAAGAGGAAACGTCTACAATGTGGTTGATGAAGCTAATAGTACGCAGGGCAGCTTGGCGGAAATCATCTGTGATATATTCAAGATTAGTCATGATTATTATAACGCTGCTAAATCTAGTTTGGCTAAGGTAGGTTTAATTATATACACAATTAATTAATTATACCCTCAAAATTGGCTAGAAGTGGCACCATGTGGTCCTATCGGCCCTTGGTGCTCTGCCTGCCCCGTAAGGGATAAAGGCGTTATTATATGTATGTATGTAATTAATTATAGTTTAATTACAAACATATATTATTACATAAATATTCACAGTTAGCATATTTAGTTATATCCGAGGAGGATATAACTAAATATGCGAGAGTTGGCGTCAGGCACGCAGCCGGCCGTAAAACAAACGTCAAATCCTTGGCAGTATGAGTTTCGAAAGAAACCATATTGCGCCGACCCCGTAAATAATGCGATAAGGGTGGAAGATCACGATACATATACACGATGATCAAATGAATTTCGGAATCTATCTCACGATCTAAAAAATATGCATCTCATTTTACTATAAAGTTCTCTATAGTAATCGCTTCAAGATACTTTTTGATGCTTTTCGTAGAACGCAGCAGGTTTATCTATACAAGATGTTTGTGACAGCCAGGCAATTATTGATACCATGACTTCAGACCATGATTATGAGGCGGAAACCACTGAAAATTTTCGCAAAAAATCCAAAATTTTCCGACATTTTTTATATTTTCAGGGAAAAAATGTTTGATTCGTTTAAATAGGCCTTAGATAATGATTAAAAAATAAGATTTTAATAAAACAATGATTTTCAAAAAAAATTGCCCTCAAAAAAGTTTAAAAACCTGATCAACCCTAATGGAGAGTCACAAGTGATCTAAAAAACAGCAATGTGTCACACAATAACCAATAAGCCCATTTAATTAGTCACAGGATCGCCTGATACAATTGGCGCGGAGAGCAAAGACTACTGATAATCAAAACAAAAATACATTTCCTGCGAGTAATAACACTGTCGTATAACTCAACACAATGGTGCTTATTCAGCATTTCAGTATTTGCCTGGCTGTCACCCACACCCTCTATATAATTCCAGATAGACATAGCATCCGTAGCGGAGGACGCTAACGACAAGCACCTAACGGCCTGGGCGGATATCTGCCGCACGTACCACGTGACCCATTCCCCGCTCGAGCCGAGTGTGGCACCAGAACTGCTGCTCAACAAACACCTGAGCCTAGACGGAGGGAAACTTGCCACGGTCGTGGAGTTAGAGGTGCCGAGACCTAGTGCGGACAAGCTGAGAGAGGTAAATACTCTTCTTCTTCAGCCTATTACAGTCCACTGCTGGACGTAGGCCTCCCCCAGGTCACGCCACAAGGCCATTGCCACAGGGGGGTTTTGCCCATAGTCACCACGCTGAGCAGGCGGCGGGTTGGTGACCGCAGTCTAATTTTCGGACTATGTTCTCAGCACGGGAGGCGCTGCTGCCCACCTCCCGGAAACCCTTAATCGCCTCGTACGATACCCACGGGCAGGCATGGGGTGGTACAAACTCTACTCTGCCGGCACCACGCGGCTAAATAGACTCACTACTAAGTATTCCCCCACTACCGTCAATAGGATGGAGACAAACAAACCCCTGAGCCTGAGCCGAGAGGGTAACTCGCCACTGACAGAGACGTGTTTTGTGACACGGTTGCAACCATAACTTTGCGTCAAATTGGCCTTCGGTACTATTCGGTTCTGTCGTTCTGTAGGTTATACTCGTATTACGGTTAACCTGAGCTTGGACGGTGGGACACTCGCCAGAATCTTGGAGTTAGATGTGCCGAGTCTTTAAGCTGAGAGAAGTGAATAGACTGAATTCACTTCACTACTACTACCAGTAGGACGAACGGAAATTATATAAAATAAGTTAATTTTATTTAACTAAGTTATAGTCAATCGGTATAAATCCATACTAATGTTATAATTGTGCTCTAAAAGTGGCGGTAGGCTTACCCTTTACCACGTGGGACGTAATAGGGTAACTGGTAAAAGTGGGTGTAATGTAATATATGTAATATAAATACGAAACTAACTTTATCTGTCTGTCTCGCTTTCATACTAAAACTACTAAACCGATTGAAGTTAAATTTGGTACACAGATAGTCTAGGTCTAGAGCCTGAGAAAAAACATAAGTTACTTTTTATCCCAAAAAATATATTTATTTCGACATTTTGTTTTTTTTTTTCTTGCAGTCCACGCGGGCGTCCATTAATAAAAATATAATCTTACCTTTTTCACTTATTCCAGGTACTAGAAGATTATGTCGCCATGAACCTATTTCCTAAAGAGCTTTTGCTATAAACTTGTAAGTAAATTTGTATAGTATATCCCGCTACTCATATACATATGGTGTTTCTACATATATGTTCCCAAAAACCTGAAATAGTTTACTCAAAATTTAATAGCCAAATTAACCAAAGATGTTCATGAATAAAATAGCTTTAACAAAATTCTGTAAATATTATTACAACTCATAGTGTGACCCTAGAAACGAGCTTACAAAGAAAATCATCCGTATGCAACCGTTGGTTGGTTACCTTGAAAGCGGACCGCTTCGCTCATTGGTTCCCTTATCTCTAGCCGCGCGCGTTGACCAATTAGCTGCGAGTATTTTCTAGCCTTATTATGAATGTCCGACACGAACGGACTATACCTATAGTAAACTTTTTCTACTTCAGCTTTTGGGTTACTATACAGAGTGTAACAAAAGGGGTATGTTAAGCGAAAAGCTACGTAAATAGCCCACTAAAACCTACCCACAAAATATCAGACTCGAAATCACATGTTTATTTTTCCAGATAGTATGGAAAATTCCTAAACAAATCAGGAATATTCATACAATCTTGAAAAATAAACATGTGATTTCGGGTCTCAAATTTTGGGAATAGGTTCTCTATTATAAGTAAGCTATTTACATAGCCTTTCGCTTAACATACCCTTTTTGTTACACCCTGTAGAAACACCATGCATATTAAAAGGTATTTATACTATTATACAATTGAATAAGGTTATATTTAAAGTCATTCTTAAAAGAAACTTCTTACTTTCTACAGTTGTAGCAATTTTAAGTTATGATCTAATGGTGCATGGACTGTAGCACTCTTATAGGACTATAGCATCTCTTAAGATTTCTTAGTGACTTTAGGAAAGCGATTTTCGCGGACGACCAAGTAAATGTTATTAGTTACTTAAGCTATACTTTCCTAGCATACCGAGGCCGTCTTATAGCGGCTTTTCGAACGCAAAAACACCGCCATGTTTAAGGTGACATGTGACATGTGAAAATTTCCATCATGACCGCTGGTATGGACATGTACTATATAATTATCGATTAGTCTTAAGAACTGTATAAATGTTAGAAACCGTATGTTACAAGGAACATTTTGCGTGTTATGATAAAACATTCAAGCCACAGTTTGATATTATGATCGATTCTAACCGTCACACATAAACCCAAACTTAAAATTTGACTTACCTGTACCTTTCTGTCTAAGCCATTTATGTTAAGAATGGAGAGGGACAGGTAGGGTTCCCAACCCTCCCGGATTTCCCGGGAGACTCCGATAATAACGGTTAACCTCCCGACCTCCCGGAGAGCAATAACTCTCCGGTTTTTCTAAAAATTTATTGCGCATCCGCCGGGCGCCACAACACCGCGCGCCGCTTGCCGGTCTAAACCTGTCCGTCAGACTGGCGAGCCTCTGACGTTGTTGATTCAGCGGTGTCTATCTCTGTCACGTATTGTAAACATACAATTCTCCGGGGTTAGTCCTTTCGAGAGTTGGGACAGGCCTGACTAATTTGAAGTTTACGTTTAAGGGTCGGTTCATATCTGACGGATATGATGCGTCGAGCGTATCTCCAGGTACAGGCAAACGTACGCTCGACGCACTAACGTGTCATCGGTTGAGTGTGAACGGTCGAGTGTTTTTCTATACATTTTGTCTGTTCTGGCGTTACGCGACCGATAATACGCGACGCATGTTCCGTCAGATATGAACCGACCCTAAGTGACCGCTGGTTACTTCAGTAATATGGAGCCTTTTTCCGAGACTATTTTTTTCCATTTCAGCTGTATAATCATGTATTTTACCTTTAGTAAATATAACTGTAAAAACGAAACTGTGGCAGACAATCTTTTGACTATGATTTCTTTTTAAAAAAATCTATAGATTCCTTGTAACGTTATTCTCGAATGTAATTTCGTCAAAAATATATAATAAATCGTACACGATTGTGAGCTGTGATGGTTTAGCGAGACTAGACAAGTCAATATAAATTGTGTTAAGACAATAATATTCACAAGCGGTGTCGACGATTACATAATGTTACACTTTTTAAATGGCAGTAGGTACGGTACGCGAGGCGGATCTTAGTTCGTGCTGTAAATTTCGCAGTAGCCTATGTACATACATACAAATATTCAGGTGTAAGCGGGTTCGACTGTTACCTTAGGACTCAAAGTCAACCGCACCTGCCCGTGGTACTCTCTGCCATTTAACGGACGCGAAATAAATATGTGATTTAAGGTGTGATTTTGTAGATAGTTACTTTTTAGTGGGCATTTATTTTCGCCTAATATGCCCCTTAAGTTACACTCTGTAGATATAGTATAATTATTTGTCACTATATCTATATTTTGCGGTAACATATTTCTATCTACCTATACAGAGATGTAAAGATGTGCATTACTATCATACAATACCCTGTTATTTTAAACTCGCTGAATATGATGTAAAATGAGTTTGACAAATGTTTATTGAAATAATTGCGAATGGTATTGAGAACAATTTTATGTAAAGTATTATTCATCATAGATGAAGTAACATTTTGATAAATATTTTAGCAATATAAAATGAATGACATAGTAAAAATTAAGACTGTTAATACCAAAATGTTATCTACAATTTTGGTTTAAACTAAATTACCGGTTTCGAAGAACCCATCCAAAATATTGTACTTAACTTTTTTTTATGAAAAATATATATAAAATAAGTACTTACCTATAATAATTAGTCCCACTCGGGTGAAGAATTTTTTCCATTTCTTTATTAATAATGTTATAATTATAAATATTCTAAATTGTAAAAAATTGCTGTGATGAGATTTTGGTACTTAAGGACAATGTCCGTTTGACACTTATTTTAAGAATTTTTTTGATAAGTACCTATTTTATTAAAATGTCTGAATTTAAAGATGAATTATATAACATACCACGAAAATATGTGACCGTCCCCCTGATTACGTAAAAGCAATAGCAAAACCGCAGCCGCGCGATTGCGATAATCTCGAGTGTGTGTGTGCTAGGGGGAGGTGCGGGGCGCGGGAGGACGCTGAGTGCTCGTTGCGCGCACGCACACACTCGCTTTGCTATTGCTTTTCATAATCAGGGGACGTAAGTATAATATGAAAAAAATAACGTTATTTATGAAATAATGACGTAATGATTCTGTTTGGTATATGAACTAATCTGGGATAATATATTTTAGACGCTTTCCTATACTCATGCATTTCGAGACATTTTGATTAATAATTTACATATACCATTTTTTCATAGTTTTTTTTCTCGAAAGTACGTTTGCAACAGACAAACATATAAACAATCATTATTATATTAGAAATAGTATGTTGTATACAATTTGTTTCTAAGATCTAAGTTCGCTTTAAGTTTAAGTTTTGGCTTCAACTATTATTAGGAATTGATTGACTGTAGCCATTGAAACCAAGTTTCGTGTACATTACCATACTTTTGTATCTAGGTTTAGAGTTGGTTTGTATATTATGTTGGATCCATTTGATGTCAAATTCTATGAATTTTATTACTCACTCGATTAATAGGATATTAAGGTGGACTTCTGTGTATCTTTCGCAATAATTCAAAAATGTTATGAGTATGAAATTTTGTTATTTACCTAGGTATATGTATTCTCTGTACTTGTTTGAAATATTATTTTATTAGCAATGTTATAAATGTATCCAGCTAGGTAATTTAGATACTTTGTAGTCTGGGGAATCGTTTAATATAAGTTTCCGTTAACTTATGTCAGTATAAATATTCCTGTGTGTCCACTGTACCCAAGTCTTCCCTATACAGAAATTATGAAATAATTTTATAGTTAGGTACGTTTATATAAAGATTCAATTAAGTTTTTCCTTTTTTTTTAATGAAATTAACACTATGTTGCTTATTTTAAGTTTTTTTTGTATATTTCTCGCAGTAATATTGTATTATCATGAAATAAACATTTTTATATTGAATGTTCTTATCTTTAAACACCTCTTAAAGCCTTAGTGAGTCTTCACAAATAAGGTCTAGATATTGATTACCTACTGCAATTCACGAAAAAGATGTCAACATATTACTTAGGCCGATTTTCCGAACGTCAGATAGCCTTTTAGAAGAATAAAGTTGATGATGTCTTTCTCTAACTAAAACATGATCATGATTATTAATTGCATTATTCACATATTTGGAAAAATCAGCCCTTACAAATATACAGAGTGTAACAAAAAGGGTATGTTAAGCGAATAGCTATGTAAATAGCCCACTATAGAGAACCTATCCACAAAATTTGAGATCCGAAATCGCATGTTTATTTTTCCCGATTGTATGGAGAATTTTTAAATATCTCAGGAATTTTCATACAATCTTGAAAATTAAAAATGTGATTTCGAGTCTCAAATTTTGGGAATAGGTTCTCTACAGTGGGCTATTTATACAGCTTTTCGCTTGACATACCCTTTCTGTTACACCCTGTATATTCTATAAGAAAAAACAAATATTTAATTAATTATTATATTCATAAGACTGGACGTGCCAACATTTATATCACACAAAACAACAACACGCGTAACACTTACACCAGGCATTTACAACAAAAATATATTCATTAAAACTATGTACATAATATACTTTTTTATTTTTGCTTTTACATTTTGACTATCCTACTTCATTTCAGTTTAAATCAAGCCAACTGGCCAAAAGTGACGCGCGTAGCTACGCTGATAAAAATTCAATGTCTATGTTCAGACCAAACCGTCAGCGGCGAGCGTAATTAATAAA
The DNA here is from genome assembly GCA_014607495.2 of Carposina sasakii. Classification (NCBI taxonomy): domain Eukaryota; kingdom Metazoa; phylum Arthropoda; class Insecta; order Lepidoptera; family Carposinidae; genus Carposina; species Carposina sasakii. Next base: position 13,028,204 of record CP053158.1, read on the forward strand.
TAATTAACGTAAGTGCGAGCGTTACGCAATTTAATTTATTGTATTTTCACATATATTTACTTTTCGATCACAGGACAAGCACAAACCTATCGAATGTCCGTAACGCTATCGTCAAACTGTCAAATCTCATTAGATATTGCTTGGTTAAACGCAGTGCAAGCTGCGCAAGCTTTTTACACCTAACCGACAATAAGTTATCGGCCCCTGATTACGTAAAAGCAATAGCAAAGCCGAAGCAAAGCGATAGCGAAAATTGTATAATATTCGCCTTGAAATGTCAAAGCTCCTTTGAAATTCATTTTACGTAATACGAATTTGACAAGCAATCAGCGATTTTTGTACAATTTTCGCTATCGCTTTGCATTTGCTAGTTAGGTAATAAGGGGGCCGTTTACACTGGGACTCACAGTCGGAGGTTAATATCAGTTTGGTCTGAAACTGAACATACACTAGAGTCCGTTTCATAGAATAACTCCTACGCCTGATTTCGGAACTAACATCTTTTGTACGTAGTTACAGAGATAATGTAGTCGTGCACATAGTCAGTAGCGCCATCATTCATAGGAACTATACGGTGAAACGCATTCTAACAGCGGAACCGCAGTAATTTCGCCATGTCCTGTCCGTATGTAGCCACTGCCACTTACGGGATAAATATTTTTTAAAAAAACAATCCGGCCATATAACAAGTTTACTATGGCTCATAGATACGCACAAAACGTACAAACTTACATATTAGTTGCGCCTTAAATATTTAATAATACGTTAGTAGCGAACAATTTTTCAGTCATTGGAAGATTTTTTTATACTTTATTTGGCTAATCATTTCGAACTAGTGAGCAACTTACCGAAATAACGCACAAAGAAGTACAGGATAGAACAAGTGTGTAACAAAAATCATATATCCGCAATATAGAAAGGCATTACAGGGTTTAAAATCAGTCATTTCAACATAATTAATATTAGCATTATTGCACAATTTATAAGACAGTACGAGCATAGAGAAATAAGATGTAGGCATAGAGTGCTAATGTCATACTAACAGTTTCGATGCACCATTAGACTTTTCGGTGCCTCACAATTCCAGTCCTTGACACTTAGATTCTATTAGTGTAATGTATAGTAATGTACTACATTACTAATGTATTGTAACGTATAGTAATGCAATCTAAGTGTCATGGACTGGAATTGTGAAGCACCGAAAAGTCTAATGGTGCATCGAAACTGTTAGTATGACATTAGCACTCTATGTCTACGTCTTATTCCTCTATGGTACGACTGTGCTTTTAGAATACACAATCACTTGTATTATTAAAATAAAATTATATTACTTGATAATTGTATTCACAATATAGTAGGCACTCTTGCGAGCTAGAAAATAGAAATTGGACAACATTATATAAGTTTTCTCCATATAATATTATATTTTGGCCCTTTTTATTAGCAAGAAAGCCTTATTTGTACTTTTTTATACTGTCTCGCTTTTACCCAAAGTTATTATATTACACACAAACGCATGCAACTGCAAACACAGCTTAGAATAGTATTTGCAATCACTAAAAAAAAGTTGGTAAAATCATTATCGTAATAAACTTGTGCTGTTCAATGCCTCGGTGTCTATACAGGATGTAAAAGATGGTTTGTTAAACGATAACATGCTATGACAATAGCCCACTACCCACTACAGAGAACCTATTCACGATTGAGACACATAGTAGCTAGCGCCTTCATCCAGGGGAGCTATTTCATGAAGCTATGATGTAGCACTTATATTTGGCACATACATCAGATTTTTTACTGTCTTATTATTGTTCATTTTAATGTATGTTCTGTGTATCTAAGTGAATAAATAAATCTAATGTTTATTTTTCAGAAAGTATGCATTCTTTCTACACTACTCAGGAATTTTCAGAAATAAACATTTTATTTCGAGTATCAAATTTTAAGGCTAATTTCTTTAGTGGGATATATTTATAGCATGTCGCTTGACATACTCCTTCTGTTACACCCTGTATAATATGATAATGTTAAACATAAAATGTTAAATATCTAATTATAGTGTACTTAAGAACAGTATGGATAAAAACCTGAGCACATCGAATGCAAAGATATACCTATTTAACAACAGACCTCATATAAAGATTTATCAAATTCATCCATATATGTATATCCATCTCACTCTTTCATTCACAATTCACCTTACACAAGAGCGAGAACACATGGGACCCTAAATACCGTATGATACAATTTCGTAGTAAGGTATAGAAGTTGTACTGTATTGAACATGAGCATGCTATCTCACTCATTTGCGTGCAGTGAGAGAGGGACGGACGTGTCACGCGAGCGAATCAGTCGGGCCTACGTGGCAATAGTCCGTTAGGGGTAGTATCACAACTTGTATCTGAAATAGGGAAAAATCATGAAAATAAATAAATAAATATTCACAACACATTGACCTAGTCCCACACCAAGATCCCTAAGGTCTTGTGTCGTGGGTACTAAGTAACGGTATATAAATACATAGATAAGTATAGAAACATCCATGACTCGGAAACAAATATCGACATACATCACCGGGATTCGAACCCAGGACCTGTGACGACCGATTGGTGTAGTTGGTAGTGGCCCTACCTGCGGCGCCATAGGTCCTGCGTTTGAATCCTGGTAGGTGCAAACATTGATATGATGAATCATGAATGAAGTCATGGATGTTTCTATACTTATCTATGTATTTATACAGGGTGTAACAAAAGGGGTATGTTAAGCGAGAAGCTATGTAAATAGCCCACTAAAAAGAACCTATCTACAAAATTTCAGACTCGAAATCACATGTTTAATTTCGCAGCTAGTATGGAGAATTTCTAAACAACTTAAGAATGTTCATACAATTTTGAAAAATAAACATGTGACTTCGAGTCTCCAATTTTGGAAATAGGTTCTCTATAACGGTCTATTTACATAGCTTTTCGTTTAACATACCCTTTCTGTTACAACCTGTATACCGTTGCTTAGTACCCACGACACAAGACCTTAGGGATCTTAGTGTGGGACTAGGTCAGCGGGTTGTGAAGTGTGAAAAAAAAATGGTGCCGCAGCCTGCGTCACACCACACAACTAACTACAGCAATCAGCCGCCGTGACTCATTAATTAGACCAAAACATGGTACAATTTGGTCTTTGAAAAAATAGGTTAGTGCATCTCATATCAACGTAATAAGATGCTATTCGGCTTGTATGGAAACTCTTCAAATATCAGTACTTACTTCTATTTCTGTTTTTTGTTTATCGAGTTTATCCCGAAGGAAAGGTAAGGGGAACTAAGCTCATACAGCCATTGTCTTTAGTAAATGATTTCTGATGGATGATAAATGATGATGATGAATGCAAACGCCGGGAAAATCTTCTAAAACGAATGTGAAATTAGTGAAAATCAAAGAGATTTGCATAAAGAACTTACATGAGCCCATGAAGAGATCGTATTCCGATTAAAGTGTTACTCAGCTTACCCGCATATAAAACCATGCACACGCACTAGATTCACATCACAAGTAAACAAAATATAACTTATCTACCAGCAAACATCACTTTAGGGACACACGTAAGCCAGTTACAAATAAATTTTGATTTTCACAAGAAATTTACACCTGCTTTCTTCCAGCTTTTCCCGCCGAATCTTAATTCTATTTCTATCGCGTAAAATAAGTATCTTGACAACATTTGACATGATTGTATAAAGAATGCATACTTAGCAAGTAATTATGACATGCCGCTGCGCCGTACGCTTGTAGTCCTACCTATGATATTTTTGTAAACTTGGTTTGAATATTTGCATGCCAGACTTTTGGCATGATCGTCGGATCATTTTTTTTTTTGTCTATCAATGAACACCCCATTTAGTGCAAATAAAATTTATTGAATTGAAACTAAAAGCAACTTACCCTCAACTGGTCTCGATTTGGGCCCAACAAATGTCTAGGTTCGGGAACGTCGCAGCTTTCAGTGCACTTTGAGCATTTCCTGAAATATCATTTCAAATTATAAATGTGCTGATCTTAGGTTTCACTAGAATACTTCAGCTGCATCTCCTCTCGTACATGTCGTGAGTGCACAAAGGAACGGCGTTCTCTTAGGCCGGGTACTCATTAGCGAGCTGTAACCGTAACATGCGTGATACAGTACGAGGTTCTAGTGTGTACGTTTGTTACAGTTTAGGCTCACGACGTCGCCGGGACGCTTTCACAGAGCGTACTCATTTTGCGAGCTGTAACTGTAACCAAACAGATACAGTAACAGGTTCTAGTGTGTACGAGAAGGCCACTGACAAGCCGGATCTGCGCAGCGTCGTCCACGAGCGCACTGCGAGCACCCTTTGTTCGCGGCAAAAACAGACAATCGTCGGCTCGCTGCGAGTCGCTAGTGTAGCGTTTGTTGCAGGCTCGCGAACCACGTACACACTATGTTTTTGGTAACAGTAACGGTTACAGTTACGTGCAACGTTACGGGTTCAGAGATGAGCACGTTGTAAACGTCGGCTCGATGCAAACCGCATGCGTTCCGCTCGCAGCAGGTTAGCGAAACACGTACACACCATGGTTTTTTGTTACAGTGCATGCACGGTTACAGTTACAGCTCGCTAATGAGTACAAGCCATGAATGGCTATGAGCTAACAACTTGTCACAGGTCATTTTCATTTGTCGCCGCGTTGCAGTTTTGGCTACTCTGAACATAGCCGTGTGTATATTTATTTATATATGTATATAAAAAAATGTGACGCTTTGTTTATATTTTGTTAGATACAGTTTCGCATTGTAATTGCTCTTTCAGACTTATTTCTTTTAGCTTTGTTGTTAAGTGGTTTAGTTAATAATCGGGTTTTAAACATCTTAAAATTGGGGGAAAGGCATCTCAGGGTAATCCCAGGTAATACATGAAAATAACACATACATAGGTTGTAAAAAATACGTGGTTTCAGTCGCAGTAATAAGTAATAATAAGGTAAAAGTAGTCACCCTTTATACTCGTGGTACTGCGGTGCAGCGGGCGTGTACAGCGGAGTGTTCAGCTCATCGAAGTCCAGTACACCGTCTATATTCAGCACCCTGGGGGTAACGAGGTCATCTTACCCAGGTTCGTGGAACAAACATCCCATCACATCTGTGGGGGCGGTAAAAATGGAAGCGCTTCCGGCCCCATCGGGCCACTAGCCTTTATCCCCGGTGATCCCCACTGCGTACTGGCTCTTGCGCTTATTGCATTTTGTAAATATTTTTTAAGAAATGAAAAAATTCTTCACCCGAGTGGGACTCGAACCCACCTCTCGCATTCCGTGCAGAGCTCTCACCAACTGAGCTACCGGGTCAATTACTCGGATGACGAATTTTACTATCTCTTTTTGAATTACATTATTGGCAACGTTATTTTTTCATTTTGACTCCCGGTCTATAGCGGAACGAGTGGGAAATAAAGAGTTCCAATCGTCACCACTGGGGACGAACGAAATTTTTTTTCCCACATGTACCCAGTGGGGACGACCGGGAATAAAGGGCCACTGGGTATTATTTGGCCCATGATATGTTCCAATCGTTGTGAGAAACTTCGATATCGCGTTATAGGATTTATATCTTTTGGTTCTGTCTGCGTCCCATTAGTGGCTCCACTCTTATGAATTAATAAATAATAGTAATTTAATTTTGGATTCAATTACATCTGGCTCCAGACCTATTTTTCATCACGATCTTATCTTATCTAAGCACAAATTGTGCCTTCACACAATTTTGTGTTAATATTGGCAAAATCGGAACGGGGAATCTATACTCTAACCTAAAGTAAAACAAAGCGGACATCCTCTAGTTTATTTATGTAAGTACCTACCTATACAGGATGTTTTTTTGTGGCCACCTTTAACGAAGGGTACGTATTCTATACATGAAATAAAGTAAGTTTATGCCAAAAAAAATGCTGGGAAAAAAAAATTTTTTTTTTTTTTTAAAATTTTAAATTCCTTGATCGTGCGAAATTTATAGTGTCTAGTGTTTATGTTAGTTTTTTTATAGACAGATATTAATTATTTTTCGTGAAAAAATCCTGCTACGCGCGTCTATGTGCATTTATGCAGAAAAACGCAGTCTATTTACTCAACTTTGGACCCTAATATTTTGGAAACCAGACACTTCCCAGGTATGCTTCCATGGAGAAAAATGATCGTGATGATGAGGAGATTCCGTGGTTTTCGGAAACGTTGACGACCAAAAATCATCCTGTATATGTATGGACTCACTGATTATGTGAAGAGAACCGATGAACTCTTTCCACCACAGATGCCACATGCTCCACTCCCTTCTGAACTCCCCACACTAAGATACCGATCTGAAAGTTATAAAAATAAAATAAATACAATCTGAAATAAAAACAATTATTATTATAAAAATATAACATGTACATACTTTCCTACACATACACTTCCTTTGCAAACATTTACCTACTAAGAAATACAAACGTTTGCTTGCATTTAAATCATTATTCAACATAATGTAGGTACAACTTATTTATCGATTGTCACTTTTTTATATGTTACTTCGTATATTTTTTACGGTTTGTCAAGTATAAGCTGGCGTTTTGGGGCACTATATCATACCATTTTCCGTTCGAAAGCAATAATTCAATTCTTAGTGAGAGGCTGATTATTGACAATGTTTGCAAAAATGACAGTTCAGTTCAGACCACTCATGTAAATGACTTTACATTAAATGAAATTGTATTAGGCGTTACAATTCGGAAGTTCAAACATTCACTATGGGTGCGCCCACCACCGGGCCCTACACCCTCCACTGACCCTCGGATCTGATAACTCATAATTGCGACAACAGGCACTTGCACTAACTACAATCGCCATGAGAAACCAGACCCGAGCACCTAGCATGCAAGACGATACATTGCACCATTCCGAAATCAAAAACTAGATAAATAATCTACATATGTTTCGCCAACAACCGTGGCATCCTCAGGATTATAGAAATTAGTAAACCACTAATTATTATGAACCTCTAAAACCCAACACATTACTTACACTAATGTAATGTAATGTAAGTAATGTGTTGGGTTTTAGAGGAATTATGAGTTATCAGATCCGAGGGTCAGTGGAGGGTGTAGGGCCCGGTGGTGGGCGCACCCATAGTGAAGACTTTACATTAGCCAACTTTTTTAGAATCCCCAGGGTCCCCTGATCTACTAACTACATACCTTGACCCTGACGTCCCCCCCCCCGTCCTCCCCCGGCTCGGGACAGTTCCTGCACGTGATGGAGATACGTACAGTACGTAGGACCACTTCCGGTACCTAAGGAGTGGACGACAGCACTTTGTTAACTGATGATACGGTAACGATTATGTATGTTGTTCTTAGTGCCTGCGATACAGTGGATGTTGCTATGGGACCAGGTTAAAGTTTGTCAATATTTATTTATTAATAGGTAAGGCTTAATATTCCAAAAAAGCTAAAGCATTTTTTGAAAGGACCACACTTCCCATTTCATAGATAGGTCATTGTGACTCACGTACAAAGGAAGTGTGTAACTCGTTTGTAATCACACTATAAGTACTCTGATTTTTGATTCCGTAGCATTCTGACAGCTGTCATTTTTTGTCATATCAGAGATTACGAACCTTTTTGGCCGGGTACATCTTTTTAACAATACGCATAGATAATTTTAAAAAGTCACACACACATCAAGGGCAACACAAATCAAGAAGAGAAAAAAGGAGATAAGACAGTATTTATAGCTCGTATGTGTAGAATATGACAGTAAGCACTCACATCGAAGGTGCCCTCCCACATGATGATCATGCTCTGCGGAAACCACACCCCCTTCGGGTAGAGGTCCACCGTCCACTCCGTCTGCTTCTCAGCGTCTGCCATGGAGCTGCGGCTGCTGAAGATCAGGGTCCTGGGGGAAGGTAGAGGTTAATTTAATATTAATGTCAGCTACGTATTTGCATTTACTTGGTTTTCTAGAGGTGCCAATGACGCCTATTTGTGTTTCTTGAACACGTTCGCTGGCAGTTTCCTTAGCATGTCGACATCAGTTCTAAACTAGGCGTAGACAAATATTAAATGAATCAGCTTAGAAATCGATGATAAGATGAAATTTACTAGCAAACAGCTTTGATCGTCACACTTAAAACTTAAAATTAATTATGTCTGCCCCTCTCTATACTTACTGTAAATGGGACTAACTTTAAGTTTATATTTAAGTGCGATGGTCAGAATCGCTCACAATTAGTAAGTATAAGATTTTTTGTTGGATAGTAAATTTGTCTGAAAATTTCACCTGATCAAGTTGTTCCTTGTCTAAACTTTACTTTGTACTAAAATGTGAGAATACCTCGCCGATGACCTGACTTATGTAGAATTTAGTTTTTAATAATCAATATGTTACATTACCTAGTTTGATAGCAGGCCAGGGAATGGAAGTTGTCGACCGAAAGTAATGAACCGTGCGCGTCTTCAGTGTACAGCCGCGGTGTGAACTGCAAGCGACCGGCTTCTGTCTGCTGGATTGATGCGATGCGCTCGTATTGACCTGGATGGGTAGGAGTACATCATCAGCGTCCTGCCCTTACCCCATTATTCATGGGGTCGGCGCAATATGGTCTCTTTCGAAACTCACATTGCCAGAGTTTTGGCATTAGTTTTTACGACCGGCTGCCTGCCTGACGCCAACCCTTCTCGGGTATAGCTAAATGACAATTTGTTGAAAAATCCGTACTCGAATATACCATGGCGTATTGTATTTGTGCTGCTGACCCATCACAAAGAAATCACTGTTATCGGTCACGAATGTTTTGTAACAATTTTTGTAAAGTTGTTGAATTAATAAAAAATGCATGCCTCGTTTTATGGCGAGACATGTTTTTTTCTTAATAATGTAATTATAACTTAATTGTACCATGTTTTGCGCAAATAACTAATCATTCCGTTTCAAACAAATCCAAATGGATATGGTATTTCATTCGAAACAAATCCATGTTTTACTAACTTGTGTCCGCAGATATGGTATGCCTATTGATACTAAGTGTGTGTAAGTACATACCGCTCTGATAGCTCATGGCGACCGCCATGCGCTCCATAAAGAATTCCTTATGCTCTTGCGTCAGAGGACACAGCAGCAGCGTGGCCAACTGCGTCGGACACATCATGGGGAACCTACACGACGCAAAGGGAAACCTTACATCAAATACTGTTAACCTAAGATCCCATTGCGAAGTCGATCGTCCGCCGCCAACTAAACTGTTATTCAATAAGGGTTCGCCCACCACCGGGCCCTACTGATTACCTAGCAAAGCCGAAGCAAAGCGGCGAAAATTGTACCCCTGATTACTTTGAAATTCATTTTATGTAATAATTTGTAATAGCGTTTGTTAGTTAGGTAATAAAGCCGAAGCAAAGCGAAAGCGCCTAATACAATTTCATTTATAAACTAAAATTGCTCACATGTATGTTTTTCATTTATATTCATGGTTTGTGGTGCCTTGAAATGTCAAAGTAAGCTCCATAGTTTAGTTTTGAACCTCATTTAACAAACATTTTATGAATAAATCTAATACGAATTAGATAGGTATTATATTCTCATAACAAGTTTTATTCAATAAACAACAATGTAGCAGCGGAATCTCATACTATGTAGGTAGATATACAATTTTTGCATTATCGCAAATTCCATTCGCCCGTGGGTATCGATAACTATAAGTTTGCGTTTCCGGGAGGTGGCACAATACTGCGTGCGGTCACCAAGCCTTACGTATTAACGTAGACAAGGGGGCTGATCTGATAACTCCGAGAAGTTTTTTGTCTCCACTTGCGTATAGGTTTTTTTGTTTGCCATCATTGCTGTTGATGGCAGACAAATTTTTCGTGTCGAAAGAGAATCCAAAACAAAACAATTAAAGTTTCGGAAAATTTGTGTTCTCGAACCTTAATCAATTCCTCAAGGTACTAAAGTGTGAATTTGTGTTCAGTATAGGTATAATTGGCTGTAAAACCTAGTGAGCGAAATCAGCCAAACATAACCTCTCATCGGTATTTTTTGATGAGACACTTTATGTAAATCAAAAGATTATTAAGTTAGTATCTATTTTCTGTCATAATCATGTAGTTTTTTATTTAATTTAAAGTCTAAATATGATAAAAGCTAAACCAAATAATAAATTAATAAAATAAAAAATACATAGCTAATAATGTACTATATCACATTTTCTCTCTCACATTGTATACGCTATTAGCTCCTCCATTCCTTTCTCCTTCTACGGTACCGAATGAAGGGATAGATCGATGAATAAATGAATGAATGTCTGTCAGACTGACCTAACATGAGAGAACACAGCCGTGACGAGGTGTTCCCAGCCGCCCTCGGCCAGGCCCCCCGCCGCCTCCAGCCGCGCGCGCTGCAGCTGCAACCAGCGGGACGCGAACCTGCGCCCACAGCCTCATCAGAACAGCTACCTGATTACGTAAAAGCAACAGCAAAGCCGAAGCCGCGCGATCGCGATAAATGAGTGTGTGCGCTCGGCGTCCTCCCGCGCCCCGCAACTCGCCCCGCGCACGCACACACTCGAGATTATCGCGATCGCGCGGCTTCGGCTTTGCTATTGCTTTTACGTAATCAGGGAGCGGGCCTTACTTAAAAAAATACTGCGCGGACGACCGCGACTACGTACTCTACGTACTCCGCATGGATTGCAGAAAAAAACAAAATACATTTTTCGAGATCCTTTCTCAAAGTCTAGACCAGAGTCAATAGTTTGGGCGTTAAAGAGCGATAGACAGAGTTACTTGAATTTACAATATTAAGTGAGGATTTATACTTTGTACTTATAAGCTAAATCTGTCTGTTGCGTAGTTTGAAAGATCTAAGCATACATAGGACAGACCGACTACGGGAAGCGACTTTGTTTTATAATATGTAGTGATTCTATCTGTTGCGTACTCACTGGAAGAGCGTCATCTCTATTTTCTGTTGTCTTGTTGTTTCTATGTTGTTGTTGCTGTAAATAACCTCACATCCTACCCTATCTCTATATAGGTATACTCACTGGTAAAGCGCGACCTCGTTGGGCAGCACCAGGTCGCTCTGCTGCAGCAGCTGCAGCATGGCGTCGGGCTCCAGCTGCGTCAGCGCCGCCTCCGACCACACCCACGACATGTTCCACTTCACCAGCTCCAGGCAGCTCTGCGAGGATACAGTTCAGGTGTACAGCCCCCTTTTACCTAACAAGCAAAGCGATAGCGAAAATTGTACAAAAATCGCTGATTGCTTGTCAAATTCGTATTACATAAACATTTCAAGGCGAATATTGTACAATTTTCGCTATCGTTTTGCTTCGGCTTTGCTATTGCAAGTTCGGTAATCGGGGGGCAGGATGTCAATAAGGGCACGTCATAGTCACACTACAGATTGCCCAGCCTGAGATAAACGTGGAGCATCTCGCAAACATTATGGACCAAAGGAATAAGTGCATTTTTTAAAATACATGTTCAAACTGGAAACTATACTAAAAACCATAGTTCGAGAGACTAAACGGAGAATATATAATGTAATATGACTAATAATATATAATTATAGGTTCTTTATTTAAACTAACTGTTCACTGGCAATGAGGGATGTTCTGACAACTATTAAAAGTAAAAAAATTTACAAATCGCCCGAATAGATGGATAGAATTCTAGACCACCCGACATCTAAGTGCTTGTTTTTTTTCTTTTCAGTTTTTTTATTATGTACATTATTTGGTTCTTTTTTAAGCAGTCGGGTTTTTGCAACTTTTGACAATCAAGTCAAGAGCACCCGAAACCGGCGAGCATGTATGAAGAATTTAATGAATGTGGATGAGGCAAAAGAGATATGTTTGGAACGTACTAAATGGAGATCTGTAGTCTCTGCCTACACCTATGGGATATAGGCGTGAGGTTATGTATGTATTTAATACAATACACCCTTCTTTGGTGGAACAACCCCATTCCACCAGGGCGTATTGTATTAAATACATTTAATACATTTTTCCACATATTATACCTTAGCAACATCATTATGTCCGCAAGCCATGGTGTACTGCATCCAGGCAATAAGGTGTCCGAGCTGGGCAGCCTGCGCTATGTTCTCAGACATATAGCTCAGGCATAGAGTTACTAGATCCTGGAAAAAGGTTTTAAAACTCTTAATTACCTTTTATTAAAGTGTGGACTGCAATAGGCTGAAGTAGAAGAAGAAAGTGTATTTTACATAGAAGTTGATGAATATTATGATTTCTTTAATTATAGGAGCCGAGTAACCAAAATATGAAATGGGAATGGAGCCATAAATACCATATCATAAAGGAGATACCAGAATCAAATTTAGCATAGCAGGGAATGATGTACAAATGATCAACAACCTGTCACTAGCTTACTTTACCTGTTTGTTAGTTAATTCTAAAAACAATAATGGAAGTAGATGTAACTGTAAATTCTACTAAACATTTATTATTAAATTAAAAGATAAAACAAATCAAGTAATTAGCATCCATTTTCACGAACTTTCACATTTATAAAATTGCAGAATTGCTAATTTTAAGGGCCTCATTCGAAGTCCTTTTCTAAGTTCCAAGTTAGTTACTTCCCTGAATAACACTACACAGTACCATAGAGAAATAAGACGTAGACATAGAGTGCTAATGCCATACTAACAGTTTCGATGCACCATTCAACTTTTCGGTGCCTCACAATTCCAGTCCATGACACTTAGATTGCATTACTATACGTTACAATACATTAGTAATGTAGTACATTACTATACATTACACTAATAGAATCTAAGTGTCAAGGACTGGAACTGTGAGGCACCGAAAAGTCTAATGGTGCCTCGAAACTGTTAGTATGACATTAGCACTCTATGACATCTTATTTCTCTATGACAGTACCTACCTACTCATGGAATTCAGGATAAAATTAACTTGCGACTGTGGGAGTGGTAAAAATTAGGTATCCAGGTAAAATTGAGTAATATTATTTAGTAGTGACATTGTTCTGACCTTGACATTATATTTATCTGCTAAAGACAACACCGGTAAAACTGTCTGATGAGATATCCGAATTTGGCCCGTGTAGAAGTATCTGAAATATTAAATCATATGACATATTTAATTTATTTACAATTCTTTAGTGAGAAACCAAAATATTTATTAAATGCAATACTGGTGGATTTGCGGCCATAATTCGTAAGAAGACCACATCGCTGATTTGCAGGGTGAGGGGCAGCCGCAACAGCATCCTACAAACAATAGCGAATAGATACACGTCGCCGCTATGGAGGAGTCTGATACGGAGGGTTATTGTGGAGGCTTCAACGCCACTCTGATAGCCCTCGGTGCCAGGCCCTCCAACAGGTGTTCTAATTATCTGTGTGCATTAATACTAACATAGTTTTTCCATAAGTTCCGTTTTATTTATACTAACACAATATGGACTACCGTAAGTTTTTTAGTCTGAAATAAAGACAATTATTATTGTTATTATTGTATCTCTGTTTAAATTCTCGGGACTACAGAGTCCCGGTCCTATGAGAAGCGTGCATCGGGCCGTGGCCAAGATGTAGAGGCCCTTTTTAGAGAACTTTAATATGGTGTGGGATACACATGGCGGATACCATCGCCGAGCGCACAATATGATACACTCGGTGATGGTCCCCGCCATGTGCAAGACTATTGGAGTGCAGATCTATGTCATGCGATGGGAGAAACAAGGTCATGGGCTATGGACCTGAATTTTGGGTGGGGTTGGGTAACTGGGCTATTGAAGGAGACTAACGGACGCCTGCCATTACAACCAAGTCTCATAATTGTTTGGTGGCAGGCGGTGACTCGCCAACTCATTTCATGGGCCTCCTGAAACGGCCGCATGCACGGAGCGACAAAGGGGGCAACATTTGGTGAGCGGCTAGGGTGGAGGGGTGCCCCTGGACTTTAAACCGAAGCCAACTCGCCACTTACGAACGGGCACGTCCACCCTCCAGCTGTCATAGCTCTCGCAACTCCACTCTGCCCAGCCGGCGAAGGCAAGGCAGAGGTGGGGGAACTGTTGCTCGTCAAACCTCACTCCGGCGCCGGAGATGAGGAACAGGGTCTTCCCGCGGGAGCACTTCAGGTCCGTGGGAGCGCTACCTCCTAACAGCTCGCCACAAGCTACCCTGCGGGTAGGGTTGCCAGGCGTCCGGATAAAGCCGAACAGAGTTAGGCTTTTGGTCGTGTGTCCGGCCAAAAATAACGATTTCCGGCCGGTCCGGATTTTGGTAGGCTTTTCATCAGCGCGGATCCATAGGGTCATGAGGCTCATGACCACCCCCTGGGGCTTAGGCCAGCTTAGGCAATGCAATATTTTTCAAGCGACAACGACGTAATCGTAAACTTATCGAAACATTTCCATTAGAAACGTGAGAATAAATTTCGCACTCGCTTCGCTCGCGCTTCTTTTATGTATTTAAGCTCATTTTCAATCGCATACAACAAATGGTCGCTAGTGGTCTCTCTGACTCTCAGACTCGACTGTCGGTCGCGCTCTGTCAATAGTAGGTTGCGTTGTCAGTTTTTCGTACCTATTAATACTGAGACACAAAATCCTAAATAATATAGGGAGTCTGGCTTTTGTACCCAAATGTCAGGCCAAACTGGTTGGTCTGTCCGGCTTTTTGTTTCGACCTGGCAACCCTACCTGCGGGCTTATTATTATTAATGTTGTAATATGAGGCCCAAAATAATATGCACCAAACAAACTACATTCTGATGTTACGGCCAGGTGAACTCAGCACCTAGTGACTTACATGAAATATTACTATATTCTGTGTCAGAACACAAATTATGGCACTACAAATAGAACCTCAAATGTAGGGCTGGCTGGGCATCTATTGTCATAATTTGATACAAGCAAGGTTGAGCCTTATGCCTGAATATTGTCTAAAACAGGTATTACTTATTTATCATAGTTATTACTTTAATGTAGTTAACTTGTCCTATTACAGTAGAATCCTTTTATTCTGACTCCGTCTATATTGACCTACCGCTTATAATAATGCAATTAAACAACAAACTTTGGTTTTCATATTAATTTTTTTTTGAAAAGTCGGTTATAGTGATCAGTGGTTAGAGCACTGACACGCGGAATGCAGAGGTTGTGGGTTCAATTCCCACCCGGGTGAGGAATTTTTTCCATTTCTTTATTAATAATTTTATAATATAGTGACTTTGTTTACAGTGACTTATTTTGACACTTATCATGACCATTTTTATTTAGTTTTAATGACGAACAGTCGCAATATTGGTTGATTCCTAGCGACCTATGGAACCTAACTCATTTTGGTATTGAATGGGCGTTTTTGAACTAGACAAAGGTTACGACACGACTACAACAACGACATGGCTTTTTCAGAAGCAAAAATGTATTAAATTGTAAAGTAAATGTACTATCTAATGGCTCCTCCATACCAGATGACCAAATTTCATGGTCTTGTCATTTAGTGCAAAAATGCCCAATCTCAGCAATTGACACTTGAATTCCTAGCTTGATCTAGACAAGTACATATACATACATACATAAAATAGGTTTTTTCACAAAACTGTACCTTCACTTATTATGACGCGTTGGTCTTTTCCCTTTGATGTCATTCTAAACAGATTCCACTGTATTTTAAATATCACATTAGAGACTCCGCTTCTACATATAATCACGCCACTGACTAGCAATAACACTAAATAGAAAGGTAGTTACTTTAAAAAGTGCGGGAAGACAGCAGAGGCAGTAGGAGTCTCCTGCAGCACAATCCTACTCTTGCGACATTCATTCCACTCTCTGTTCATTAACATCACCTGGAAATAAAAAATAATTAGAAGAATTGCCAATTATATAAGGCAATAGGCCTCTGTTCTGCACATATTGTGACTTGGAACAATATTTCTTATGCTAAGCAAGGCTGTAAGATATAATTAATGGACTTGTTGGACAGGGTAGATCCCTTTGCATGTTGAATTCCCAACTGCTCTTCATTATAATTATTATGAATACATACTATGTGTCCTTCCTCTCAATTATATGACATACCTGGAAGACTTCACTAGTGGCACATAATATAAGCCGATGAGCTGGATATCCCACACCAGCCACCTCCAGGGTCAAATCACTCATTAACTGTTCGGCGTAAAGGGTAGCTATTTTCCTTAATACACTCTTTGAATTATCCACCTGAAAACCGGGTATAGAACAAGTAATATACAAATTTTAATATAAATAGAACTTAGGAATTAATAAAAATATACATATAGAATACCTACCTCGAGGTCTTCTTTATCAGGTTCCTGGGCTGATTTTTCAAAACTGGTGGACGGCATCTGCCGGTCCACGGTAAGATAACTCATCGTGGTAGATATTTACTTTATTATTACATTACCTGTTATGAATCGTCTAACCCACGTCTGGACCTCTATTCATGAAACAAATAGAATTAAAATGAAATTTTATGAAATCACAGAACACGGATTTTGTTTTTTTTTTTTTGTTTAGTAAGTTTATTTTTTATTTACATCCCGAAGGAAAGGCAAGAGACACTATGATATCCATACAGCCATTGTGTTTGGTAGGTACCTAAAATGATCTCTGATGATAATAATTAATGGAAATGGAATGCAATTCACTTTGTTTTGACTAATTTTGCATTCGCTTTTGAGAATTTTCCCAACGTTTTCATTCATCATCATCATCATAAATTCAGAAATCATTTACTAAAGGCAATGGCTGTATGGGCTCAGTCCCCCTTGCCTTTCCTTTGGAATAAACTAAATCGAACCAAACAAATAAAAAAAATTGGATTCAGCGGGAAAAGCTGGAAGGGTGTGGGTGTAATTTTCTTGTGAAAATCAAAATTAATTTGTAGATGGCTTACATGTGTCCTTAAAGTGATGTTTTCTGGTAGATAAGTAATATTTTGTTTGCTTGTGATGTGAATCTAGTGCGAATGCATGGTTTTATATGCAGGTAAGCCGAAACTTTAGTCGGAATACCATCTCTTCATGGGCTCATGTAAGTTGTTTCTGCAATTATTTTTGCATTTCTTTTTGAACTTCATTCATTTTACACTCGTTCTTGAGGATTTTTCTGATGTTTCCATTCATCATCATTACCATCCATCATAATTTCAGAAATTTCATTTACTAATAAGACAATGGCTGTATGGGCTTAGTTCCCCTTGCCTTTCCTTCGAGATCAACTTTTTTTTTAGAGAGTATTATACGTAGTATATTCTTTGTATATGTATGTACCTATGGTGTACCTACGCTTTTATTTCTTTCTGGAATTCTTTAACCTTTTGGACGCCAGCGTTTTCTAGAGCTACTTCACGCCCGACGCCAAGCCCTATAAAACATAAATTTTCGCTAGTGATGGGGACGTCACTTTTTATGACCTAGTTATTTTTCCAAATTTGAGGTTATTAACAGTGGTTATTACAAAGTAAACTTAAATAAAACATCATTTCATAACAGTTTAGACCAGTTTTTATTGGAAACCCGAATAAAATTTCGTGAATAAAGAAAATAACTTTAATAAAATTATATTATTACAAATAAAAGTTCACAGCACTACGCGACACCTTTAGTGGTCCATGGCGTCACAGGTATGTTCAATTTAAGAAAAAATTGGGTTGGGATTACTGTACATCGATAAACACAAAACAATCTTTTTTAATTACTTTGTCGCCAAAATTACCAGTATTTGGCAATAATCGGTAGTTCTAATAATTTAATTAATACATAATAATGTAACTTGGTTTGAACTGATTTAGGTAGAAAAAAATATAATGATGCTTGGCACTAGTGGACATAAGCCTTTCAAGTTTAACTTAATAACATATTCTATATTAGTATACACTAGTTAGTATTTATATATAAGATAGGGACACTCTTGGCTTATTTTAAGTTTTTAATTGAATTCAAATTACATATTTGACGTAATTAGTGTAGACGTGTTGCTTGATGGTATAGCTGCGAGCACGGCGCCACACACAGAGCCACTTTACATACGGTGCACATAAAACGTGTGATTTTCCGTACACCACGAGAAGAACAAAATTTACACCTTAGTTTTTTACCATTTGGTATGTAATGAGGCATGTGAGCTGCTGAATTACCTGGCAAAATACGAGCAGGGTGGTCACGAGCTGACCGAGTGATCGTTTGTTCAAATACAGACTGCCCTTTATACTTTTGAATGATTTGGCGTATTACAGATTGCTGAAATATTTTCAAACGTAATTTATACTCGGGCACATTTGAATTCAAATGTTTATATATAAAAAAAGAATTCAGCAAGTGCATATCAATTATATGAAAAAATAACTTTTTATACCATTTAATTGTTTTTCGTAGACACTGAACGTTACTGATCATCATGTCTGCGGTATCGACACTTCCCATATTCTTAGTGTAATCAATGATACATTCTGGTTTCATTATGGGCAAACCCGAAGATCTATCAATTTTTTCAGTTGGACCCATTTCGTTTTTATGAATAGTAGTAAGCATGTGAATATTTTTTTTATCACACCATTTTAACGCCATCATTGGATCGGAGTACTTGGCTTCTTTCTCACCCCTTTTCAACTTTTTGAATTTAGGCATGCCTGATCTGTTTTTGTTAACTGTACCACAAGTATGAATGCCATGTTGCTTTAAAAAAAATGATAGTTTGGGACTAGAATACCAATTGTCAATATAAAGTTTTCTGTTTGTCCCGAAAAATCTTTCTACTAGGGTTGAAACAACAGAACCACTTACACCTAAATCTGCGGAACGTCTTATTTCAGTTTCTGCACCGCAGTATATAATAAAATCTAATATGATTCCTGTCCTGACATCACACAACACGAAAAGTTTTATGCCGAAACGGTTTCGCTTTTTAGGTAAATATTGCTTAATTATCAGGCGCCCTTTAAAAGGCACTATACTTTCATCAATACAAAGCTTTTCATAAGGGATGAATGATTCTTGGTACTTCTGTCGAGCGAGATTCGCTACATCTATAACTTTTTTTAATATAGCGTCTCCTTCATTTCGTGGACCTGGCTTACTAAAATGCAACATACCAAGTATACAACAATAGCGGTTTCTTGGCATGAGGGTGGAAAAAATATCTGACTTCAACAAAGGATCAGTAGACCAATGCTCTTCAATGGAATGACGACTATTCTGAGTCATCAGCATTGTTATAGCTAAAAACATGTACATTTCAGATATAGTTACATCACGCCAATTTTGGAATCTGGAATGTTGCCTTAAATCCACATTTCTAATAAAGCATTGATGGTACTTATTAGTAAAGTCGACTATCTTTTGTATTAATTCTATGTCAACGAAGTACTCAAAAATATCCAATTCTTTTGATGATGAAGAAAGATTTAACGTTGGTAAAATTCCAGAACAAAAGTCATTGAAAGGTCTAACATCAGGAGTAAATGGCTCACTGATCCACTCAAAATTTAGATGTGGCTGACTCTCAGATCCCTCCTGTTGTTGAGTAGGTTCTTCTGATTCCTCTTGTGATCGTGAAGGTTCCTCAGAATACTCCTGTAAAATATAGTAAATATCATCATTATCCGAGCGTATATGGTTGTATCCTCAGCGGTACTTAAAATTAATTAAATAATTATTACCTCAATGATTTAACAATGTAATTATTTTCTGCAGTGTGACTGCCGTCTGGCCTCCGCAACTCAGAGGGTAAAACAGAACCAATCCTATGATAAGGCTAAAAACGCTAGATATCATTTTGGACCCACGACTGCTGCTTTTCAAATAATGGAATCATGTCTTATAATAGACTAGCGGCTTTGCCCGTGGTACATACATAGCCTATAGCACTTAGGGATAATAAAACTTTACAATGGTGAAAGAATTTTGGAAATCGGTCCAGTAGTTCCTGAGTTTATCGCGTTCAAACAAACGAACAAACTCCCTAGCTTTATAATATTATTAGTATAGCTAATCACTTCAGGCCTGCAATGATTTAACCATCCCTCCCTCGATTGCACGTAATTAAAATCTTCAAGTGCTTCTAGACAGCTACTTCACTAATATATTTATATTTTATCAAAAATATATATATATATATATTTATGTACGTACATAATAGCATATAAAATTCAAAGAAGAAGGATACTTACTTCATTATCCAAGTCATTGTTATCAAAATCCGAATCTGACTCAAAGTCTACATATTCCGAATCCACACCTTCTAAAATATCAATGATTTCTTGAACGGAAGACATAATTAATTATATTAAATTTTCACAGAATATTTTCGTTGAAACTGTATCCGCATAAAAGAATAATAAAGAATATAAATTAGAACAAGCAGCGTCGGTGATAGACCAATATTTGTTTTGTAAGGTAGTACTTAGTAAGATACAAAAATAAATATTCACCTACCCACGTGTTCCCAGCACTATTAGTTTATTAGTTCTGCTTGTGACGTCACAAGCGGGCGACTATAGTTGCCATTGGCGTAGAGATCACTATGCTTTAAAAATCTAGAAACTTCTATTAGGGATGACGGTATACTTATCGATAATAATAATAATAAAGCCTCTGAGTTTATTGGTTCAATGTGGTCGGTTTTGGTAATTCCTCCATCTTTATTTAGCATTATAGTGGAATAATTTCAAGTGTATTTTAAGTGTTGGTTCTAACAAGTGTTATCGTCATGAATAATGAAGATAAAGACTCAGATATCATTGAATCCAGTCAGGAGGAAGACCCAAGTTCCCCATCAATTTTGTGTCCCCGAAAAAGGAAAATTAAAACCAGCGAAGAAAAATCTTCACAAACAGATAGTAGCTATGTACAATATATTAAAGTTGGTGAAGATGACTTTCGTGCCGTTATGATAAATATCGAAGATGCACACTTTTTCAATGCACATCCTCGTGATCCGCGGAATGAATATTTTGCCGCTCTAATAGCGTTTGAAATGGAAAAGGTACGACCAGAGGATCGCACATTAGCATATATAAAAATACTTAACTACATTCGTGAAGTTAGAGGAGAACGTAGTATTGAGTCAAGTTGCCCGTCGCCAGAATACTGATGCAAATAATTAGAAGATTTAGTTGAAAGTTCAATAATGTTAAAAGTGATTTTAAATTAAAAAATATATATTTAAATGTGGTTATTATACTTTCATTTATTTAATAAACATTCATACCATGGGTCACTAAATAGCTGATAATTATCCCATCACTAGCTGACATCTAAAGTTGTCATCGGCGTCGTAAGTAGTGGAATAAATCGTGAGAATTTAATGCTAACTTAGGACAAACTTTTTTCTGATATAAATAAAATTTATAACACATATTGTATTTTTAAAACGTATATCAACATATAAGGAACATTTTAAACGCAATCAAATGTCAATAAATCGTCATTTAAGTAACAAAAATAATTAACAAAAACATAGCAATATTTTGGCAACTGAAGTTGTCAAAAGCGTCTTAGTCACGGGATCGTTTAGCAACTAAAGTTGTCGATGGCGTTCAAAAGGTTAAATATATTTATTTTAATAAAATAAGTATGTACATACATACTTAAGTGATTTCCATACTCATCCACTGGACAGTAAAGTTTACCTACGTGTTATTTAAGGAAAACACAATGCTTATTGGACTAAAGAAAAAGAAAAATGTTATTGTGTTGACACTTTGCATGGTTATTTGTTTTACTGTGTACCAGATGTATTTCTTTTTAGCTATAACATCGGAAAATATGCTCAGTAATAAAGTAAATCCAGTTCTAGACCACACAAATATCAAAAGTCTTAAACCTATACGATCAGAGGAAGATAAGTTTATAAATATGAATGGAATACTCAGAGGAGTTTATTATTTGCACATGCCTAAGTATAGGCCTGATAGCAGAAATGAATTTAGGTGCTTAACATCTGACCAGCGAATTCCCTTCGATCAGGTTAATGATGATTACTGTGACTGTGAAGACGGCACTGATGAACCTAGTACATCAGCTTGTGTTAACGGAGTTTTTAATTGTAACACTCAACGTAAAAGAGACTCTGAACTATACCAAATCCCTTCAGGGCAAGTAAACGATGGTATCTGTGACTGTTGTGATGGTTCTGATGAGTGGCTGGTTAAACCTAATCAATTATTATTAACTCAAAGGACTAAGAGACTTTTTAGACACTATGCAAAAAGCTGTTTAAATGTTTGTGATAGTAAATAAATTAACTTTTAAGTACTTATTTCTAATGTAATTTTTAATAATAATATACCTATTTTACTATTGTATTTTGTTGTGTTCATAAAATTATTTGTTTTAATGTTGAGTTTATAATTTGTGTATGTTGTATGTATGTAAATTTATACAATCCATATGTTCTTCTATGATGCTCTGGGAGTGGAAAAAAAATGTATAATACTACAGCAGCTTCTCTTCCCGGGCATACTGTACAAGTCAGTAGAGGGACAAGAGGGTCTTGGTGTTTTGTAGGCGATGGGCTGACCACCTGTCACCACTAACTGAACATCCCGAACATGTACATCTCAACTAGACTCAGAAGTGGCACCATGTGGTACTATTGGCCCCTGGTGCTCTGCCTACCCCATAAGGGATAAAGGCGTAATTATATGTATATCCAAAGTCACTAAATAATTCACCTAGACCAGGGATTCTCGAACTTTTATTCCTCATAGACCCCTTTCAAAAGTTATCTGGTTCTGGTGGACCCCCTGGACCCCCTACAGGCCCACATCACATACCAATTAAATGTGAACCCTCATTTTTTCACGTCAACGTAGACCCCCATCGAGTCTCCTGTGGACCCCTGGGGGTCCACCTGGACCACTTATTTATTTATTTATTAGGTTTATCAACAACTGTTACTATATTACATGGTTTTAGCTTAATTTTACCACACTTGTGTAATAGCACAGCTACTTATAGATAAACACAACATTTGTAATAATACTTAGACTAGGTTTATACTAAACATTTTATAGATATATTATAACTAGATATATTAAGTATATAATAACCAAATACAATTTGGTAGTTTGAAGAAAACTAAACAAAAACTTATTTACCAATACACTTCAATATTGAATTTCTAAACACCGGTTCAGAGGTCACAAATAAGTCGGCGCTAGCATGGTGAACTTGGTTGAACAAGTTAGACAATCGAGGTACCGGAGAGTTCCTACCTTTGGTTCCTACCCAATACTGTTCTGCGAAATGGCATAGACAGAGGCTTCACCTGTGCACGCGGATACCTGGCAGGAACATTAATCCTAAATTGACTCAGCAGTTGAGGACAGTCTATTTTGTTTCGGAAAATTTTATACAAAAACATTATATCCAATAGCTCCCTACGTTTTCCTAGAGATATCATTTTAAAATAACTGAGTCTATCGTTGTACGAGTTATATTTCCTAGCGAGGCCTACAGAAAAAGCCAGATGATAAAGAAATCTTTTTTGAATACGTTCTATTCTAAGGGCGTGAATGGCATAGTGCGGTCGCCAAACCACACTGCAGTACTCCAACACACTTCGCACGAGACTATTAAATAAAATAATTTTAGTTCTAGGTTGTCGGAAAACTTTGCCA
Source organism: Carposina sasakii (assembly GCA_014607495.2). NCBI lineage: Eukaryota > Metazoa > Arthropoda > Insecta > Lepidoptera > Carposinidae > Carposina > Carposina sasakii. Next base: position 13,051,888 of record CP053158.1, read on the forward strand.
TTTCTTAAAACAAAACCGAGCATCCTGGAAGCCTTCTTAACTATAGCATCGATTTGTGGTAGAAAGGTTAGTTTTCTATCGATAAGTACCCCAAGATCCCTAATGACTTCGACCTCTTTTAGATAAGTGCCATCGATATGGTATTTTGAGGGAATAAAGTTAAGTTTCCTAGTTATTTTAATGTGGAAACACTTATTTGGATTTAAGCATACACCATTATTCCTACACCATTTGTTCAGGTTATCCAAATCACTTTGAAGTAGCAATACGTCCACCGGTGAAATAAGCGTACGAGCTATCTTTAGGTCATCTGCAAACAAATATGACCTGGAAAACCTTATGCTCTGAGGGAGGTCATTAATGAAAATATTAAAGAGTATTGGACCCAGGTGCGATCCCTGAGGGACACCAGAAGCCACTTTATATGTTTTGGACTGGTAACCATTTACAGCGACAAAGAATTCTCGGTTGACGAGGTAAGATTGAAACCAACCAAGAGCCCTTCCCGCGACGCCGTAACACCCAAGTTTGTAAATCAATATGTCGTGAGATACCCTGTCAAAAGCCTTGCTAAAATCTGTATAAATGATGTCTGTTTGGTTATTGGTATCTAGTGATAACGCCAAGTCTTCCACGTATGATACTAAATTAGTACAGGAAGATCGAATCGATACAAACCCATGTTGATGGTCATTCAGGTATTTTTTAAAGAAACTTTGTAAAATAGGATATATTAGTGACTCGAGAACTTTAGCCACCGTAGATAAAATTGAAATAGGTCTGTAGTTACTTACCTGAGCATTATCGTCCGACTTAAGAACCGGGACAACCTTAGCCAATTTCCACTGTCGTGGAAAATTTCCGGTTTTCATAGACCAGTTAAATATTATACTTAGTGGTTTGGCCAAGCTTGAAGCACAGGAACAAATAAAAACTGGTGGTATACCATCAGGACCTGAACCCTTAAACTTATCCAAACTTTTTAACTTCCTTAACACCACATCCGGTTCCACGCTCAACGAAAACAGACAATCACTACTAACGTTGACATCGTCCAAGTGTGTAGAACCGTAACAATGCTGCGTATCTCCATTTTGGATGCCTACATCACTGTAAACTCTAGAGAAATGCGAAGCAAATAAGTTGCAGACTCCCTCACCTTCGGTGCAAACGGTTACACCGTCAGAGATAGCTGCCGGATACCTTCCACTAATACCTCTCTTAGCTTTAATAAAAGACCAAAAGTTCTTAGGATTTTTACCTATACTATTTTCAGTTTTTTCAATGTAGTCATTGTAACAATTCTTAGAGATCATACGGCATCGTTTACGTAACAGTTCAAAAGATAACTTATCCAGTGGATTTCCAAACAACTTAAACCTTCGCCTCATCTTATTTTTCTCATTAAATAGTTTTATGAGTGACATGCTGAACCACGGTGGAAACTTACGATTTCTATTTTTGAGTGGAGGCACCATTTCACTAATAACCCCTCCAACAACATCATAAAAAATTGTAACCATTTTATCAACCTCTTCAACCACTTTGGGAACCACTGACCTAGACACTACATTATATTTACAGAAACCCAGATTAGAGATTAAAGATGTAAACATAAGTTCACATCTTTGTAGGTACTAAACATCAAAGTTGATTGGAAAATTATTTGCTTCAGTTTGGTGAACTCATGAAAAACAAAAAATATAAAATCTTATCTTTCATTGGTGCCACATCCATCATATAAAAATTGTGGTAACATCCAGTTCAAAGAGTAGTGTGGGATCCAGTTACAAATAATCAAATCAGACCTACCTACTTATGTATAAAATTATAGCTGACAACTCAATAGAACTGTCAATCTCACCTCGTTCGCGCTATGTTTAAATTGAAAATCGTAAATTATTTCTTTCATTATTTATTAAATTATGGATAATTCTGCGTTACTTACCGATGATAACTTATTTCCGTCGAAGATTTTAGGCGTCCTTTGTAATTACGACAAACTTTTACTGCGCAACACACCATTTTATATTTAATATATTTCTCACGTGACGTTCACCTTGCCTAACACAACGGATACTGAGGAGCGAAAAAAGTTGTTAGGATGAATAGTTCTCACTCCCTCCTGTTTAGGGACGTATTGGTAGACGTGCCTCAATCTGAGAATTTTATATAATCAAAGGTATGTGGATTCAGCGGGAAGGGCTAAAACCGGCAGTTTGCGTAGGGGCGCGCGGCAGCGCCGCGAAAAAGAGCGTTTTACTATTGTACGGTAGGGTAACCATGATTTTTGAGTGTGGATAGACGTCTCTCTGCCTTCGTAAAGATAATTGTTTGATTATCGTAAATGCTTTACAATGATTCTTGTTTTATAAATTTGTCTTTATAGGTAAGTTTCGTCATTAGAAAGAATCCCACAAAGAAGCATTCTTGAATCAAAGATACTGAGCAAAGATATTAATATATCAACGTTAATAACGTTAATATATTATTTTGATGTTAAAATTCCTTCCGGATTGACGCGTGTTGTGTTGTTTTCAAGAGTAATCTCTGTCTTTGAACTGAACCATAGATCACGGATACCTCTACTGCCTCTACCCACATTTATTCCAACTTTTTTTGGATGTTGGATGATTTATATTTCCCTCTGCATTCAGTTTTTTTATCATCAATTTGCCGGCTGTATGAACAAAGATCCATTACCAAAATGGTAAATGACATTGACACCTAGCAGGCGCAATGACTTGTTTGACTGGATTCGGCGGGAAAAGGTGGAAGGGAGTGGGTGTAATTTTCTTGTGAAAATCAAAATTTATTTGTAAATGGCTTGCATGTGTCCGTAAAGTGATCTTTTTTGGTAAATAAGTTATATTTTGTTTACTTGTGATGTGAATCCTGTGCGTGTGCATGGTTTTATATGCAGGTAAGCAAGTAAAACTTTAGTCGGAATGTAATCTCTTCATGGGCTCATGTAAGTTGTTTTGAAATTCTTTTTGAAATTTACTAATTTTACACCCATTCTTGAGGATTTTCCCGACGTTTCCATTCATCATCATCATCAATATTACCCATCATAAACTCAGAAATCATTTACTAAAGACAATGGCTGTATGGGCTTAGTTCCCTTTTCCTTTCCTTCGGGATAATCCAAAGAAAAAAAAATCATTTGTGTTCTTTTTTGACAGGATTCGGCGGGAAAAGCTGGAAGGGAGCAGGATTTTCCCGACGTTTCCATTCATCATCATCATTATCATCCATCATCAATTCAGAAATCATTTACTAAAGACAATGGCTGTATGGGCTTAGTTCCCCTTGCCTTTCCTTCGGGATAAACTAAACAAACAAAAAAACTTTTTTTGACAAGCAAACAAAATGGATTCGGCGGGAAAAGCTGGAAGGGTGCAGGTGTAATTTTCTTGTGAAAATCTAAAATTGTTTGTAAATGGCTTGCATGTGTCCGTAAGGTGATGTTTTCTGGTAGATGAGCTATATTTTGATTACATGTGATGTGAATCTAGTGCGTGTGCATGGTTTTATACGCAGGTAAGCCGAGTAAAACTTTAGCCGGAATACGATCTCTTCATGGGCTCATGTAAGTTGTTTCTGCAATTATTTTTCATTTTGACTAACTTTACACTTGTTCTTGAGGATTTTTCCGACGTTTCCACTCATAATCATTGTCATCCATCATAAATTCAGAATACATTTTACTAAACAATGATTAGGCTGTATGGGCTTAGTTCCCCATGCCTTTCCTTCGGGATAAACTTAAAAAAAAAAAAAAAAATTGACAACTTCATTCTAGATTTTAGCATCTCTACTGTGATTTCGGCGGGAAAAGCTGGAAGGGTGCAGGTGTAATTTTCTTGTGAAAATCAAAAAATATTTGTGAATGGCTTGCTTGTGTCCATAAAGTGATGTTTTCTGGTAGATAAGTTATATTTTGATTACTTGTGATGTGAATCTAGTGCGTGTGCATGGTTTTATACGCAGGTAAGCCGAGTAAAACTTTAGCCGGATTACGATCTCTTCATGGGCGCATGTAAGTTGTTTCTGCAATAATTTTTCATTTTAACTAACTTTACACTTGTTCTTGAGGATTTTCCCGACGTATCCATTCATCACCATCATCATTATCATCCCATAAATTCAGGAATCATTTACTAAAGAAAATGGCTGTATGGGCTTAGTTCCCCTAGCCTTTCCTTCGGGATAAACTAAACAAAAAAAAAAAGCATCTCTACTGTGATTTTATGTAGGAGATAGGTACCAGCATAGAAATGTATACAAGCTGGAAACAGCGCTTCTTACTAAAAACTGCCTCCCGAAAATTTGACCAATTTGACCTTGAAAAACTAGACGGGAGAAAAAGTAGAGTGTACTCACAATTTAATTTTAATGGACATTTCATTCAATGACATTTCTTCTAATTAACTTATGTAGAACTTAAGATTCGTAGAAACTCTTATATGAGTTTACCGAGCATCTTGATGCTTTATATGAGCATTTTGAAACCATTATGATGCTTTACACTGTATAAGGGGTGGATAATTGCACATCAAAATGATTTTGTAATGCCTGTAGTTTTAGTGCATCAATACACAAAGCAGCTTTCAGCTGTTTTTAGTACATTTGGCTATACAATTGCATTTTTAAGTAGGATATAAATGCTCAATGCTGTTTAGCAGCATAAACATAAACCATTATGTCATGTAAATCCGCCATACAGTTTTTAGCTTTTTTTGATGTCTAAGGGTCTACAATAGCATTTTTAAATAGTAAGATAATGCCTAATGCTGCATAAACTTGTGCTATTATAATGCACCGTAATTCCATTCTACATGTTTGGGCTGTTTTTAGTGCCCTTCGTTATTTAATAGCACTTTTAACTAGTAAGGAAATGCCTAGTATTGCTAAGTAGCATAAACGTGAATCAATGTAATGCTTGCATTTTTGAAGGTCAACTAAGTTCTGTTAAACAGCTAATTTTTATGGTGGATACATAATAATTAATAAGTGAAGATTAGATTATCCGTTTCTAAAGAAAAGTAAGAATAATTGCAGAGAACCCAATGGAATTTGTATTGGCCTAAAAATAGGTAACATAAAATTTGCACAATTTACATTACCTACACATTTACAAAATAAAAAGGATGGTCTTAGCCATTGTGATATTGTCCGTGATCCTAAAGACCTGGAATGTAAATTGGTATATTTACGAGTACATCATTATGAATACTTATATTTCATACCACTATTGCATACGTACAAATAAGAAACGATGTTTTAAATGCTTTAGTGTTTTATTTAAATTAAAGGGATTTAACAACTAAATAACTATTAAATATCTTTTATTTTATTTGCACAAGTTTTTCCATCGCCCTTTGAAGCTGAGCATAAGAACGATAAATGTTTTTGTAATGAACGACAAATGTTTTCTGCTCTATCTGCCAGTAATTGATCCAGTGATATAATATTTCAGTAGCTGTAACGTTACTATAATCCATACATGGGTTTCCTTGATTATCTGAAAATTTAAATTTTAGCACCTATACTAACTAGTGATTACAAAATGTTACAGTGATAGGCGCCATCAAGCTAGGCGTTTAAACCTTTTCTGGGTCCACCCAAAACTACACAGAGAAAATTATCACTAAAATTTAACCGCTCAGTAAATGGCGGCAGTAGGCGTAAAAGCGAGACAGACAGAGTTACTTTCACATTTATAATGTTGTATATAATAATAAAAAGTATAACATTTCAAAATAAATTCATTGTAGGGTCGGTCTCTTGTTATGGAAAAGTATGTGCACCCTACTCAAAAATATACAATACACAGAAAATGTTTAAAAAGTCGCTTCAGAAGCAAATATTGGGATTATGAGGATAAGCAACTAACTAAATAAAGTTTTGTGACAAATATTTAAAAAAGCAAGAGTGAATATTGCCTAAAATTTGCCGTTTGAGTTTTTGCCTAGAGCCATAGTTTGGAAATTCAATTTTGTACTTACGAGTGAATAGAATTATAACCTATACTTCTATAGGTTATACTTCTATTTACGAGTGATATAATAAGTTGGATCCTGGATGCCACTCGCTTCTGTAACCACGAACAATACATTTCACTACTATATTTATATCAATACCACCAAAATATCTTATTTAGTCCACACAAATATGCGAAGCGATTCAAACAAATCTACTTGACATGATTTGACAAAATTGTCATGTGCTACCCAGGGATACCATTACATAGCAACAGAACATTCCTTAAAATACGGAATTTTTGCTACCGCGAAGGTTTGTTTTACTATATTATGTACACTTTATTTATATTACAAATTACATTAAATACATTTCATTACTCTATTAAATATGTAAACATTTTCAAAACGAATACAATTTTTCATGATAATATTATATTTATGCCTTTTTTAACGTCTTTACTTACATTATAGGGTATTTTTTTGCTATGTAAGGGATCCCTTGTGGGAAAACAAGGGGGGGAGGCTGTCATTTTTTCATGTTTCAATTTCTTGTTCAGAGCTTGGAATCCATCCTAAAAGGAGATACCAAATCCCTGGGTACCAGGGATTTGGTATCTCCTCTTATACATACATTTCTATGGTAAGTACATATATCAGACCGGCCGGGCCGGCCCCGTCAAGTTAGTACGAGCTGCTGAAAAGCCTACGGGGGCTGAGTGATTCAGTCCATTTTTATATACCACCTTGGTTTACAACTCCATTTTTATATAATATCCTTTGTTTACAACGTTCTTGAAGCAAAAAATGTTAGCGCATTCTCGTTCGGATATCTCCCTCGCATATGCCAACGTCCATTACTGCAGTTTGAGATAGATATATTTTGTGAGTTAATGGTACGACCGTGTGGTACAGCAGCACAGCAATGTAAATGGCGTTCGTTTGTTATGGCGTTCGGTTTGTTTGTGAATTTTTCTATTTATTTATTCGCTCCAGTAATGTTGAGTAGAGTTTTGGTTTCTCCGTTTAGTGTGTGAGATACTTAACAGTATTCTGATAGTGATTTAACCTAAGATAATGACTTTTAATCCAAGATAGTGACTTTTTTTCATAACCTAGTTTTTGCAAGATACTTAGTGTCTTGTGTTTTTTTGTTATTTGTTTATCCTTTATCATGGTTTGGATGGATAGATCATGGATGAATTTTTTGGAAGGATGGTATTTCTTTTTGTGTACATAATTTCTTTAAATAAAAATATATTATTCTTCATAACAATAATATCCTTGTTTTATTTGATAAAATGACTATCGTTACGTGTGTACATATTTCAGATTGGGCATTTTCTCTCGTAGGAAACTAGAGCCAGAACTCTGGTTAAAGTTTTCTGCAAGTGAAAATGCCTAATTCCGGAATGTATCGTACATTTCTAAGTACCTATCCCTGCATTTCATATTTATCGTCAGTTTTGCGGGGGTGAGGTAAGATGGCAACAGTGAGCTTGCCTTTGATATTTTTGTACTCAATTGCCAAGAATTGCCTTCTCCGCTAGGAGTAAATGTGTTCTGTGTAGTACATACTTGTACTTATTTTACTGCTGTTGTCTGTGCCGCATTTTTATTTTCTCGTGCGTGAATTTGCTTGAGGCTTGAGTACGCACACTCGTTGCACACTCAATTTCATTTAAATTCATAACTAATTTTCAATATACTCCATTAAAATGACCGTCGACGAAGGTGTAGATATTACAGAGTCCGGGGACCGGGGAGTTTTGAAAAGGATTATCAAGGAAGGCGTGGGTACCGAAACGCCGAAGACAGGTTACCAGGTTACAGTGCACTATACAGGGACACTTCTGGACGGTACCAAATTCGACTCCAGTAGAGATAGGAATGAGCCCTTCGAGTTTACCTTAAACAAAGGTTAGAATTGCATATTTTTGGCTTTGCATTTTATTTGTTAATAAAATTTAACGATGTATCAAATATATAATAACTAATGATTTCATGTTTTAGGCAATGTAATCAAAGCATGGGATATTGGTGTAGCTACTATGAAGCAGGGTGAAGTCTGTGTAGTGACTAGTGCCCCTGAATATGCATATGGTGCTGCGGGCTGTTCGCCGAAAATTCCTCCTAATGCCACCCTTCAGTTTGAGGTTAGTAGTTGATTTAATAACTCTGGGCCAGTTTCACCACTTGCTTTTAAGTTTCAGATAACTAGCACTGTTTAGACAGATAACTCATACAACTATCTATCAAAATAAGGGCCAGATAGGTTGTCTGGTACTTAATAGCAATTGTGGTGACCACAGTGTGATTTTCGGACTATGTTGTCAGTATGGGAGGCGCTGCTGCCCACCTCCCGGAAACCCTTAATCGCCTCGTACGATACCCACGGGCTGGCAGGGGTGGTACAAACTCTATTCTGCCGGCACCACGCAGCTGATTGCCTTTTGCCATTTTACTTCTGAATTTTTTTTTTTAATGATAATATATTTTATCCCAAAGAGGGTCTCAGTCTTTTGGCATTATTATTAAACAAATAGTAAAGAATCATGTGAGAAATACAAAATTTAATTCAGTGTATTTTTATGGTGTCAAACAAAAGTAAAAAAATATCTAAAGAAAAGAAATTCATATTTCTGTCTATTATGTACTCACATGTTACTGAAAACCCGGGCTGAATATGTGCTATCAGCTATGATGAAACCAGACTGACTTCATAGTCATTTCCAATTATAATGTGTGGGTACCCACTTTTTGCATACACTGTCATCAGTCAAACGTTTATTTTTGTCTAGCACATTTGGATACGTAAATATACTTAGATTATTTTTGTGTGTGATTTTTATAATTATCAAGGTATATTTGTGATATAATTATTATCAATGATAATTATCATTTCTAACTATGTATGTATTTAACCCTGGAGGTTTAGTGGTTATAGCGGCTGGCACGGTGTGCAGCGGTCGTGGGTTTGATTCCCAGTCGGGTGAAGAATTTTTTCCATTTTCTTTATTAATAATTTTATAATGTATTTATATTCCTTTGAAATACTACACAAATGGTTAGTCATTTAAACTTAAGAGATTGAGAGGAATCATTAGATTAGCCTTAGTCCGGACAGTGGCACTGGGTATGTTAGGTTAGGTACATTCAAATTTTTATGCAGTCAGCTTTGTTTCTATATGTAAATGCTGTTATTACCCCGCGGTTATTGCTTTGCATTACATCAGTCAATTAACAGAATCGGGGATTGATCTTCTGCAAGAATGATTTCTTAAATTATGCCCATGATTTTGTCTGCTATTTTTATGGAAATTTCAGGATTCTTAAATAAAAGTAAGCATTAATTTCCCCCATTAAAATCAATGAAGAGAAAAAAATTTGAGAGCAGTTATCTTACAAACAGCCACTCCAATTCCATTTATTTGTAACTATAGATTTAGTTCTAATAACTAGGTTATTTGACATAACAAGTAGTATATTGTGCACAGATTGAGATGGTGAGCTGGAAGCAAGAGGACCTCAGCCCTCACAAGAACAGCGGTATACTGCGGCACACCATCAAACCTGGTGAGGGTTTGGAGAACCCTAACGATGGTGCCTTAGTTACTGGTAAGTGACAACGGACAAAACTGTCTAGTTACAGTAAACTGCATTGCTGTATATTGGACAAGTGAGGGTAGTTTTAGAAGTGTAATCTAAATTTCAAAATGTACCAGTGCATGAGCTCTCTAAAACTGAGTACTATATTTTGTCAGTATTTAATAAGCATCATAACAATATCACAGTTTAGTCCTTTCCTTTCTGTGGCTGTGGTATCTCTATAATGGTCTTGCAGTTCTGGCTACCCCATTTCGGGAACATTATCCATGTGTATACTATGTATGTATTATTGGACGCCCGCGACTTTGCTCGCGTGGACTGCAAAAGGAACAAAATGTCGAAATTATCCGGGATAAAAAGTAGCCTATGTGTTAATCCAGGGTGTTGGCTAACTATACCAAATTTTATTGAAATCGCTCCAGCCGTTTTTACGTGAAAGAGTAACAGACATCCATCCATACTTACAAACTTTCGCGTTTATAATATTAGTAGTATCTAGTCCTTTCCTTGTGATATAGACTAGAATGATATAGAGATGCATGCTCAGCATAGTAGCAGTATATTACGTGTAACATTCCGCCCCCTTAACTTGCGACTGGTCGCATTTTAGCGATAGTCGCCGTCAAACATGTCATTTGGTATTATCTTACTAGTTTAAAAGTCTGTGCTCCTTACGCAAAATAGGCGCACAGCCGTCGAGTTGCGGAAACAAGCCCGTTATACCATATCATACAGTCTGTGCTCTAATACCGATAGAGTACAAAATACAGATTTTTTGAACCGTTACATAGTCGTCTTTTGACGTTTAGCAACCTGTTGCCGACCAGTCGCAAGCTACAAAATAAGTTTGTCGGTTTGTGCGCTATCTATAAAGTTAAGGATTCTGTGATCTTGTTTAAAAATACCTACCTTATCTATACTAATATAATAAAGAGGTAAACTTTGATTGTTTGTTTGTTTATTTGCAGCGAATAGGCTCCGAAACTACTGGACCGATTTCAAAAATTCTTCCACTGTTAGAATCCTCATTGGACCTGGATGATTATCATCTATAAGAATGTACAAAGTTATCAGGAAAATTATGTTTATTTTTTTCTGCTATCTACGCGGATATAATATCCTCATCACGCCTATCTCCCATAGGTGTACAGTTCTCCATTTATTTAGTATGAACCAATTGGACCTCTTTCGCCTGTCCACGTTATTTAAACTCCTCATAAATCCTCATTTAGATCCACCTAATATTTTCACAAAACTTATTGCAACCATCATTTGACAGTTGAACTCGAGGGAAAACTGCTGCCCGACGGCAAAATGTTTGACACAAGAACGGTAACCTTTTCCCTGGGAGAGGGTACAGCCAGCAACATCTGTGAGGGCATCGAACGAGCCCTGGAGAAGTTCCTCAAAGGAGAACAGTCAAAGCTGACCATCCAGCCAAAATACGCCTTCAAGTCCGAGGGAAACGCTGAATTGGGAGTTCCACCTAACACCGCGGTGGAGTATCTGGTCACGCTGACAAACTTTGAGAAGGCCAAGGAAAACTGGTCCATGGATGCGCCGGAGAAACTGGAGCAAGCCAAGATCTACAAAGAGAAGGGCACCAACTACTTCAAGGTCAGCAAGTTCCAGTTGGCCATCAAGATGTATAAGAAGGTTGTTTCTTTGGTGGATGGTAAGTGGTAGAAGATTTCGATTTATTTTTTCTATTTTTACAGGGTTTAAGGGGGGAGCCTGCTTTAGAGGCTTCAAAAAATCGATTTATTTTTTTTGGCATAAATGTCTTCCCAAACTATCCAAGAATGTGTCCCTAAAATTTCAGACGCAAATTCGAAATATTTTAGGAGTTACAGAACAAATAGTGAGCAAGCGTCGAGCAGGTATACGAGCGGCCGGATCGCTCGGAGCGCGCGCGCTCCGCCCCTCGATACATTGTACGTATTATAATCCAAAGGGACTAACGGTCCTTCGAGACACTATTGACTGTTCGTAGAAGATTATTATAGAGCTATGGTAGGGATAAAAGTATGTATTATAACGGTATATATAAACTGGCTGCGTCGGTTTGAGCAAAGCTACATTTAGCATTTAGGTTCAGTTTCGATTTGTCTTTCGGCACGTGAACATTTTGAAATCATGCAGAGCTATCCAAAAGTGCGCAAATCTTCAAGTGAACGTACTGGAAAGCCACGGAAGCGCAGATTCCACGGCAATCAGTTTCAGATTAATGCGGTAAGTTCAAGAAAATTACGATTTTTTATATATACGAAAACTTTGACGCACGATTTCTCGGTTTTTAATTTTACGATTTTTTTCTAATTGGCGGGAAAGATAGGGAAAAAACTAAACGTCCTATCGAAACGAGACAAAATGCATTATATTCGGAATTAAATTCTCTTCTAGTTGAACCTAAAAAACCTTAAGAAAGTTAAGATAAACCCACTCTTTAAACAATCTAAAGTGAATAAAAAAATAAAAAAAATGATTTTTTTTTTCAATTTGCGAAAAATTGTTGAATTTTTCACTTTTTGTTGAATTTTCTTGGTTTAACTAGAAGCTATACTATTGAAAAGTAAAATTTTTTTTGGGTTCTTTGTTTCAGATGGAAATTGCGACCTGCACCTTTCCCGCCGCACGACAAATGCACACTCGAGACGCCTCGGCGAAATGCTTGTACCGGGCATAATATGACATATATCTTAATGAAAAAATTTGAGAAGACTGCTGAAATATATGACAATAAAACCTGAAAGTTTCGTTTCAATCGGATATTTCTTTCCTTCCCAAAAAAATCCTTGAAAAAATCGATTTTGTGAAGCCTCTAAAGCAGGCTAATTTAATTTAAGTGACAGCAAGGCAAATATTTATATAGGTATATACAGGATGCGATTCGTTGCCACCCTTAACGTACGGTATGTATTCTCGTGAAAAAATCTTGCTACTCGCGTCAATGTGCATTTATGCAGAAAAATGCAGTCCATTTACTCAACTTCGGACCTTAATATTTTGGAAACCAGACACTTCCCAGGTATGCTTCCATGGAGAAAAATGATCGTGATGATGAGATTCCGTAGTTTCCGGGAACGTTGACGACCGAAAATCATCCTGTATGTATATTCATTGTGTATTTCAATATTCGATATAAATTATCATTTATATTTTAAAAAGTTGAAGGGTATAAGTGACAGCAAGGCAATTATTGATATGGTGTCTTCAGACCATAGCATAGAGAAGAAACACCCTTATTTCTTAGAGAGGATGTCACTATTCACTGATTATTTCAGCACCCGTATGATGAATTTGGTGAGAGCGAGATGTCTCACTTTTAAACGTCAAATTCACGGAGCTATTAATAACTAGATAAACTAAGTGTATGTACTTTGCATGTAATAAATGGACTTAAGAATTAGAATAGACACTCGTTCTCGAGCCAAGACTGAATGAATTAGGGACGATACAAGTGGTTTGCAATACCTTTTTACACACCAAGTAGAACCTTGCCTTGCCTTGTCTAGTTATATAGTTACACAAACAATTCGACGCGCTTATGTTAACACTAGCGGCCGCCCACGACTTCGTCCGCGTGAGAGGGCATTGCTCCCGTGCGAAGCCGGGGCGGGTTGCTATATAGCCTTCCTCGATAAATGGGCTATCAAACACTGGAAGATTTTTTCAAATCGGACCAGTAGTTTCTGAGATTAGCGTGTTCAACCGAATTAACAAACAAACTCTTCAGCTTTATAATATTGGTATTGGTATAGATTAACAAACTCTTTCCAGATGTATCAGAAGACCAAAGCGAATCGGACGAGAACAGAGCAACAGCAAAGGATCTTCTTCTGTCTACCCACTTGAACTTGTCATTGGTCTACCTGAAGGTCACACCAGCACACTGTTTCGAGGCCAAAGACCACGCGACCAAGGCGCTGAAGATAGACGCTGGTAACGTCAAGGGCCTGTTCAGGAGAGGCCAGGCTTTGCTTGGGCTTGGAGAAGCGGATGCAGCTATAAAGGATTTCCAAGCTGTGATTGCCGCTGAACCACAGAATAAAGTAAGTTTACTGTACGGTTGTAAGTTTACAGTTTCAGTGCCCACATAATAATATACCGACTAACGAGCGTGTATCATGAAAGTAGATGAAGCGAATGTGGTGTGTTAGGACCGTAGCAAGTGTAGGTCCGTGATCCCTGCCGTTTTATACAGGTTGTTTTTTCATTGCCACCCTTAACAAAGGGTACGTACTTTATACATGAAATAAAGTAAGTTTATGCCAAAAAAAAAACGATGTAAATTTTTTGAAAAAATTTTTTTAATTACTTGATCGGGCGAAATTTCTAGTGTCCAGTGTTTATGCTAGTTTTTTCGTACACAGATATTAATTACTAGCAGCCGCCCACGACTTCGTCCGCGTGAGGGGGCGTTGTACCCGTGCGAAGCCGGGCAGGTTGTTGTATAGACTGTAGCCTTCCTTGGTAAATGGGCTATCTAACACTGAAAGAATTTTTCAAATCAGACCAGTAGTTCCTGAGATTAGCGCGTTCAAACAAACAAACAAACAAACTCTTCAGCTTTATTATAATATTATTTATAATATTATATATAAGTATAGATTTCTCGTGCAGAAAAACGCAGTCTATTTACTCAACTTTGGACCCTAATATCTTGGGAACCAGGCACTTCCCAGGTATGCTTCCATGGAGAAAAATGAACGTGATGATGAGGAGATTCCGTAGTTTTCGGGAACGTTGACGATCAATAATCATCCTGTATGTGTATGTACATTGTATATATAAGTCATACAGCCCGAAATGAGGTAGCCAAAACTGCGGGATCATAAAGGAGATCCACATAGCCACGTTTATAGCATAGTGAGGACATATGTTGAGGATCAACGACAAGTTTCTAGCTTATCGCCTGAGAGAGAATGCCCTCTGGTGACGCAGCTGATAAATAGTAAAGCCGGCATTATTAGTACAGATATTAATTATTTGCATAAAATTGTCGCCAGGCGGCAGCCAATCAAATCACAGCGTGCCGCGCCGCCATACTCAATCACAAGAAAAAGGAGAAACAACTTTACGGAAACATGTTTGAGAAGTTTGCTAAACATGATACTGAGGTAAGTCAAGCTATCTAGTTAGGCTCCATTTAAACCGCCGCGGATTGGAGCGTAATGGAAGTTTTTGTACATCGCATAATGAACTTTATGTCAAGTGTATAACAAACAAACTAACTACGAGCCTAAAAAAAAGTCGCGCGTCTTACGCGGAATCCTCGCGCATTCTCGAGAACTCTCCGATGATTTGACGTAACGGAATTTGGAAATTGACGCTGATGATATAAAGTTCATTATGCTATATACGATTTCGTTGCAAAAATTCGCTTCCGTTCCATTCCGCGGCGGTGTAAATTGAGCCTTATTATTATTGCCGCCAGTTTCTCGAAGGCCTGTCAACTTTGATTAACAATGTGTAAAACCCTACTAATATAATAAATGCGAAAGTTTTTGCTGTCTAATTTTAAATTTTAATCTATACATATAATAAAAATGTAACGGATCGCTGTCTGTACATGGAAGATATATGAAAAAAAATACTAATACAAGACCTTTGTCAGCGCAATAGTACCCAAAATATTGATTTGTGGATTTTTTTGTTTTTCGGTTTATCTGTGCGTTTGTGCACGCTAATCTCAGAAACGGCTAAACCGATTTCGATGCAGTTTTCAGGAATATATTGTGACAGGTCCCACTTAACATAGGCTACTTTTTATCCAGGGAAAATGTTTTTATCCCGGATAATTTCGACATTTTGTTTTTTCTGTAGTCCACGCGGGCGGAGTCGCGGGCGTCCACTAGTAACTAAATATTTCTCAAGTGTATATTTGTATGTATATTTATCTCGCATGCGTGAAGGCGTGTCGCCTTTGAGCTTAAGATGTATCATATTAGATTCGTCTTAGTCGTGGGAGTGACATAATATCAAAATTTTAACGCATTCTGCAAGCCTAGCATGACCTGCGAAACTCGATATGATTTATCGACATTTAGCCTGTCAAAATACGATAGATATAGCCGCCATGTTGAATTTTGTATAGAGACGCTACGATATCCACGGTGCGTGGTCATGCTACGGGGACTGGTGTTTTTCTTTAATTAAACGAGGTTATAATATAACTTGTTTGCTAGGTAGAAAAAATAAAGGCGAAAAACGAGGTGGACGTGATCGGGGAGAAGGTGGGCGAGTGGGGCGCCGGTGAGGGAGAGTGGACGGACGAGCAGCGCACGCGCAAGCCCACCGACTTCGAGAAGGAGAACCCCAACATCCTCATGCTGGACAAGGACGGCCAGTTCCAGAACATGTAGATTAAATGACGCGTATCATATAAATTAACTAAGTTCTGCTAAATTTTTTCGGCTGAAACGCGACGGTTTTTGCCAGTTCGCAAAGTAAAGCTTTATGAGAAAAGAAATATGTGACGTTATACTTATAAGAGTGCAGATTAAAGACAGATTCATACATACTGACCATTTACTGGCGCTAAATTGTTTTACACCGATAGATTTGTAAACTACAACAAGAGTTTTCCGGAGGATGACTTTAAAAAAGTGGTAATAACCTACAATTTCCTAAATAAAAATGACTTGGTCATTTGTAGCAGATATGGTTTTCATAATGCTGACGTCGCCATTGCTTTACTTCAATATTTTATGGAATTTTCATTAGAAACTGTTATTGCTGAAAGCATAAAACTTTTAAAGATTATCTGACATGACATCCACCCATGACATCAGTTGAATGTGAGCGTTGTTTTTCAGTCCTGAATAAAGTAAAAATGTTTACACGGAACACTACGGTGCAAGACAGCATCAATGCCTTATGCATGATAACCATTGAAAAACGCTCGATAAATCAAATCTCAGATTTTTAAAATAAGACGATTGATGTCTTCGCTCACAAAAAGAACCGGAGAATGGATTTTTTATACAAATAATCTTACGAAACCAAAGCTTAAGCTTCATGATAATCTTAATATTGTAAAATTTCAGATTTTGCTTGCGTGATAATAGCGTTACGGATTGCCAAGAGGTTCGTGCTTAATGAACTCAATACTGTAGCGTAAAAAAGAAAATATTGCTTTGCGCCTCCGTTTGCGTTTCAGCTTCTATTAGTAGAATTTACCTGCAGAACTAGTTTGTAAGTTAGTCATAAGAAATTAGCCATCTATAACAGCATGTCTGGTCTACAATATCAAGTTGCTAATAGTTTACATATTGTACATTTCCCCAGTTCGTTTAAGGTTGCTGTCGGTTTGAAATATAGCGACACGCTCTCTGCGCTCGCTCCTCTCATAGAATGTTTTAACAATGTTGAAATCATTTCATCTTAAGCCACTTCGAAATAGTTACTTTTTGTAATTATTTTGGTTTTAAACTTTTTTATTTTTAATTTCATATCACGTTTTAGCCAATTGTGTCTTCTTATCACCGGCATATTCACATTATTCTTAGCTTAGATCTTATTAAATGAGAGCGTGTGTATTTTGTACAATATTTGTATACCGTGAATGTGGTTTTTTTTATTAGCCTTTTCTTGACTAATTTCATGTTTGCTAGAAGTATTTTCACATAAGGGTCGACCCACATAAAAGCGATGCATTGGCCTTAAGACATCGTGTGTTCATTTAATTTTTATAACGTTTTATTGTCATTCTAGATTAAAATAGGGACTGTCCAGTTTCTTATTAAGACCACTTAATTACAGATTACCATGTTTGTAATATTAATAAAGCTCAGACATACAAATTGATAACATGCAGCTACTCGTAGAAATCTTGCTATGTTGATTCGAATAGGTAATAACACTGTCCAGTAGACTCTAGAAGCCCAACTATTTAGCGGCCACACTGAAATGTAACTTGGCTAGTATTAGATTTAATGGATTTCTACATAGTAAATAACTATTACATGTTGTGATTATTGCTTAGCAACAATTAGTACGTATGAGTATGTGAAAACCCATTGTAAAAGTATATTCTGTTTTATGAAAGATGGAAGTTGTGATAATATTTTTATTCCACCATAGTCGGGGTTGGTTTTAGTTCGTAATGTGTTTTGTAGCTGGGTTGGATTTGCTGTATGTATATGTGAATGAATTTGAAATACATGTACTTATTGTTAAAACCTGAGTTTGGTTTTTATTTGTTATCTTTTTTTTTATTTTTTTTTATTTATTTATTTACACGGACTTGACGGCATTACAGTAAAACCAAGATACCGTCAAGTTTATAGGTAAAATAAAATAAAAAGTAGACAAAACGAACAAACAGAAAAACAGTAGATAGACATATGTAAAAAAAAACAGTGATAAAAAATAATAATAATAAAAACACGAATTAATACATAATTGAGCTAATCCGCACACTATCGGTCATCTCGCAAAATCTCATACACTCTGCACAAACACTCCTCCATCTATCAGCAAACAAATCACACTCCGGTGCTGACGTCAGAAGCGCATTCAGCAGGGTCAGAGCACGAACTAATGGAGAGTTCCTATGCGACACCGTGCGCGCCTGAGGAGCAGCTAGGAGGTGACGGCTGCGGGGTCTGAGAGAGTATTTGGGCACATCAGGGACAGACAGTCTCACCAGCTGGGCCACAAGCTCAGGGATGTCGCAGGTGCCACGCAGGGCACGGCACGCTTTTTAGGCTCTATGGTTGCCGTAGAACAATGCCTTCTGCTGAAATCCCGTCTTACAGGGTTTTATATATTTTGTTTAGTATACCGGGTGTATAGATGGATGGGGACATTTATATAAACTGCAATAAATAAAGAGTCCAATATTTAGTCAGATTGTTTATTATTGTAGATAATCAATACAAATTCTAACCGGTTTTTGATTGCATTAACATATGGAAACATACAATTTTGCAAAATACTCAATAAACGGCTATTACTACATAAACCCTAATGTCCCTTAATATTTAAATAAGGTTTAAAATACAAAAAAAAAACAGGTAAAATGTGTACTATTAGTTTATATAAGGAAATCTAATTACTGTTTATATTCAATGAAGGCATTTGGAGGTAGTCTGGTACTATAGCACTGTGTTGTGATCAGAAAAACAAAAACATTACAAATGAACCTTTAATTTACCTAAAATTAGTTGATATTTGTCAAAACAAGCAGTTTTGACACAAACCGAAAGAGACGCGTCACTTAAAATTAATCCGCAGATTATAGTTGGTATCTGTGCTTGTGATAAAATGAGATGTCGATGTCCACCCAAGCACAAACTATTTTGCTATCTCTTGCAGTATTAAATGCAGGTATTTTTCCGATCACAATCAATTTAGGGTTATTATATTTAGGTTAAAAATTATTTGATCAGTAGTAAAGCTGGTTCTGGTCAGAAATGTCACTCAATGTATTTTTGACATATTTTAACTAATAGCAATGCTTAACTACTGATCAAACAATTGAGTCATCTAGTTTCAAAACCCGCTAAAACGATTTTTTCCTAAAACCAACCTTATGTTATTATTTGAAAGCGTTTTATTAGTACTTCAAGTTTAGCTATTCAGTTAGTGCCAAATCGCTCTAAAACACTAACAAAAATAGTTGTAAAGTTAACAATTGGGATCAGAAGCCACTAAAACATTGCATGTGGCTTTCAAAAGCCCCTATAAACTGACTGACCAATAGTAGCGCGTCATTTCTAACACGTGACTTACTTTAACTATGCAAACAAGATGGCGATTTTTGTTGTGTAGTGTAGATCTGTGTTTGGTAATTTAATAATTTTATGCGTACAAAATGGAAGACTTAATGAAATTTGTGAGAAAATGTGATCCAAAAAAGACAAGGAAACGATCTGTGAATAAAGCAACCTGGAAACGTGAGATTCTACGCGAAAAACGGTACGTGATTCATCCTATAAAATCAGCATCGATAGTAGCAAGAATGATGTTATGCAGTAGGTAGGAACCTATATAACCTATGGAATATAAAACTGCAGCATGTTCTTTTTAATATTTTTTTATTATTCATGTAAATATGTACGTTTACTTTCATATATCTTTTGTATGTATGATAATTTGTTATGCATAATTTGGAATGTAGTAATTTTAATAAATTTAAAAAAGATACGTGAATTTGGTAGATATGTGGTAACACAGAAGCTAAAACCAAAAAAATTATTTACCTATTGTTATTACCTACATTTACTTTTGTTTATGTTGATTATTTTGAGTTCAAAATCGCTATTCTTTAAGCCTGAGACTGTCTGAAAAAAATGGCTCTTAGTATTTATTCTTTGGATTATAATATTTTATTAGCAACGTTTCTTTCTGAACTTTTAATTTCAAATTGTTATTTCGGTTTTAGGTACAAACCTTCAAGCTTGCCGCAGTTTCCGCAGTGTGGACACAAGCAAAAGGCGTTTCGATGTAGTGAACTATCATGTCAAGATATAAGAAAATTTCACAAGAATTTCTATAAGTGTGCTACGAAAGTGAAGCAAGACTGTTTTATACTGAAATATTGTAATATATCAGAGGGTATACCTATTATAGTAGAACTTTTTAAGTAATAATTTTATATTGCATAACAACTAATAGCATAAACCTCTTTTCGCAGAATATCGTTTGGCATTAACTCATTTAGCATACATTGAAACCCATATTTCTGTAAGTCAGAATTATCTGTACGCATAATTTTGGTATCCATAATAATCACAATGTATAATCATCACATCGCAGAAAGTTCAAAACCAGATTCATCTTTTGGCATATATTTCTTATCCATAACTATTTAAAAGTAGAACCATCATTTCGAACCATAATGCTTACAGCAAGAATCATCTTTTATGATTATTGCAACACTTTTCTAATCAGGCGTTATCATTAATTACACAGAATGTGGGTACCTTAAAGCAATAGGAGCTAATATAAGATTAGTATAATTTTATTTTCTGATTAATTTAATTGTTTTTTTTTCTAATCTATACATAGTATAAAATGAAGTTGCGACGGGCGCCCAAAATGTGTTTGTTACCTAGGATCTCAAAAACTACTATATCAATAGCTATGCGGTTTTCAATAATGGAAAGAAGACATTCCAGGGATTCTATAGGTGTATAATTTAGGTGTACCTACTTAAGAAATTATTAGAGTAATCGTAACAGTTATCAGACGGACGGAAGAAAAACGAGCTTTTTGGAGGCTTGCATTGCGTGCGCTGCTGAAATAACTCAAAATACAGAATAACAATGTATGGGGGAATTATTCTTCTCAAAAAGTTCTATAAAAAAGTCTGCGATAGCATATGTCTATCCTTTAAGGTTTAGCCACAATAACGATTTTAGTGGTGTTCAAGTTTAATTTACGAAATATCTTATTTTTCAATTACTCGATGTTCCTACCGACATAGACCAATAAACATAAAACAAAATGCATATCAAATTAAAGCTGATGAAATGAGGATTCCGAATATATACATATCATAACACTTTTATGTTAATATTAATACACAAGATGCATTTACAATGCCGAGGGCAGAGATGGCGGCGGCGGCGGCTGCGTTCCGTCGTTGTGTCAGTCGGTCGGTCCGCATAGCACGACAGTGGCGGCGAGTGGCGGCGCGCGGCGGCGGCGACGGCGGTGGTGGGGGTGGGCTCATGTTGAGGTGCGCGACCCGAACGGGCAGACACGTGAGGGCAGACAACGTTGATGGTTGTGTCGAATTATAAAATTTTCAGTGCGGCGCGGCGCGGCGCTTCGTTTCAAGTTTACAATTGATTTTTAAAATTTAATTTGCAACTTATTATCACTTTGAATTGGAAGGAGTTTCTATTTTCATAACTACAGCTGTAAAAGTCGAATATCCGAGCGAAGCCGGAACCGCGGGCTGCTAGTAATTGTAATAAATAAAAGTTGATTTAATGATAATTATTTGGTTTTTATATCCTTGCCCATGAGAGCATGTTCGTTTCTGGCACTCGCCGGCCGCTGCCGCGGCACGCTCGCTTCGCTCGCTCGGCTCGTGCATAAGAGGTCACAGTTCTAACCTAACCTAACCTACGCATTTTTAAAGAAGAAAGTAACCCAATCTATATTATTCTAATTGAAATTCTATGATCTTCATAGTATGCCTAGTTAAATTATGCCAAATAATCTGTACTCTAAATGAACGTTATGCTAAATGATATTATACAAAATTATAACTATGCCAAAGGTAAATATGCCAATAAAAATTCTACTATCTTAAATGTATGCCATTCTAAATTCGGTCATAAGCACATTATACCTAAAAATATTTATGTCAAATATTTTTTATGCCTAATAAATGATCGACTAAAGAAGTTTCTGCGAAGTCAGTTATCCCAAATAGGTTTCGGAGTATCAAGTTTCTACCAAATAGACCGCCCCCTATATCAGAAGCTAAGTCATTAAAACCCAACAGTAAAAGAAAAATTGCTATTAAGTATACTATACATAGTAAAAATGGGACCAAAATACCGGTATGTCAAAAAACTTTCATGAGAGCACTAATAATAAAGAAAGATCGAATACAGGGCGTAATGAACAGATTTTTATGTAGCGGAGGTGAAATGCCAGAAGAAAAGCGCGGAGGTGACAGGAAGAGCGAAAAATACGAAGCAAAAAGACTATCCGTTGAATGGTTCATCGAAACCTTTCAAGGACAAGAGAGTCACTATTGTCGTTCGAAAAGTATCAATAGAATATATCTTGCTTCAGGCTTGACAATACGTAAAATGTGGCATATGTATAACGCAGCCCGTGACGAGGATTTGAGAGTAAAACAAAGTTTTTTCAGACATGTTTTTAATACCAAGTATAATATAGGCTTTGGAAATCCTAGGACAGACGTGTGTTCAACGTGCATTGAATTGTCAGAACGCGTAAAAACGGAGAAAGACGCTTCGAAGAAAAATTTACTTATGGTCGAAAAAAGAATTCATCGCCTTAAATACAAAGCCTTCTATGCAATATTGCAGGAAGAAAATGAAGTTCTTCAAACCATAACTTTCGATTGTCAAAAAAACCAGGCCATGCCCAAAGTTCCGGATCAATCTGCCTACTACAGTCGTCAAATCAACTTTTACCACTTTGCCATTGTTGTGGGAAATTCAAAGGCTAAAATGGACAAAAATAATATTCATTCCTACTATTGGGATGAAACTTCACACTGCAAAGGAAGTAATGAGATAATTAGCGCAGTTTACGATTTCTTAAAAAACTTTGAATTTGGAGATAGAATAAAAATTCTACGAATAGTGTCTGACGGTTGTGCCGGTCAAAACAAAAATACAGGCATGATAGCTATGCTCGGTAAATGGCTGTACACAGAAGCCCCAACAAATATAAAGAAAATAGAGCTGATCTTCCCTGTTGTAGGTCACTCATTTATACCTCCAGACAGGTTGTTTGCCAGAATTGAGAAATCATTAAAAACTAAAGAAGTAATTACCTCTCCATCCGAATACGCAGCTGTCTTAGAACAAAATGGTATGTGCAAAGATCTAGCATCAATTCCTGTATTTGATTGGAAAAAAAGTTACGAGTCCATAATTAAACCAACTACGTCTTGGCATTTTCAGTTTATGAAAACAAAAAGATTTTTTATTACAAGGACTAAAACAGAAAATATTTTAGTACAGGGTGAAGAGACGTATAGAAACGAAATACGCGAAAAAAAGACTATCACAAAAAAAAATAAAAAAATCACTATGATATCTCCTCAAGTAATCCAGCCAAATCGTGTTTACATAAAAGAAGCAAAAATTCAAGATGTTGATAGACTTTTGAAGAAACACTACGGAGATGAGTGGAGAAATTTGGAAGAATTGTTTTTTTTTAAACTGTAATGGAGAGAATGAGTACCGCTGAAACGCGAGACTTTCTGAGATTGTCAGAAGAGACTGATTTGTGTGAAGCAGGATTTACGGATGATATTTGTCACGTTTAAACTCTTTCATTTTTATTATATTTTTTAATTGGTACTTAAATTAAATTATAAAACACATTAAAACTTTTTATTTTATGCCTATAACAGATTCAGCTATTTTTTTTAATATTATGAATAAAAAGAATTACCTACTTGACTCTGGATTTTGATGAGATAAATGAAAGCTACATTCACCTACTTCCTTACTTTTTTTGATCTTGGTGGTTGTTGATATTTTGTATAACACCATCCTTTGTTAAAATTTTGTAAGTTGCAAAACCCACTAATAAGTGACATGTTACTATCAAATTCCTCTTAATCCAGGAGTGAGTTTCATAACCCGCTAAAATAAAA
Organism: Carposina sasakii; assembly: GCA_014607495.2. Classification (NCBI taxonomy): domain Eukaryota; kingdom Metazoa; phylum Arthropoda; class Insecta; order Lepidoptera; family Carposinidae; genus Carposina; species Carposina sasakii. The sequence continues at coordinate 13,075,807 of CP053158.1, forward strand.
GAAAAAACCTCCATATTTTAGTTTATTTTACTGATTTGTTAATGAAAAGAGATTTTAAAGTGTTGCCATATTCTGTGGCTTCATAAAATACAAAAAAGATTATTGTCTACAACATTTTATTGACAACGAGAAGTTTTTACTAATTTGTGGAAAATAAGCAAAACTTATTTTAGTGGCTTTTGAAACTAGATGACTCAATTATCCCTTACATAAAGATCGCTTATAAAATTAATCAGAGTACTATAATATTTTTATGTTGGTAGGTGAGGACAGTATTTCTATTTACAAATAGCTTGGCGCACAAAAATACGTAAAGGTATATTTTATTTAAACATCAAAGCAAAAAAGCCGATAACGTCCTTTAACACCGATTGCAAAAACTCGTCGCCTCGCAAGTAATTTTTATCGATTTTAGTACAATCTACCCTCACGAAATTTTATGTTATGAAACGTAGGTGGTTTTTGTGTCTTTCGATGTTGTTTTTTACTCGGTACGTTGAATAGGTACATAATATTAGTTAAATCGTGTGATATCGCGAATATTTGCGACATTAAAAGTTTCTTGACAAAATCCCGTGAGGTCTTCATGTATCCAATCGTAGATTTGTTCGTAACGTTGAATGACAGGGTTAATAGATGTAGATTTAAAGCGCAATACACACTGAGCCCGCTTATTGCAAGTCGGAAAATTTTGTCGGCGGCAGAAATTACAAAATACTAGCACGTCACCACGGGTCTACAAAATACTAGCAAGTCGTCGGGCAACGTGAGCGTAGGCGTACGCAAGCTCCAACATGTCGGCGGGCAACACGCGCGGGCGCATGTTGCCGACATGATTCTTTTCATATAGGCCGCCGGCCCCCTGATTACGTAAAAGCAATAGCAAAGCCAAAGCCGCGCGATCGCGATAATCTCGAGAGTGTGCGTGCGCGCAACGAGCGCTCGGCGTCACACACACACTCGAGATTATAGCGATCGCGGCTTCGGCTTTGCTATTGCTTTTACGTAATCAGGGGGCGGGTTGTGTCGGCGGCCAGGCGGGCTTAGTGTGTATTGCGCTTAATAAAAACCCTTTTTGCAGAATATAAGCACCAACTTGCGTCAATCGTGATTGGCCTATATACGATCTCCAATAAAAGGTAGGATCGTGTAATTTACGCTACATTCTGTAACACATTGGACTAACGCGCATTAATAATAATTGTTTCTTTTCTATTCATAGGTGCACCTTTTGTAACATTCACATCTTCGCTTCGGTAAAAAGGACATGTATATTTACAAATACAACAATAAATTTCGAGATACATCGCCAACCAATTTTGAATATTAAAATAAAAGTTTAAACACGACAGTTTATACCTATTATGCAATTTTCGAAGCGCTAATTTCATTTCATAAAAACATATTTGCTTATTTTTACGTTGACCGGGTATTAAGACCATAAATATTAAAAAAAAACATTATTATTTTAACTTTATCACGTATCTATAAAAGTATAAAAACAATTCATTCCAGTAGGTAAACAAGTAAAAGTAAATGTCTTAAGCGCATAAACACAATGCCTTTGCTTCGTAAGGCTCAATTTACACCGCCGCGGAATGGAACGGAAGCGAATTTTTGAAACGAAATCGTATATAGCACAATGAACTTTATATCATCAGTGTCAATTTCCAAATTCCGTTACGTCAAATCATCGGAGAATTCTCGAGAATGCGCGAGGATTCCGCGGAAGACGCGCGACTTTTTTTTAGGCTCGTAGTTAGTTATACACTTGACATAAAGTTCATTATGCTTTGTACAAAAACTTCCATTCCGTTCCATTCCGCGGCGGTGTAAATTGAGCCTAACAGTGATATGTCGCCATTATTCGAGGTCTCTCTCTCTCTCGTCTGCGATAAAGTAAAAACAGCATGATTAGTTACGATTTTACCAAACAAGCTCCTTATTTAGGAAATACGTTGTCAATTAACTACTTATGTCCAGTTTGTATATAAAATCTAATAGGCGAAATATACTTCCAAATTTTGGGGCATTGTTTGTGGAAAATCAGCATCGACCATTATTTCGTATAATCCCATATATTTTCATGTAAAAAATACACATAAAACAGGTATACACGAAATATAATAACTACAACTTTAACCGCCGCGGACGAAGTTACACATTCACTAGTAAAAATCAGCTACGAGTAACTCAACCGTTTTCTGATAGAAAAATCACAGGATCTTAGCACTGGTTTAGACATAAAATTATACATTAAAAATAGTCTGAAATAACCCGGTCATAAATCCTAATTTACAGTTTTGGAGCTAAAAGGGGCACATTGTACACTCATCGGGTATTGGGGTAGTATTCTGTTGCCATCAATATTTATGACTCAGGTTGTATAGATCCGCTTAACTTTACCAATACATTATTCATTTCGTTCTAAATAGAACCACAATACCCTGTGCTCGATACTAGTCTAACCTTATGAGCTAGGGACAGTGTAGTCGCAAAGGATACACTTTCTATCTTCATTTATAAATAACTTCGTCTCAAAACTATGCTCGGCATAGTCGTGGACTTTAGATCTATTAATGAAACATTATGTTTTTATGAATTTACCATATTAAGTAGACCGAAACTGGTCACAGACGTTTAGTTCATCTACAAACAGGGACTGATGTAGAACTACCCCCCAAAAAATCTTTGAACTGCACTTATATCCTTTGCGACAGTGTTTACATCAAAATGGTAATGAATAAACAAGTGTTGTAAGTACTATGGTTAATGAGCCTCTGCAGAGGTTTACAACGAACTTAGTGTAATTTATGATTTCACATATATTTTAAACTATTATATTTTATGTTACAAGCTAGCACTGTAATGACAGCAAGGATACACTGCGCCATGGTGATATATTGAAATATTATACAAGAGAAATAGAAACGGATTACGTTTGGAGAGAACCGATTATCTTCTATTTTATTTTAATTCTAGGCTTTAGTTTAATAAGAGTGCCATGGCACAGTGGTATCGAGAGGTAACCAATTTAGCATGGTTCACGCGGCGCGGCCGCCGGCTTCCGAGCCGTCTCCTCGGGACGAGCTCTGCCAATTCAAACCAATCTGTTTTCAGATCAAATGGTAATTTTAATCAAACCTGCCCACTTTCACAGTGGCGAGGCGCCAATCCTGTATTTAATTTGTCAATTTTGAGTTGCTAAAGCCCATGATTGTATCGTTAGCTACACCGTGCTCTATTTCATTATTCTGCTTTCGCACATCTGACTTATTTCCTCGTATGTCCCTGACTTTTATAAGTCGATTTTGAGCTCAAAGAGCTCTATAATACCTAACAGTCTTTGGATACAAATTATCACTAAGACTCCCACCTTTCCTCAAACTTGTAAATAGTTCTTTCCAAAATATATTTCGGAGTTATACTTCTTTAATTTTTTTACATAACAATATGAAAGTGTATTTTAGTCACGATAGTTTGTGAGTAGGTACGTGCACCTACTTTCATTTTGTTTTTGAAGCATATGGAAACCTAATATTTATATTTCGTCGTAACAACTGATCGGTTTTAATTTAAGGAACATTGTTGCCACATTTCTATAACAGAGGTTTTCGGAATCTTTCAAGTATTTTGTCCAGAAGCTATGCCTTGTATCAAAGACCATAGACATGTATGTTGGTTATATAGTTTCCATATGCGCTTGACGGCAAACATCTCAATTCTTAAAATATTATAGACAAATGTAACCTGAATTTTAATCACACGCAGAATTGAGATGTCTACGAAACATTATCTGCATATCCAATTTAATATTAATCATCTTTTTCTATTCTTCATAAAATAGTATTATGTTTGTACTCACTCTTAAACGTTACACTCTTTTACACTTAACACTAAAATATACATAAAAATATCACAGCACTATCGATCCACTTACACTTAGAGCCCCGAATCGCTTTGCGTCGGGGGGCTTTCAATAAAATTTCGAATAAAAAGGAATCGAAAAAATGCAATAGAATGCCACCGTTGAACCTTAAATTACACGAATAACATGCAATAAACATTAAAAAAAATACATTAAATTAAACACAACGGCCGTGTAGAACTCGCCTTGTGTCCGACCTAAACTAATGCAAAATGCGGTCGGCTCGCCATCAGCCCCTAATACTAACACGAATAGGCGGAACGTTTATCGCCTGCCCTACGAGTACTATGTATGTACCGTTCACGCATGGTCTCTGAACATGCGGTTACGAATACCTATGTGTTACTTTACTACCCACGTCACCGTGTCGTGAACCAGGTATCTAAAATTTGTATCCTCATTTCACATTAGTTTCCGTTTGTAACTAGATAACTGTATTGACAGAAATAATATTAACCTCCTGTGTAGTAAATAATCCTGGCATAAACTTATCACACACTATTCAAGCATTCAAAGATGGCTACGAAACAAGCTTTAATAAAACGCAATAAAAGTGCCGCAAAAGTTAAAAAAAAAAAAATGCTTAGAACCCTATTGGAAACCAAATAATCTAAACCTAAAAACAAACTTTGGATCAATAAAGAAATGCAGCAAAACATTTTTGCAAAACAATGGCTGAATTATAGCCCTCATCAGTTCCGTTGATGATAATTTTCGGAAACAGAGAAAACTCAACAAAACCGAACGACCAACTCACGCCCAACAAGACACGCACGACGAAACATTACGAAATGGCACGAATGCTTAACTACAACTTGTATTATGGACAAATATACAGACGTAAACATTTTCTGTTTTATCCCAGCCGAATTCTGCTTAGCTCTGTTATTATTGACGCCTACATATACTTCGCATAGAGTAAACAAAAGGTGCGAGCGTAGCGACCGCGAATTTTTTGTTTATATTAACTTTATTTTGATCACCATTGGCCCATTTAATCTAATTTTAGTTTCATTTACAATGTAAAGGAATGCTTTGTAAACAGAAATCGGCCCAGAACAGAAAGATGTTTATTTTGACTTAATCCAACTAAATTATGTATCAGTACCCCAAAACTAAAACGTGTGAAGGATTTCGATTTAACATGTAAACTATTTATTGATTTACATTATCTTGTATTGATTTCTTCCTCGAGTTTCTAATTTGGGGTAGAGATTCTTAGAATTTTCAGTGATTCGCTATTTTTTTACTATTTTTTTTTTTGTTTTTTTTTGTCAGCGGCTTTACTCTAAGGGATAAAAAACTTAATATCTACATGAGGTAGCATTTGTTATGAATATGATTAAGCATAAAACATAGTATATCCTAATGTTTGGTGGGATATATGCTATATAAATTACAATCAACATTAAAATAGTTCCTATGGGTTACTGAGGTAATATAAGTATTCCTATTGAGGTAGCTTAGTGTGGCGGTCAAATGATTTTCACGCTACATAAGGTTCAATATTACAAAAATACTCATAGATGCTGCTGATACCAGAAAATCATTTGCCCGCAACATTTTGTAGACATATACCTATTTAACTATATTTCGCATTACGGAATCAACAGAGTATCATCTAATATATATCTGTATGCATAACGGCGAGTCTGCTTTCTGGTAGGTCGGAGTAGTCGGTGTAGTCGGGGTAGGCCTTGTTGCAGACGTCGGGCTGCCAGTAGTCGGCGCCGTAGTTGTAGGGGGGGAGGTTCTCGATGTAGACGACGGGGTGGGGTGGGTCGTGGGGGCGCAGGGTGAGCAGGGGGTCGATGTGGGGCAGGATGTGGTCGTCCAAGTCGATGTACTGACCTGCGGGGTTTGCGCCGCCCTGGTTCACGAAGTCGGGTCCGTATTCCCGCGGCATGGCGGCGCCGGGGCAGCCCGGGGACTCTGCAGGGTGGTGGTAAAGCCCCATTAATTATTTATATCATACCATTTTTGAATTCAAGAAATCACAGATAAGTTACGAAGTAACTGACTTGGTACGGGCATATAAAACGACTTCAAGGCATGTTTTACAGAGAGTGTTGTTCATGAATATGGATGGATATAAAGGAAAACTTAAGAAGTGTTGGATGGACTGTGTAAGAGAGGATATGCGTGTGTGTACTAGGAGTGAGTAACGAGATGATGGATAATAGGAATGAATGGAAGAAAAGTACATATTGTGCTGACCCCAAATAAATGGGACTAGGGCAGGAAGATGATGATGATGATTCAAGAGCAATTATCGAATGCAATTTATAGATACGCCATAATTTGCTAAAACTTGAATAATGTGTGTAAATACCAGTCATTTGTTGCTTTAATAAAATTGTATGCAACATGCAAGAAAATGGTAAGATTCATGTAAATGAGACCTAATAAGCTAGTTGCTTGCTTCATAGACATAATGGACTTAGATTATTTAGGAATTCATCAAACACAAAGTTTTTAGTCAAATGTGACATAAAATATTAATAAGAAAATGAAAAATGTTTTCACCCAAGTGAGATTTGAACAAATGTGACAGACACACAATTGAAACTACTAGCCACAAAAGGTAAAATTGAACATGTATGTACTTTTGGGAGTATAAAGAAGTATAGACAGAATTTTTTAATACTTCCATGGAAATGTTAAAGTAAACGTGGATAAGTCGCAGACAGTCACTAATATCCCAAAATCTCAGAGTACATAATAACAAAATTTAAACTTACCAGCTCCAAATCCTGTAGAAACTGATGTGACAGTGTTGACATTCATAGTCGATTGATTCACATTTGATTCGAGGATCTCTACCAATATTTCAGCATCAGACTTTGTAACTATTGGATCTATTAGTTCTGTGTCCATCATCTCTTCATGAGGATTAAATTGACAACCATTAGGCGTGTATAAATCTTCAGAAGCGGTGGCATCAATATTATTCATGTATATGTTATTGTTAGCAATTTGACCTGCAGCTGGCAAGTTTGGACATATGTTACCAGCACCATAGCTATTAACTGCTGGATTTATAGGTTCAGCTGTCATCATATCTTCACGAGGATCAAAATTGCATTCATTGTGCGAATATAAAGTTCCAGGTGAAGTTTTAATGATATCTATGTATGAGTTATTGTTGGCAGTTTCATGGTTAGCTGGAATTTTATCACTCGAGTTTCCAGATTGGTATTTATTAACCATTTCTCCATGAGGATTAAAATTGCATCCATTAGGCGTGTATACATCTGCCGGTATAGAGCTATTGATACCGTTGATGTATGTGTTGTTGATAGCAACTTGCTTATTAGCTGGTGTTATCTGACTTGGCTTCCCAGCATTGTAATTTTTAACTGTCGACTTCATGGATTCTGTCTCCATCATTTCATGAGGATTAAAGTTTAATGCGTTTGGTGTGTAAGCATCATTAGAAGCAGTTTTGTTAAGACTGTTGACAGATTTGTTGTTAGCATCTTTAGCCGGTATGGTTTCGCTTGTCTTAGCTTCTGTGTTAAATACTTTTTCGCTATCGCTTGTAAACTTCTTGGCTTTTGTGCCTTTCGAACTTCCAAATATTTCATTTCTTGATGCTATCTTATCCAAGTTATGTATTTTCTTCATATGTTTATAATAATTTGGAAAACTGGCAAATGTTTTAGCGCATTCAGAACACTTGTATGGTCTTTCGCCGGTGTGAATATTGAGATGGTCAGCCAATTGCGCATGTTTCATGAAGGTCTTGTTGCAAAACTTGCATGTGTGTATTTTATTATTATTGGAATGTAGTTTCGAGTGTTCTACTAAGCGATGTTTGCTGCTAAATATCTTTCCGCAGGACTTACACATGTGCAGAACGCTTTGGAAATGCTGCGGGATATGCTTGGCTATAGAGTACCGCTCTCCGTACGTACGGTCACACACTGGGCAGGAGAATACTTTCTTTTTATGCACTTCAATGTGCTTCTGACAGGATAATAGTGTGACAAAGTGTAGGCCACATTGAAGGCAATAGTTATTCATGTTGACGTGTATCTTGTGATGGAATATCAATTCCTTGGATGTCTTGAAACTGAAAGTTTGGTAATTGTATTTTTTTTTTCTTAAATGAAATTTTTTTTGGCGATGTCGCTAAGTGTGCACTTATAGATGAAGTTATTATTAAAAAGCACAGGGCTATAAAGATGGAATAGTTATAAATGTTATTTCTACTACCTATTACTTCTACAGCAGATTAATTTGTGCATAAATATAAAGAAATGGAAGGGAAGACAAATAAACACCCAAAAAATATACTAATACAATATACCCACACATAGTCATGAAAAAAAAAAACCGTTTAATAACTAAGGGCGAGGTCACAAAACTGCGCGTGCCACGATGCGTTAAACGGCGTTATCGATTTTTGCGTTGTATCGTCGAAACGTCGTGTTGTGGCCTCGCCCTAAAGCAGGCTAAAGGGTTCAAAAATATACAATCGCACAGCGTTCAAGCCCCGCCCTATAAAAATACTTACTCATACGTTTATGTATGTATGTATGCCTGCAATGTGCCTTCTGTACCTACCTATGAGTCCATCTTTACCATATTTTTTTGTAATTAACATAGAAACAGAAAAGTAACTTTCTCATTTGTTTTAGTATGACAACGCCTAGCTTAGAGTACCTGATGCCCTAGGAAGGGGAATTTCAGCATGCATGCAGGGTAGGGAAACACAATTAAAAAAATAATATATAAAAAAAATATATCGCAAGCGGCCACTAGTATTGAAATAAAATATATTTACCTTTTACCACAGCCCTCCTCAGGACAAGTGTGCTCCGTGATATTATGATGAAGACGCATGTGTTTCCTCAGACTGCTCTCTGTCTTGAAGCGGTGTTTACACACGAAGCAGCTGTAAGGCTTGTCAAGGCTCTGACACACGTCGGTGTGGTATGCCTCAGTATGTATGACCAATCTCGATAAGCGGGTAAACTTTTTGTCGCAAACTTCACATCTGCAAGAAAATTACAACCTGACATTTGCTGCTTTCAATTCTAGTGAGGAAAGGTATGGCGCGGCCTTAAAATTACCGCTATTTCCTGTTGCTATGGGAATTTCAGAGAATTCTTACTTCATAAACATAGGACTTTCATACAAACTTTCTATATTCGTTTTACGCCCTAAGGGGTGGAGTTTCGTAAAAACATATAAAATCTGTGGATGTCTACACTCTATAAGGAACCTATCTGGCAAATTTCAAGATTGTAGACATTATAGTATAATCTGAGATTAACAAATGAGTTGTCGCTTTTATAATAACAACATTACAGCCAAGAATAATATTATAGCAGAGCAATAGATAAGATGATATGTACTTACACAAATATACCTTCAGGGCCCTTATGAGTGTTAGAATGTTCTGCAAACAAGGAATATTTTTCAACTGTGGTATTGCAAATGTTGCATGTATACATGATGTCTTCTTCGCTATGCTGAATTGAGAAGTGAGAATCAAATTCAATTCTATTAACAAACAAGTCGTCACAGAAGATGCATAAGATCTTTTTGAGACAATCATTTGGAGAATTCAGTGATTCCTGGTTGTCTTCATCGTAAACACCCTCGTCGGGCGGTGGGCCAAAATGCTTCTTTAAATGGGCTACAGTGTTTTCCTCTGTTATTTCTTCATTGCATACTGGGCAGGAATATTTTTCAATGTAGTGCTTGTCGGCATGGTGTTCACAGCATTCAATGGACTCTATGACATCTTTGCAGAATTGGCATGCATATGGTGGTTTATCTTTGTCTAATTTATGCAGCAATTGATGGATTCTCAAATCTTTCTTTGTGGGACATCTGAAAGAGTAATATTCATAATAAAAGGTCACATAATCTGTAATGAAGAAAATTGTTGTCGATTCATAGAAAGAGGAAAAAAATCCTTCTTATCATTAAAGTGCTAGAAGCCAATTCTTCCTCCAAAACCAATACTACTCAAAATTCCTAGGTGTGTAAAACACCAATAAACAAAATAAAGATCAAATATTGGTACATACTCTTGATTACACTGTTGACATTTAAATTTATGGATTGCATCAATGTGATCACGAAGGGTCATTTGCTTGTTAAAGGATTTGTCACATTGATCACATCTGAAAAACACATTAATAATTACAGATCTATATTGATATTACCTATGGTGGGAACAACTACAAAATAATAGTTAAAAATCTGGAATTTAAAAAAATCTTGAATAAATTATGTTATACATATATATCATAATTATGTACCAAATGCAAGTTCTTGTGAACATAAAGTTATAATCAAAATCAAAATATTGTCTGAATATAGTTATTTAGATGTTAATTAAAACATCTAAATAGCTATACCCCTTTATTTTACCATCTCTTTATTTTAACTTAACCTTTGCTACTGCAGTATGATAACATAACCTACTTTAAAATATTATCAACCACTCCCGCAGCATCTATTTTATACAAAAAAATATTTTAATAAATACATCCCAAACACATCTGCAGAAGTGTCCCAATTAAACACACATTTTCATCAGTCAGACTATGATGATGCTAGGTGTGAGCCTACAATTGCTTTTCAGGCACAAATAGGGTTCATTCTCTGCTCGAGAATTCCCGGGAAATCGTTGGGCTTTGTTCCCGGGAAATTAAGGTCGAGAAAAGTCGAGAACTCGAGAAATCATGTGCCTATATAGAAATTAAATCGCCGTTTGTTGTGTTGCGTGGCGACACTGGCGACGCGGGCCAAAGCGCAGCGGCACCCTTTGATCTCGCTGCAAGCGCTCTGCAGCGTCGTTTTTACACGTTCATTCGTGTTTCGACTCTAGCCAAGTATAGTTGCCAACTATATAAGTTGTTTTTTTGTTTAGTTTAATAGAAGCTACTTTTGTTTAAAAGTTCTAAATAACCAGCCAAAAATGGTGCTGTCATTATAATTATGAGTCTGAAATTCAGACTCTGAATAATATTATTTCTGTATTTTTAAAAAAAAGGTAATCAGCTTATTCATAAGATTAATGTTTTTGAATATAATTAATAAAAGTTTTATAATTAATTTGATACTTTTATTTGAGAGGAAAACCACTGAATTTGTTGACGTTATTGGAACCGAATAATATGAGAAAACGTACGTAAATGGAAATTTCTTGACAACCCGAGAAGCTTCGAGAATTCTTGAGACCCGAGTAATTGAAAAGCTCGAGAAATCATGAACCCTAGGCAGAAACTAAATTAATTGTTACCAAGTCACAGTATTATACTGAAATAAATACATACATATATATAATCACGCCTTTATCCTTTACGGGGTAGGCAGAGCACCAAGGGCCAATAGAACCAACCACATGGTGCCACTTCTGACCAATTTTGTGGGTATAGTTGAGATGTACAAGTTCAGTTAGTAGTGACAGGTGGTCAGCCCATCGCCTACTAAACACCAAAACCCTCTTATCCCTCTACTGACTTGTACAGTATGCCCGGGAAGAGAAGCAGCTGTAGTATTATACATTTTTTTTTCACTCCCAGAGCAGCATAGAAGATAAATAAAATAATAATAAAATAAATATTAGGTAAAAATAAGAATTTCCTCTTAAATGTTGGGTATTGAAACAGAAATTAACAACCAGATTTACTTAACAATAGGCCAGACTGTGTAATTGTATTTATTGTTGTTTTGTGTACAATAAAGAATAAGAATTAACATTTTGACTCAGTTTCACTCTCATGACTAAGACAAATCAAATCAAACTCAAATGCAACAAGCCATTTAGGCTCTAGAGCAGGGATTCGCAAACTTTTTTCTCATAGACCTTTCAAAAGTTAACTGGTTCTGGTGGATGACGGCCTACACCACATATGAATTCATTGTAAACTAACATTTTTTTTATGTCAATGTGACCCCCATTGAATCTCCTGTGGACCCTTGGGGGTCCACATAGACCACTTTGGGAGCCACTGCTCTAGAGTGTGCCAAGGAAATATTAGGTGGTACATGGAAACTTATGTTTTTATTCCTTTATTCAGTTATAATAATATATACACATATGTATATACTTGTAGAACACAACCCTCCTTTTGGCACAGTTACTTAAGTAACTACTCAAATGAATATTTTCACTGAGGAACTATGGTATAACTAAAACTGTACTCACTTGAATTTGTCCTTAATAACATGGCTGGTGTAGCAATGCCCACGGAAAGCTGGGTATCCAGATATCTCTTTCATACAAATGACACAAGTATACACAATATCCTGCTCTGTATTGTGTTTATTGTAGTGGGTATCAAAATCTTTTTTATTACCAAAAGTTATATGGCAGATATTGCAGTAAATACCGCCAACCATATCAATTGTGGTCATCTTAATACCCATGTTAGCTGAAGTGTCCGGAAAAATGGTATTATTTGAATCCATTTTTATAACTTAATTTGCTATGTATATTCCATCTGTTTCTTAAGTTATTGTTGTCAATAAATGAATAATGAAAAATATGCTACTATTGTAAACATAATCTGTGTACGAGTTTTGCAGCTACATGGTTCAGACGTTGGTTACAGGCTAAAATAAAAAAATAAAAAATTTAAGCGCCCCTCGCGACCTTGAAAACAAACGCTCACAAAGACTGCAAAATTTATGAAAGTATAGAAATATTGGTAAAAGTATCTATGAACAATACTTAATAATTACCCAGGTAAGACGTACATGAAGCACAGGCATCGGAAGTTTTCCTTTACCATCGTCAGGATCACAGGTAGGTGGTTCAGCCATTTAACCAATTACTTGCACGGAAATAACCAGAAATACTCACAAAAACAAACGAAATCTGAATTATAATATTCGAATAAAGTTCCTAGATCACATTTTATGTCAAATAAACCAACATAAATGCTAAAATGCACTAAAAAAATTAGCGCCGAGTCGTAAACAACGCCAGGAAAACGCGTGTAAATTTTGACTTTTCAGGAATCGGTTCGAAAATTAAAAAGTATATTTTTTTGTTTAGTTTTCCCGAATGAAAGGCAAGGGAAACGAAGCCCATACAGCCATTGTCCTAAATAAAATGAATTCTGAAAGAAGGATGCCCATTGTCTATACATGTGATGAGATGACCTAACATTCTACTTTTTTATTTGGCAATGTATATTAAATATGAGAGATGTATTATGATCTTGACTATTTCTTGAACCTATATTTTCAATTTGGCTTCATTTGTAAGTCAGGAAAATTATTTATAGCAAAATCAATATTTGACGTTATGTAGCCAAGTAGGTATTGTCCGTTTGTTCATAGAATAGTTCCAATGAAGGACGGCGCTAGTTACTATCTCCATTACCACATTATCTGTGTTACTGCATACAAGAAATGATAGTTCCAAAATCAGGCACGAGAATTATTCTATGAAACGCACTATATACGGTGCGGTGAAACGCACAATGCCCAAGATGGATGACATATATATTTGTGACTAATTTCGGAACTAACATTTTTCATATGCAGTGACACAGAAAATGTGGTCATGCGCATGGGAACTAGCGCCATCCTTCACCGGAACTATTATATGAAACGGACAATATGAACATAAAGTTGACAATATGCATTCATTTATTGATACTTCATAATAGCTGCTATTTGTAATGATTAAATTCAAGCAAAACATATCGAAACACACAAAATATTTGCTTTTTTCTACATTGTACTTTTTAATCTTGATTTTCATTTCGTAATAAACAAAAAAATTACGTATTTTTCTGAACATGTCTCAATAATATACACGACTTTAGTCGGAATACGATCTCTTCATGGGCTCATGTAAGTTGCTTCTGCAATTATTTTTAATTTTTACTGATTTTACACTTGTTCTTGAGGATTTTCCCGAAGTTTCCATTCATCATCCATCATCTATCATTTACTATAGACAATGGCGGTATGATCTTAGTTCCCTTTTCCTTTCCTTCGGGTTAAACCAAAGAAAAAAAAAACATTTGTGTTCTTTTTTTTGACAAGGATTCGGCGGGAAAAGCTGGAAGGGTGCAGGTGTAATTTTCTTGTGTCTCTACGTGACATTGGCGGAATCATTGTGCCCGACACAATTGTGGCCATTAACAAAAATTGAATTGAATTTTCTTGTGAAAATCAAAAATTATTTGTAAATGGCTTGCATGTGTCCGTAAAGTGATGTTTTCTGGTAGATAAGTTATATTTTGATTACTTGTGCTGTGAATCTAGTGCGTGTGCATGGTTTTATACGCAGGTAAGCCGAGTGAAACTTTAGCCGGATTACGATCTCTTCATGGGCGCATGTAAGTTGTTTCTGCAATAATTTTTCATTTTGACTAACTTTACACTTGTTCTTGAGGATTTTCCCGACGTTTCCATTCATCATCATCATTACCATCCATCATAAATTCAGAATACATTTTACTTAACAATGATTAGGCTGTATGGGCTTAGTTCCCCATGCCTTTCCTTCGGGATAAACTAAAAAAAAAAAAATTTTTTTGACAAGCAAACAAAATGTTTTTTTCGGCGGGAACCATTGAAAAGGAAAGGCGCGCTCTTGAATTTTTTTATTGTAAAAATTAATTAAAACTGTAAAATATTTGTATATATCTAGTAAATTAGGTGTAATTTTAAAGTAAATCAATTGAATTTATTGTTTTGGTGGCCGAGATGCCCACGAAAAAACGAAAAAAAGATGACCCTGGTGGAGAAAAGTCGTCTGATTAAGAAATCGACAACGCAGATAAGTACAGGATTTATCGTGTACATAATTATAGTCGCAAGTATCCAGAAAATTCGGTGAAAACCGAATATGTAAGAGGAGGGGTGTTTATGTCATTGAAACCATCATTCATGCTCATGATAACTATTTATTTTTATAAATTAAACAATATAATATCCACAACAGGATTCACAAACAACGGTATATAAAAAAATACTAGTGGAACAGACGTCCGTTCACTTCAAGTGCTCACGAGCGAATGAATCATAGTTGCGCTGCGCAGCTGTTTTTATAGCCTCTTTGGAGTAGGGGTATCGGCAGGTAGCCGCCACCGAGCAGGTAACGGAAGTGTATTATTTATGTAAGTCGAACAACATGTAGTTTGTTGTCACGTTTTTGACTGTGCGCCGATACGGCCATTCTGCGAGTAGGCGCGTCCCTGCGCCTATTTTGTTATGGTGTTATCTGAAAGAAATGATAACCATGAATACAAGTTAATTTCACTAATACTATAGTTTTGACTAAGTGACTCCATTGCCTTAAGCTTACAATTATAAGCTTATATTGTCATAATCTATTGCTTATTTTAGCTGAGCCTCAAACAAAAACATCTCATAGCCTCAGCGCTAATATTGATGCACTCATTACATCACAAAACACACTTTATACTCTCTTTAGAGCCTCAGCGCTCGTAATAATCTCGAAAAATAATATTGATATAAACAAATTATACTCAACTTTTATCAATCAATATTGTTGACATCATTTTCTCTGTTCAGTGCCGATACGGCCACATTGCTGTGAACTCCAAATTTGGGAGCACTTCTCAAATTTTCATGACACACTTTCCTGCAGCGGCCACGACCATTAATCCGACGTACTTCATATCTGTCATATGGCAAAACCTTTTTGACTTCAAATGGTCCATCATACTTTATGCTCAATTTTGTACCCAATCGTGGTGGTTCCTTTAGGAGAACATATTCGCCTTTTTCGAATCTTTTTACCTTTGCTTTTCCTTTATCGTATCTGGCCTTATCTTTTTCAGACTGTTCGGTCATCCTACTTAACACCGCTTCCTTCAGTAATTTTGGATCAACACGCTCATTATTTTCATCTATTATATTTAATAATTCTGGTGGTACGCTGCCTTTTTTACCGGTCAATAATTCAATCGGTGTTTGTTGGGTGGTCTTTGAAATGGTGCAGTTGATAGCAAGCTGAAGAGTTCCAAGTGACTTAGCCCAATGTGAGTTTTGTGTGTGCTTAATAATTGTTAAACCATTTTTTATTATTCTCATTATTCTTTCCACCTGTCCATTTCCTCGGCTGGTGTAACCTGCACATTGGTGTAGTTCGATCCCATATTGTTCACAATATGCTTTATAATGAGAAACAAATGCACCGTCACCATCCACAATTATCCGCTTTGGAGCACCGAATAGAAAAACAATTTCTTGCAAGTGTTTCAGAGCACTAGTCTGTGTTTTAGATTTGGCATGTTGTAAAATAACAAATTTCGTGAAGGCATCAATTGCTACAAACACGTATTCTTTTTGAGTAGCCGATCCACTAAGTTTGCCTGAAATATCAATATGAATGGTATGGAATGGTTCTGGAACTTTTTCAATTGGATGTAACTGACTTTGTGTAGCTCCCGATGTTCCTTTCATGGTTTTACATATTACACAGTGTTCAACAAAATACCTTACGGTAGAAGACATCTTGGGAAACCAGAAATTTTCTTTAAGCTTTCCTAGAGTTTTTTCCCATCCCATATGCTTAAGTGCATCATGGTAAGTGTTAATAAGGCTCCACTGGTATGATTGCGGAACAACTTTGGTTAGTTTTATCCTACCACCTAGGTCAGTTTTATGGTACAGTATATTATCCCTGAGTTCGTAATCTGGGTGGAGTTGGGGATTTTTGTGGAGCTCGTCGATAATTTTAAATATTTCTTGATCTCGTCGTTGCTCTACTATCAGCCAGTCATCTTTTGTCGATAAATTCATAACCACTTTTAGAGGATTCCTGCTGAAAAAGTCTGCATGTTGCATTTTATCACCTTTTCGATATTCTACTTCAAACTCGAAGTTTTGCAAGAAAGCCCACCACCTATGAATTCTGGGAAGTAGTTCTTGCTTATATCGTGAAGCTTTAACTGCATTACAGTCTGTAACAATTGTAAACCTTCTTCCGTAAAGAAAATGACGAAAATGTTTTATCGCTCGCACTATGGCTAATGTTTCTAGCTCATAGCTGTGATACTTAGATTCTGCTAATGTTGTCCTCATACTAAAGTACCCAATTACATGACGTACGCCCTTCTTTATTTGAATGAGTATCGCACCGAGTCCTAATGCACTAGCATCAGTGTGTAATTCTGTTAAGAGACCTTCTTGATATATAGTGAGTAAAGGTGCAGACGTAAGGTAATCAATCATTTTAGTACGCACGGCCTCATGTTTTTGAGTCCACTCCCATTTGGCATCAGATTTGGTCAGGTTGTATAAGGGTATCATTTCTGTAGAGAAATTTGGTATAAAACGACGAAAATATCCTGCAAGGCCATTAAATTGCCTTACTTGCTTGACATTCTTTGAAGGAGGAGACCTAGCCAGAGCTTCAACTTTGAAAGGACTAGGTCTTACTTTACCATCGCTGACTATAAATCCAAGATATTCAATGGATGTCTTCATAAATGAGCATTTCTTAATATTGATGACAAATCCTGCTTTAGTGAGTGCTTCTAGTACTTTTTCCAGGCTTATGAGTCCATCGGAAATAGTTTTACTTGGAATTAATACATCGTCCATATAAACAAGGGCCTCCTTACTTCTTAAATCTCCGAGGGCCTTGTTTATTGCTCTCTGATAAACAGATGGAGCATTAGTCAGTCCAAACGGCATTGTCAAATATTCATATTGTCCATCTGGTGTGACGAATGCAGTCTTCTCTATAGATTCAGGAGAAATGGGAATCTGGTGGAATCCCGCTGCCATATCCAAGCACGTAAAGTATTTTGCTTCCGCTAGTTGGTCAAGTTGTTCAGATATTAATGGCAGGGGATAGTGATCACGCACCGTGTTAGCATTTAACTCTCTATAATCTACACATAATCTGTCTTCACCGTTTTTCTTTTTTACCATAATGATTGGACTGGCAAAAGGTGAGTTGCTTTCCTTGATAATGTTTTTATCTTGGAGTTCTTTAATTATAGTCTGAACCTTCTCACGTTCTATTGGAGCTAACCGGTATGGCCGACGATTAACTACCTTATCTGGATTCTTGAGTCTAATAGTTAACTGTCCTGTCGTTATCCTAGATTCTGACATACCTTCTGCGAAACATTTTTTGTACTTGTCTAGTAAAGTCATTAATTTGTTTAAGTCCAATTCATCAGTTATATCCGTGTCAATGGTAGTTGAAGTAAGTTGACATAAAGATTTTTCTTTCAGCTGGCCGTTGCTGCTAACCGCTACCCCATTGTTCGTAAATGTAACTTGTATTCCTGGAATGCTTAGCAAGTCTCTACCAATGAGTATATCAGCGGGTATTTCATGATTCAATACGATGTGTAATTCAAGTTCAATATTTATTTTATTAATGTTGCAGATGGCGGTTAACTGACTGAAGGATACAGTAGGTACTGGACCTATTCCTTTAAGATGGATAGTGTTAGTCGTCCTAATACCAGGAAGAGATAACGCTATAGTTTCTTTTACTAGAGAACAATCCGCACCACTGTCAAACACAGCATGATATAACTTATTGTTGATCATAACAGAAATAACATTTGAAACATTATTACCTTTTTGGCACAAGTTGACGTTCTTTTCGGCATTTCGTTTTTCAGCATTCATTCTCTTGAAGCAATTATCGTAGGTGTGTCCGGGGATTGTACAGTATGAGCATTCTTTTATGTTTTTTGTTACTTCGGTTGATGTTCGTTTCTTTAGAGCATTTTGCTTGCACCATTGAGCTTTATGTCCTAGTTGCCCACAAACAAAACATTCCACATTTTCAAACCGCATCTTCTTGTTAGGACCATGTTCTCGAGGTGCACTTTTACGTTTTCGCATGGTCTTTGCAATTGCAATTAATTCGGGTACTGTTTGAGACTTAGAGTTCAGTAGTTCTGTACGAAGTGCGTCATCCTGAATACTTCCTACTACAAATTCCACAGCATCTTGCTCAGTAGGATTCGGTTTTACAATTTTCTTAAATAACTTCCACGTATTAGATATGTATTCAGAAATGTCCGTGGCATCTTCGACGTTGTACCGCCGAAATTTGAGGACATGCGAAAAGTACCTTGATTCTGGTTCAAAAGTTTGTATCATATCTTCTTTCATTTCAGCCCATGTGGTGGTCCGAAGTAAGCAGTCATCGGCCCATAACTGTGCTCTACCTTTGACTGCACCAGCTGCCTTAAGCCGTACTTCATGATCCTTCAATTTGTACTCTTCTTGCGTTCTCGTTATCAGGTTAACCCATTCTCTCACATCATTTCCTTTATCAGGGTCGAAACTTGGAAAGTAAATATCAGAAATTCGAACTGAGTGATTTTCTTCTGGTCGAAAAACTTTCATCATCTCCATAAGAGTAGCTTGGTTATCCTGAGATAGCTGACTCATCATTTCACACATAGTATCCTTGAATGTGTTTGCCAAGAGTGCCATTGTTGCCGTGCTTGTTCCGGCGGTGGTAGACGATTGTTGGCGTTGGGTCGTCCCCTCTTCCGATGTAAGAGGAGGGGTGTTTATGTCATTGAAACCATCATTCATGCTCATGATAACTATTTATTTTTATAAATTAAACAATATAATATCCACAACAGGATTCACAAACAACGGTATATAAAAAAATACTAGTGGAACAGACGTCCGTTCACTTCAAGTGCTCACGAGCGAATGAATCATAGTTGCGCTGCGCAGCTGTTTTTATAGCCTCTTTGGAGTAGGGGTATCGGCAGGTAGCCGCCACCGAGCAGGTAACGGAAGTGTATTATTTATGTAAGTCGAACAACATGTAGTTTGTTGTCACGTTTTTGACTGTGCGCCGATAAATATATAGTATTTTTGTCCCACACGAGGGTCGATGCACCATTCTCAGACAAATCCAGACTGAAACTGTCGCAGGCAATACGCAAGTACTGTGTATCTGGTATATTACACCTTAAAGCTGTTAATAGGTTTAAAGTTGGCGTTAGCTTCGACCGATCAAATAACGCGAATATGTTCTTACAAAATACCAAACTTTTAAATGACCTGGACATGGTGGCATCAATCCCAGCTAAGGATACCGAGATAACTGGTGTTCTTACATCTGTCCCTATAGACTTGAGCAACAAAGAAATATTTGCACTTATTGGGAATTCCAAAAACGTCGTACAAGTGAGAAGATTTATGAGGCGCAATAGAAATGATGGCGGCTCAATTTCATTTCAACCCACACAAACAGTAGCAATAACTTTTGCATCAACGCAATTGCCGGAATTTGTTTATTTGGATCACTGGAGGCATGAAGTACGGTTATATGTTCATCCCGTAAAGCAATGTTTGCGTTGCATGCGCTTTGGACATATTGCCAAGTTTTGTAAAAATGAGGAGGTTTGCTCTATATGCACACACAACCACAATTACCGTGTCTGTGACTTAGACAAAACCGAGGCTAAATGTGCTAATTGTGGCGGCAATCACGTCGCTATTGCGTCCATATGTCCTACAAAGAAAAAACACATAGAGGAAAATAAAGTTAAGTCTCGAACAGCTGCTTATTCTGAACTTTTTAATGAAAAATTATTCCCACATTTAAACACTAAGTCGATAGAAACACATCTAAGTAATTTAATAAAGTCAGATATATTTATGTCATATTTGGTCAAAACAATAATAAATATAACAACAAATAAAGATAAACCGGTCAACTCTAGCACTATAAGAGAATCTTTAATTAATACTTTCAGTCAAACATCACCCAATAACAGTAATGGATAATCTAAACATAGTACAGTGGAATGCACAAAGTATAAGCAATAATAAACACACATTGACCAATTTTCTTTATGATTACAACATACATATTGCTATAATATCCGAAACATGGTTAAAACCTAACAAAAATTTTTACATAAGGGGTTACAAAGTAGAAAGAAATGACACTGGAAATAAACGCAATGGAGTGGCAATATTAATACATAATAACATTCCATATTCCAAAATAGGTACAATTTTCGATGACTCTTTACAAAATATCTGTGTCCGTATTGTTACTGGAAATAAGGAAATAAGCATTGTTAGTTTTTATAGTCCTCGTAAGTGTAACCCTACATTTAACAAATATAAGCTTGATAAATTAATAAAATCTATCCCAGGTCCTATGGTTTTTGCTGGCGATTTTAACGCGCATAATTCTTCTTGGGGGTGTCACTCCACATCACCTAGAGGTAAGGATGTCCTAGAGATATTTGATGATAATAATTTGGTTCTTCTTAATGATGGTCAATTAACTACAGTGGGGTCTTTGACATGGCGTCCTAATGCTCTTGATTTAACATTTGTTAGCCCATCTTTAGCTTTGAATTGTAGTTGGTCTGTTCATGATGATCCCCTGGGAAGTTATCACCTTCCTGTAATAATTAATGTTGTTTTTAATGTCAATAAACATATACCATCTAACACCAATGGTATGGTACCTTTCCCAAATTTCCCCAATTATAAATTGGTGGATTGGAAAAGGTATCAAACTAAAGTGCAAAATTTATTGTCCAACTTTCAAATAGAATCTTATTTGCCTCTAGAGGCATATTCTATATTCTGTGAAATACTAAATTCAGCTATAGACTCATCTCTACAGTATCAAAAAAATCAAACAAACTTCCCTAAAAGTAGGTCAAAGAAAAGAGCTCCTCTTCCATGGTGGAATATTAAGTGTTCTGAAGCTGTTAAAAATTCTAAAAAGGCTTACTTAAATTTTAAATATAATCCATCTGAAACATCCTACATAGAATTCAAAAGGCTACAAGCCAAAAAAAAACTAACCTTGAAACAAGAAAGAGCATCTAGTTGGTTATCTTTGTGTAGTTGTTTCAATCGTTGCACTCCTCTCTCAGTTATCTGGAATTACATGCGAAAATTTAATAAATCTTTTGTGCCCTCAAAATGCAGTAATGATGGTTGGATATTTGATTTTCTTAAAAAATACACTCCTGACTATGTAACTAAGCAAAATGTGTGTTCTAATATAATTGGTACAGATAACTGTTCAAACAACTATCTAACAAAAGACTTCACACTTCAAGAATTAAAATCTGCAGTTTCCTCCAGAAAAGATAGTGCTTTTGGTCTTGATGGAATCCCCTATTTAATGTTTAAAAAATTAAACAATAGTTGTTTACTATCCTTTCTTAATGTGATAAACTATCTTTGGACTAACAGTGTGATATCTCCTAGTTGGAAAACTGACTGTCTGGTGCCTATACTAAAACCTGACAAAGCCAGATTAAATAAAGATTCTTATCGCCCCATTGCATTAACATCATGTGTTGGGAAAATATTTGAACAACTCTTGAAACAAAGATTAGAATTCTATGTGGAAAGTAATAGGTTATTACCATCAAACCAGTTTGGTTTTAGAAGAGGTCGTTCTTCTAGGGAGAGTATAAGTCAATTGCACCTTGACATCCAGAATAGTATGGCCAACAACAGTTCATTATTTGCAGTCTTCTTTGATATAGCTGGAGCATTTAACAGTGTCAATAGTGATGTTTTATCCACTGAACTTCTTTCTATAGGTCTTCCAAGTAAACTAGTCCAATGGATATATAATTTCCTGACTGAAAGGAAAGTTTTTGTTAAATATAATGGGTACCTGTATGGCCCTAGACTTGCTTCTGTTGGTGTATGCCAAGGAGGAATATTGTCTCCTTTAATTTTTATTTTATATATAAGACGTCTAAATTTAATATTGGGAACTGACTTAAAAAATTTGCAATTTGCAGATGATCTTGTCGTATATGCTAGCGGGACTAACATAATTAATCTAGTGTATATAATAAATAATGCTCTATCTACATTATATAAATATTTTTCTTACCTAAATCTTGATGTGAATCCTTTGAAATCAAAGTTGTTAGTTTTTAGGAAAAATAGTTCTTCAACACATACGAATATACCTAATGTAATATATAACAATGTTGTAATTCCTGCTTGTTCAGAAACTAAATTTCTAGGTGTAACATTTACAAACAATTTGTCATGGAAAAATTATATTGATCGTATAACTGTCAGAGCTAACAAGGCATTCAACATTTTGAAATCTTTAGCTTCAACATATTGGGGAGCTGACCCAAAAATTCTGTTACTATTATACAAATTATTGATTCGTAGTCATTTTGAGTATGGTTTCTTATGTTTTGCTGGTGATAGGAAATATGTTGATATTTTAAACAAAATTCAGAATAAAAATTTGCGTCTAATAACAGGAGCTTTTAAGAGTACTCCAATAAACATTATGCAAGTGGAATGTAATCTTCCTCCAATATATATTCGTTTCGGGTATTTAAAACAAAGATTTATTCTCAAATTATTCTCTTCAAACAACCAGCTTCTTTCTAACTTGTTAAATATGCTTCATTTATCTTCAAACAAACAATGTTACATTCTTCATGATCTACCAAAATTTATTCAACTTCTCCAAGACTCTAATATTTACAAAACTGATTCTTCTTTATTACCATGTTATGATGGCAACTTTGAAACAAAGTTTCCTGCAATTGATATTACAATAGACAGTGAATTATCATCAAAGGAAGATGTCCATTACAAATTCTCTCAGTGGCCTAATTTTCGTTTTTTATACACAGATGGATCTAAAGGCTAGACCGCACTAAGCGGCACTTCACGGTAGTGGAGCGACGCGACACATAGCGACACTATTAGGTATACCGCACTTGAACTGCAGTGCCGCGACAGTTTGCAGCAAATTTTGTCTGTCAGTCGTTCGACGATTTCTGAGGAAGATGGAAGAAATTGATTTGAACGTTATTTTGAGTCAGGTGGACGAAAATGACTTGGATATTATAATAGTATCTTTGCTTTATGAGGAAGAAGAAAGAATGGAACAAGAACAAGCAAGAAGGAAGAGAAAAATATGGGTTCATGACGTTCCGTATTCACGATATGAAGAAGGGGAATATCACACACTTTTGCCGCGGCTTAAAAAGGATCGGAAAAGGTTTCATACATACTTTAGAATGTCTCAAAATAAATTCGACGACTTGATACAAATTATGAAGCCCCATATAGAAAAACAGGATACTCTCTTCCGAAAAGCGATAGGTGTGGAAGAAAAACTCATGGTTACAATCAGGTAAGTAAGTTTTATTTATTTATATTTAGGAAATCAATCATTCATTTATTATTGTTCCTCATACTCGGTGATAAGATCTTGCGAAATCAGAAAGCCATCTGGTGTTATTATGAACCTTTTTTGTGTATTATCCAAAACAATTTGGGATTGGTTGTTGGAAATACTGGCGAATGTTTCTTGAATTAAATCATCAGCGGGCTGAACTTCAAAATCTTGTGGTTTTGATTTTGATGTAGTATGAGTTATGGGGAATTGTTTCTTTGGCGCAGATGTAGATGGAGTTGGAGTATCCTGTAGTTCCTTAGAAGTTTTTTTATTTAACCCTGAAGTAGACGGAGTTGGTTCTACAAGTTGTTTTTTGAAATCATCAGATGGATATGTTCTTGTTACTGTTTCTGTTTGTTCCATGAACGATGTCGAGTTTCTTAATAGGTTTTCATATTCCAAATCTGATACTACCTCATAAACTTTTTTTTTTGCTTTGAACTGTAGGTCTGGAGGCAAGGTTTTGACGTTATCAGCCATAGCTCTAAAAAATGAATGAATTGGATCTCCAGATTCCAATGCCGTTGGTGTTGGCCGTGAAGCTAAATAATTCTGTAGAGTACTGGCTACCGAAAGCTGTTGTGTCGGCTGTGTTTGGTTCTTCTTCCTCGCAGTAATACGTTTGTACATCAATGATGTTGCCGATGAAGAAGATAGGGGTGAGTTTACTGGCTCAGGAGAGATCGCCATTAGTTCGGGAAGAGAATTATCGTTTGTGTTTTCATTACTCGTTATTGTTTCAGCGTTTTCAAAGTTATCCTTTGTTGTTCTTTCTTGCAGATATGGTAGTAAAAACTCCATTTGAAGTTCGTACTTCCACTTTTTATTTTTTGTGGCACCATCTCCACTCTTCGATTTGCGTTTTTTTATATTTCGATGATAGCTGTCTCTCAAAGATTTCCATTTGTCTTTGCACACAATATCTGAAAATGAAAATATTACATTTTTATTTGTGATTGTTTCAGGTTCCTTGCTACTGGCGATTCGTTCAAGACCATCGCAGAATCTTTTCGTTTGGGTTATACAACCGTGCAAGAAATTGTACACACTACTTGTGTAGCTTTGTGGGAAGTGTTGTCCAATATAGTCATGCCCATTCCAGATGAACAGAAATGGATGAACATTGCAAAAGAATTTTACGAAAAATGGCACTATCCCAACTGTATTGGTGCACTAGACGGGAAGCACGTAGAAATTTTCGCGCCACCGAATAGTGGCTCGCTATTTTTTAATTACAAGAAGTTCTTTTCAATTGTACTACTTGGTCTGGTGGACGCAGATTACAAATTTATATATGTGAATGTTGGCGATCTTGGTAAGAATAGCGATGCAGGGATATATTCGCGGTCACAACTAGCATCAAGATTAGAATCAAATACTTTGAATATACCAGGCCCAAAAGAATTACCAGGATCAACAAATAAACTACCTCACGTGATAGTTGGGGATGAAGCTTTCCCACAAAAAACTTATTTAATGAGACCTTATCCTGGCACACAGTTAGATGACCTATCCAAAAAAGTATACAATTACAGACATAGCAGAGCACGAAGAGTTTCAGAAAACGCATTCGGCATATTATGCCAAAAATTCAGAATTTATTATCGCAATATCTGTCTTAGTGCGGAACATGTAGACTACGTAATTCTTGCTACTACTGTCTTGCATAATTTTCTTAGACATGATAACGTGTCGTTTGATAATGAAGATACCGAAGAGACAGAATTACGAGACCTTCCTCGTATTGGAGGTAACTTCGTAAACAACGCTATGCATGTACGGGATAGATTCAAAGATTATTTCAACTCTCCTCAAGGTAGTTTGACCTGGCAAAATGAAACTGTAAATAGAGGATGTCGTCAACGTCGTCAAAGATAACACGTTAAGATCACCGTCCAACCCGGAATGCAAAGCTGTACGTATATTAAGTATAGCACACGCGTACATTATATACGCATATAAAGGTATAGACTAAAGCGCGTGTATGTGATGGCCATATGCGATAAAAAAAACAAATACCTATCTACCTATGTAGAAATAAGAATAAAAATTAGTTTTCCAATATTGTACACGTTAGTAAAAAGTTATAATGAAAATAAATATCTTGTACTAACTCAGAAAGATGTATGAAATTTACTCACTCGATGCTCCCATTTCCTCGCCAATTTCCCTCCAAATATTGTTTTTCCTAAGAGAATTCATATAATGTTCATTTTGCTGGTCATATATCTCAGGATATTGACTAACTAATACAATTAATTTCTCTTCGTCGAAAACCATTTTAAACACAACTTGTCATACTACGAACCAAATACGTTCTAACTTGAATAAAGTGAAGTGTCGCGTCGCTTGCTATATCGCACTAACGGCAGCGGAACCACACGACGCGACACGGCGCGTCAGAGTTGATGAGTTGGTCAACTTTGACGCGCAGTGTCGCGGCGCGTAGTTACGCTGCTGCGTAGTGCGTTATGCCTCATACAATTCCTTACAAAGAATATTTGGTCGTTACATGTCGCGTCGCGCCGCTGCCGTGAAGTGTCGCTTAGTGCGGTCTAGCCTTAAGAATGAATCTAGTGTTTCCTTTGCATTCTATGACAGCACTATGAAAATAGGCAAGGGCTACAAATTAGACAGTAATTGTAGTGTCTTCACTGCTGAAGCTACAGCCATTCTAGCAGGTTTAAAATATATTAAACAGAATAATGGGTATGAAAAATGGTTAATAGTTAGTGATAGCATGAGTGTGCTTAAAAACCTGGAAAGCCATAAATTACATGCTAACACTAACTACATAATTTATGACATTAAAAAGTTATGGTATGATCTTTTTATGAATAACATTGAGGTTAGATTTGTTTGGATCCCTTCACATATAGGTGTTCCGGGAAATGAAAGGGCAGATAGTCTAGCTAAAACAATCAATAATTTAAATGCACATACTACCACTTATAGTATACTGTTGCCTTACTCAGATATAATACATGAATTGAAACAAAACATGTGTCAAAAATGGATTATCCATCAAAACCATGTAATACAAGTAGAGAATAAGGGTTTGTGGTATGCTCCCTTTAACGTACCTGTCAACAGTCTACCCTGGTTCAGTAAAAGTAACAATTATTTTAACAGGAAATTTTATTCAACTAGGGTAAACAGACAGTCATTGGACACTGAATAGTTATTGGACAGTCCCTTTTGATTTGCTAAAAATAAGATAACAACAAATAAAAAGCGACATCTATATCTATTACTTAAATCTATAAGTTCCTAACATTGTTATAGTTCATATATTTTGTAACAGATGACAGTAGTAAACTGTCAAAAAAAATATTTCCCGGCGGCTGTCACGGAAACGGATAATTGTCTTGAAAAATAATTATTTTTATAAGGTTGAGTCTAAAGTTTTGTTACGATTTTGGCATAGTGGTGATTGATATTGTTTTGACACCTCGGAGATTGGTAAGATATCATACAATTTACATGATAAATGGACTTTTATCTCATAAATGTTATATTTTCAGGTTATTTTCACCTGTCCAGTAATTGTATGGTACAATTTGAAAAAATCTATTATTGGACAGTGTCCAATAACTATTTTTTTTCAGAGGTTTGAGTTTCTATGATGTTTTTTGCGTTCATTTTAAACATTTAAATTCCTTATGACGTACTTTCAATTTCAAGTATCACAGACTATTCTGTCAGTTATTGGACACTGTCCAATAATTGTCACTTATTGTGTCCAATAATTGTTTGCTTGCAGGTTGAAGTCTCAAAAATGCCTAAGGGAAAAAAGAAAAATTATAACTCTAATAATATGCTTTTAGCACTCAGGGAATTACAGGAAACGGAAAACCCAAAGATAAGAGAAATTGCCCGAAAATATGACATTCCAAAGTCCACACTGCATTTTAAATTAAAAAATCCTTATCATAGGACTTCCTTCGGACCGCAACCAGTTTTAACAAATGATGAAGAGTCTATCTTAGAACTTTGGATTATAAGGTTAATGAAGAAGGGTTTTCCTTTAAAAATTGAAAATTTGAAACGTAGTGTATCCAAATTTCTTGAGGAAAATCCACGGCCAAATCCTTTTAAGGATAATTATCCTGGGGATGGGTGGGTAAAAGCATATTTAAAAAGACACCCGAACATTGTCCAACGGACTAGTAAAGGAGTTACACAGTCTAGTGCAAATGTCTCAGAACAAGATATTCGGAAATGGTTTGCTGAGATACACCAGTATTTAAAAGAAATTGGTCTTTTGCAATTGTTGGGTGACCCTACTCGAGTATTCAATGGGGATGAAAGTGGTTTTCAGTTGTGCCCAAAAACAGGGAAAGTACTAGCTGTCAAAGGAATTAAAAATGTATACAGCATAGACACTAATAATTCCAAAGAGTCAATTACGGTCATGTTTACGTTCTCAGCTTCTGGAGAAGCTTCTCCACCCATGGTTGTCTACAACTACCAGCGAATTCCACAAAAAATTTCTGATGGGATTCCAAAACACTGGGGTGTAGGACGAAGTGATAATGGGTGGATGACTTCAGAACTATTTTTTGAATATATAGGAAATTTTTTCTACCCATATTTACTACAAAAAGGCGTAGCACTGCCAGTCATATATTTTCTAGATGGACACAAAGCCCATCTCACCTACAGTGTAAGTAAATTATGTAAAGAATTGGGCATTGAGCTTATAGCGTTGTACCCAAATGCAACACGCATTCTACAGCCGGCGGACGTAGCTGTTTTTCGGCCGGTTAAGGCGGCATGGAAAGATACAGCAAGGACCTGGCTTATGAATAATCCAGGTGAGTCAATAACAAAAGTTAATTTCGCCGGTATCCTTGATGAAGCTCTTGAAAAATCTATAAAGCCTGAAACTTTGATCAACGGATTCAAAGCTTGTGGATTGGTGCCTTTTAATCCTGATGCGATTGATTACGAGAAATGTTTGGGCAGCAATAAACATAATCAGACTCAGAACCCCCAACATCAAGAACGTGTTTTATCGTTTAACAATTCAGCCAAATAGTTGGATCAACGAAACTGGCGCAGTTAGAAACTTACAAAAACTTAGACAGTACTAATGAAGATTTCCAAATTTTACATAGTATTTACGATGCATTTACATCATCATCTTCAAATTCAGAAAGACGTCGTTCACCAATACCTGAAACTTCAATTATAGCACAGGATACTACTCACCAAGCGCTTGAAACTGTTTCAGAGGTCCAAGAGCGAATATCACAAGACGATTTGATACAAATTTCAGATCTAGTTTATTTAAATTTATCTCCCATAGAATCCAATGCTAATACTAACAAGGACTTTCAAGATATTCCTTCAGAACTAACTATGGCTACCGAGAACTATGAATGTCAGGAAATGAGATTTGATAATCCAGAGCACCCAAAATTTATTCTTTGCAATAATAATCCGGCTACAGAACAACTTTCACAAGATTTTCAACCAAGTATACCAATGGTTAGTACACCAGTCAAGGAAAATGCTACAAATACTCCTGTGTTGCAAGAACAAGAAAATTTATCTGATGATGTGAGTTTAGTTGAAAAAAGTCCTGCGTTTAAAATTATATCTAACAGTCAATTTGCACCATTTTTGACAATGCCTAAAACACCAGAAAGAAAAGGTAAAAGAAATACAGTGAGGTTTCCATACGCAATAACATCAGACAAGTACAGAGCTATGTTTAATGAACAAAAAGAGAAAAAAGAATCAGCATTGAAAATAAAAGTAGAAAGAAAGAGAGTAAGAGAAGAAAACAAAATAAATAAACAAAATGAAAAAAACAATAATGTAAAGTCAGGAAAAAAGAAAATAAAGGAAAGTACAAACACCTGCAAAATATGTTTAAAACCAACAATAATCAGCAATCGTTTGTATTGTGATATGTGCTCTTCGATATTTCACGTAAAATGTGTTCCTCACAAACACCAAGAACATGTACCAGAAGACATAAAAATAGATCTTTTTGTGTGCCATTTTTGCTATAGTACAGTGAACAATAATGATGATGAGAATGAGATAAGCTTGGAAGAACATTCTAACGATGAAGCTAATAATACCAACGAAGACTCAGAGGCAAAAATCCTATTCGATATGTACTACCAAAACAAGAAGTTCTGAACTTGTAATTTTTCTTGCAATTTTCCTATTTTATTAATTTATTTTGTGACCAATAAGTTCCAAATAATAATTTTAAGTTGTTACTCTTCTTAAGTTTTTCATAAACTTTATTTTTCAGATTTTATTTCTTTAAATATTTATGATCTCTAACGTTTGAGACTGATTAGAGTTTAGTAATGAATAATTTACATATGACTTAGTTTTCAGTTTTCAGAGGTGTTTATATATTTTTTGAATTAAAAAAGCTATTTTTGTTCTAATAATATTATACATAATGTTCTTATAGTGTTTTATTACGTGTTTAACTATAATTTTACTATATTCATTGACTGTCCAATAATTGTTTCCGACCGTCCAATAATTATAATTTTTGTCCAATAACTGTGTTTTTTGTTCATTTTTTTAAATATAATAATATTTTTCAACTGTTCACAAGAAGTAAGGTTTTTAATTAATTGTTATGATAGCTCATTTTATCTAGTTTCCAAATATCTCTACAGTTTATGAGATACTGAAATAGTCGAAGGAAAAAAAATCTTCAAACTATTTTATTCGCTTAATTGTCCAATGACTGTCTGTTTACCCTATCTTACGTCTACGTTTTGGTCATTGTCGGCTGAATTTTCACTTGTTTCGTTTAAATATTGTTGATAGTAGTATCTGTTCTCATTGTAAATCTCATGAAGAAACAATTACTCACATTGTTTTCGAGTGTTCATCCTTTGGCATTCAGCGCCTTGTGCTCTTGGATGAATTAATAAAAATCTATGGTAGTTCTGATTTGGTCCCGCGTTGCATTACCAATCTTCTTGTAAATAGTTGTACATATCTACCTTTGTACAAATTTATTGCTAGCACAGTAGGAGAGATATAATACGTATAATATTATGTATATAGATAGTTTTGTAATTTGTATGTACAGTCCGTACAGTTTGTTTTTTGTTTTGCTTTTGACATTTGATTTGACAAAGATTGACAAATTGACATTATCTGAATATTATTTTTTCTTGCTGATGTGGGAATGCTTTATGAAAATTGATAAAGCAATATATGAATTTAGAAAGTTATAATATTATAAAATAAAGAGAGTGACAAATAAATGAGAATAATTTGTTGTTACACCTACACCAAGAACGGTTTACACTCATGAACTTTCCAACGGATTGACTTTAATAAGAAAATTTGACGAATAAGTATATAACTAAAGAATAATGTCATTGCAATTACTGATGAAATATACATTTACTGGATTGACTAAAGAATTTGAAACTGAAGAATATTCTTGAAAATCACCGTATTGACTGAAGACGAGGCAGCATGGTCCAAGACTTTAGCCTGTTTCAACTTATATCACAAGTTGAACGAAACATAAAAAAAAAAAAAAAAAAAGCAAACAAAATAAAATAATAATTTTTTGAATAAAATTTCATTGATTTCTTAACTGATTCTTGAATACCTATATTGTTAGGTAATTTATATTCGGTTTGTTCTGGTTGGATACATACTTACCTTCCCTGTTTTCAATTTGCAAAATCGAGAACTAAAACGGAAATTATCGTGGACTGCTCAGTAAGTAAAGTTCGTAAGTTTATATTCAAACCCATGAATACCCTTATTTTCTAAATAAAATACTTATCAATCACATTAAAAAGGCATCTCCGCTACTTACTGCACCACAGGTTTCAGCCTGTAAGAACCTATAAAATGTAGGTACCATTTGTTATCAAACATATTTAAGCTTGGCAAAATGCCAGCAGTAAGTAGGTAGTATCGAAATAGGTGTTGCGTCTGACGAAGCTAGGCGTGTGAACCGAATACATTTTATCTACCATCGAACTATGCGGAAAGCTTTGTCACTAAAGTTTTAATTGAATCTATCATGGAGCCAGCATTTAATTCAAGCTTTCATGGATCTATGAGAAGTAGAGAGTCGTCGTCCACAGTAGGCAGTGATCCCAGGGAGAAAATCACTGATTGTCTCAGGAAATTTATAGCTTTCATGTTTACTCAAGTAGGTGTTGGTGCTCTAGTTGTGTGTTATGCCATACTGGGGGCTGCCAGCTTCATGCACATTGAAAAAGACAGTCCAGATCAGCAACTAGAGGACGTCAAAACTTGGAGGAGGAATTGTGCAGAAGAGCTTTGGAATATCACACTTAAATACAACATTTTAAATGATACTCTGTGGTGGAATAACACAAACAATGTTTTAAAAGTTTTTCAAAACAACATAACAGCTGCGATACATACAGGATATAATGGCAGGTCTGCTGAAGATATCTGGTCTTTCCCGGCTGCTCTTATGTACTCACTATCAGTATTTACAATGATTGGGTATGGTAATATTGTGCCTAAAACAGTTTGGGGCAAGATTGTGACAATAGCATATGCCTGCTTCGGTATACCTGTTTATATTTTATATTTCTGCAACATGGGCAAAGTTTTGGCTAAGACTTTTAAGTGGCTTTATATAACTGCGCACGAGTGCAGCCGGCGTGAGGATCCATTGGTGGAGGACGGGGAAGTGCAGCCAGTGAAGAGGAAGATAACTGTACCGTCCACAGCCTGCTTATGGGTGATATCATTTTACATACTGGCCGGCACTATTATGTTTGGAGCCTGGGAGAAGTGGAACTATCTAGATTCGACATACTTCTGTGTGATTAGTTTGTGTAAGATTGGCTTTGGGGACTTTGTACCGGGAGCAAATATCGCTGATTCTGCAGGTGGTTCACACTTGAAGCTGGTGATGAACTTTATTTACGTCCTGCTGGGGATGGGGCTGGTGGCCATGTGCTACAACCTGATGTGTGAGGATGTCCGTGTTAAAGTCAGAGAACTCAGGCAGGACTTAAAGAACTGCCTGGATGATATCACATTGAAGATTACGGTGTGCATGAATGACACTAAATATTACCATCAGAAGAATAGACTTAACAATGTAAAATGAAATTATTTTATGTGCCAAAAGGTGTCATCTCAATCTGTCAAAAATAATGTATTTCTTGTGTTTTTTTAAATTAAAATATGTCAGTGGATACTTAAATATAGTGAAACATCAGAAGAATGTGTAAAATTATATGGTCTGTGTTGTGTAGATAATTATAATTATGAGGCTCGGGTATTTATTTATTTATTTATATCTTAGGAAGATACAGACTACTTAAGTACAATAAAATGCAACAATAGACAGTACAATGCCATTAAGCTGTCTCCACCAATAGACAAGATATGTTAAATAAATAAAAGAGAAAATTAAAAATTTGCCAAAAGGAAATAAGCAATAAAAAAAAATAATAATAACACAATTACAGTACATACATAAAACAATAAAGTGGGGTGCTTTATAGGTATGTTAGCTTTTGAAAAAGCGATCACTAATGGATCTAGTGATTGCTGCACTGCTGGAACAAAAAAGATCGATTTCTGGCGGTAGGTAATTTATTAAATATAATAAAAAAATAAAGGGCGCTGTCTTAGACCCATCTGGTTAATACGCAGGCAGATTTTCGCAAGTAACTCGGGGCAGTCAATTGCCCCATTGGCTATATGATGCAGTAACCGCAAGTCACTAATTTCTCTATGCAACTCGAGTGGCAAGAAGTGGTATGTTATCACTTACTCTTACTAACACCATAATAATTTACTTAATTTTTGTAACTTTATGTATGAAAATAAAAAAGATTACCTATATAATATTACCTTTTATTCCATCTACCTACCTACCTTACCTTATTCGTAAACAATCTCTGAATTTGGGAACAACTTGTAGGACGTAAATTCAGTGGTTGAGTATTTAGTATGGTATCTGGTATAAGTTTCACATAGATTTTCTAAACATCATTATAGATTTTGCTTACAAGTCGATAGCAATACTTTGTATGTACTCTTAAGGTTAAGTAGTCTGTGGTGTGCCAGGGGCACCGATGTAGAGCGTGATGTTGCCGCTGCGCCTGCGCCGCGTGGCCGGCTACGAGGGTCGCGTCAACGACGCCATCTTCCAGCCGGCGGCGGACGCGCCCGCGTCGGCGCTCGCGCAGCAGACGCTGGTTTACTTCGGCGGTGATGTACAGGTAGGTGCCTAGTATTGGGAAACTTTCTAGCCAACTTGCCTATTGAATAAAGAAGAAGGTGATTGGTTGATTTACACAAGAGCGTCGCGAGGGTATAGAAAATGCTGGCTGCATAGTGTTCACTGGCTTATGAGGATAGGAATGATACTACCGACTGCAGATTATAGACTGACTTTATTCTAATAAGAAAATGATTATATTGGTTACATTGGAATATATATCTAACAATATAAGTATGTATTATATGTAATATAAGATACACACCACACCTCCCTGGGTAATTAAAAAAAAAATTGATGACATAATTTTTTTTTGTTTTTTAATATAATTGGTATAGGTATATTTTTTATTATTATTAATTATGTAACAAAAATTAAAATAGAAAAAAAGTAAAAATAATTTTACAAATTATATCTAATCAATAAACATAAACAATTAGTAATGCGCTCAGTTGTGCCGTTATTGTGAATTGGAAATTCGATACGACTCGCTCGCTAGACGGCTCGTCTTTAGATACTTACTCACTAAAGCTATAATTATACATTTATATACTTAGTAACTTATTCATATATAAAATCAAATATGAAATCTTTTTGTTCTGTTTTTATGTATTACATCTGTTTTACCATTAATAACTATTTCTACATTTGGAGACAGGTCTCTAATGACCTTATACGGTCCCGAGTATAAACTTGTAAGCTTGTTGCCGGTTTCATTTTTAATCAAAAGTTGATCGTCAGGTTTATATTGAATGGGATTCAAATAGCTATCGTATCTACTCTTACGTTTATCTTGTCGTTTATTAGGTTCTTACGTGCTTGTGTTTGGGACACCTGTAAACGATACCTGAGTTCCTGCGGATAGCTGTCGTAGGTATATAGTGGCGCGATGGATTTTGTCAAGTTTCTGGGTAAATTACATTTCTTACCGTATACAAGTTCAAATGGGGTAAACTTGGTTGATGTGTGAACCGACGTGTTGTATGCAAAGCACCAAAAGGGAAGCCAGTAGCTCCATGTCTCTGGCTTATCTTCAACTTGTATGCGTAAATAAGCAGATAAACTTTTGTGGGTGTTCTCTAGAGCTCCTATGCTTTGGTGATGGTACGACGTGGAGTTAATCTTATTGATGCCAAATAGATTACATACCTGTTTCATTGTGTCGGCCATGAACTCGGTACCTCTATCGGTTGCTATCTCGATGGGTATTCCGTGTGGTAAAATAAAGTTGTTTACAAATGACCTAGCTACTTCTGTTGCTGTCTTTGTAATAAGTGGATACGCACAAACATATTTAGATAGTTCGCATTGTAACGTTAGTATATATGTGTGATTATTATCGTCTCTGTCTAGTGGCCCTACAAGATCTAAAAATATTTTTTCAAAAGCACTATGTGCTGTCGTAGTGATTACCATGGGTTCCTTTACTTGGGTTGTGTATTTTTGTTTCTGGCATTTTGGACATTTTTTAACGTAATTTTTCACATCTGATTCTATGCTCGGCCAGAAGTAATATTTTTTAATGTTATTTAACATTCGTCTTGCCCCTGCGTGGCCACTGCTGGGCAAAAGATGAAAGTCGTTTAAAATAACTTTTCTGTCGTCTTTTTCTTCAACTCTAGTCAAATCATTTAATATACATAATCCTGGCAGGGTCGCCATATGAGGATAGGAATGATACTACCGACTGCAGATTATAGACTGACTTTATTCTAATAAGAAAATGATTATATTGGTTACATTGGAATATATATCTAACAATATAAGTATGTATTATATGTAATATAAGATACACACCACAGGCTGGCTGCCGCAGGACCTTTCTTGATCATAATGTATTACAGCTAGATATTCCAGCCGGAGGTTTTGAGTCTTCGTGCTTTTAAAATTCGTGGCCGTTCCTGCTGCGTAACCTCGCCTTTGCTCACCTTCTTGCCCACGGAGGAGGTATCCACGTTCTTGCCCCACGCGTTCCTGAATATACCAATATATTATGTGTGTGTGTTTGTCACAGGACTACCCGGAAGTGATGCAAGCGCACCGCGACAACCGGAACTACCAGCGCTGGAACTTGGAGAACACGGCGCGCATGCTCGGGCACAGCTTCCCGACCAAACATATCGTTGTTATACGACCCTCAAGGTTAATTTTCATAGGTCACCTTGGCAATATGAGTTTCGAAAGAAACTAATATGACCAAACATTTTGAATAGCTCTTTCCAACAATAGCCCATACAAATGAATCGCTCACATTCTCCCACCGTGCCCCACACCGTGCCCCTAGTTACTATTTGGCAAATGTATACATTCCAATCATTGTGAGAAAATTCATTATAGCCGTTCTAGGATTTGTATATGACTGTATTTCTGCCTTGCGTCTCTTACTTAATATTTAGCTAAATAACACTACTTCTATTCTTCTATGCTGCTCTGAGAGTGAAAAAATAAAAAAGGTATAATACTACAGCTGCTTCTCTTCCCGGGCATACTGTACAAGTCTTGGTGTTTTATAGGCGATGGGCTGGCCACCTGTCACTACTAACCGAAATTGAACATCTCTATTATACCCTTAAATTGGTCAGAAGTGGCACCATGTGGTTCTATCGGCTCTTGGTGCTCTGCCTACTCCGTAAGGGATAAAGGCGTGATTATATGTAGGTATGTATGTATCTAATAACAAAACTTCACTAAGAAGCAACAAAGAAATTTCCTATCCTGACCTACATAAATGTAATCCCAATACAATAGTAAATGTCCATATATTTCCAGGATAGAGTACAAGAGCTTCAGTTGCTACGACAACTTCGTGCCGAGTAACAACGCGGGTGTCCCCGACCACACGCCTACACACAGCGCTTTACTGCACTTGGAACGGTATGCCACGCCCACTCACTGTACATTACATCATTTGGAACGGTAAGCCACGCCTACTCATTGTACCTACTCGTATATGTAATCTATGTACCTCACTTTAGAGCGAGTTACCGATTTCATTTGTTGTTTTTTGAATAGTCAATTTACAATTTATTAAGAATGCTATAAATAGACCATCATCATCATCATTTCTAATTTAGTTATTTTTAATTCGATTCTGAGCACTTTTTCTCTACCTAGGCTCCTGCAAGGCGTGAGCAGTCGTATAAAAGCGATGCCGGCAGGGGAGCTCCTGCAGGCGACGGCCCGAGCCCTGCCCGAAGATATCGACATTGAAGACCTGCATGTGAGTATATTATAGGTGTCGCGAGAATCGTGGGCAACAGGAATACACCCGTGTTGTCAGGCGTCCGTATAAATATGGCCGTATAGTTTGCCTTTATAGTGTTTACGTTTGTTAGGCCTTGCGTAGCCAAGAGCAGGTGTGAGACACACGACTATGACATGCACGGAAGGAGCGGCCCCCTGATTACGTAAAAGCAATAGCAAAGCCAAAGCCGCGCGATCGCGATAATTGAGAGTGTGTGTGTGCGCGCAACGAGCGCTCGGCGTCCTCCCGCGTCCCGCACCTCGCCCAAGCATACACACACTCGAGATTATCGCGATCGCGCGGCTTTGGCTTTGCTATTGCTTTTACGTAATCAGGGGGCCGATGTATTCTACTGAGGAGAAAGGATATTTACATGATATCATCTTCTTGTACATTCAAGAAAATTATTATTGAATTCACTTATTCTCCACATTATTTACTGGTTAAAACTTGTGCAATGTAGTCTAGTATGCAACAGATAGGCAGGCTTTAAGCAGTGAATGCCGTAGAGTACAATTACCTATGTAATTTACATTTGTGTGTGTGCAACTGTGCCATCATCTATTATTATTATATTATTATTATACATATAATAAAATTGTAACGGATCTCAGAAACGGCTGGATTGATTTCGATGCAGTTTTCAAGAATATATTGTGGCCATTTTGTTTTTTCGGCAGTCCACGCGGGTATAGTCGCGGGTGTCCACTATAATAACATAGCTTTCCACTGTCTGTCTATCCCTATGTATGCTTAGATCTTTTAAACTGCGCAACGGATTTTGATTCGGTTTTTTTTAAACAGATTGAGTGGTTCAGAGGAAGGTTTATATGTAGATTTATCAGCATAACACCCATGTGGAGCCGGGGCGGTTAACTAGTATAGAATAAGTAGTGACCGGCAGTACATTCCGCAGAACCCGAGCGCGGTCCGAGCGAGCCCGAGTGCGGCGCCCGGCCCCGCCCACCTGCCGTGAGTAGGTTTAGTTCCAATGGATGTTGTGTACCTACCTTAGTTATATCGCTCGAGGAACATTACCGTTCTTCTGGCGTAGTCGAGTAATAACTAGTGATGCAACGAATACTCGCCTTTGCTCCGAACGGCAAGCTTAAGGGGCAATAGCGATGGGGCCGAAAGGTTCTAGAGTTGATACCACGTATCCGGCGCAACGTGGGAAGGCCACCCGCGAGATGGACGGACGACCTGGCCAAGGTCGAGGGTATCGGGTGGATGCAGGCCGTTTCCGACCGGTCGGAATGGAGGTTGTTGGGGGAGGCTTATGTTCAGCAGTGGACTTCTCATGGCTCATAATGATGATGATGTATGTATGAGTATACACCGTGGTTGTGGTGCAGACCAGCGGAGTCCCACGAGTTCTGAGCGATCGCTTAGCTAGTGCGGACCTACTCATAAATATGGCACCCGCGCCCCGCCCTATTGTCCGTTCCCCTTGCGTCTGATATTCCGTGGTGGCGCAGACCGACAGAGTCTGCCAGCTGGTCCTCGCAGCTGTCTCTGGAGGGCTCGCGGCTGACGCTGGTGGCCTTCAGCAAGGGCTGCGTGGTGCTCAACCAGATCGTCTACGAGTTCCACTACGCCAACACGCTCACACCCGGAGACAGGCATATGATGAGGTGAGCTTTACTAGCTATTAGATGACATAAGACTATCTCATAAACTTAGTGGTTACAGATGTTATATTTTAATGGTGTTCAAAAAAGCTATATTCTCTACTGATACGCTACATACAATTAGCGCGCTATTTTTTCCGTGACATTATAACGTTACGAGTTGCGATTATTATCAAATATGTAGCTCCTTTGAACGATGGCGCTAGTTGCCTAGTGTATGATTATTTAATC
This sequence comes from Carposina sasakii, assembly GCA_014607495.2. Taxonomy (NCBI): domain Eukaryota; kingdom Metazoa; phylum Arthropoda; class Insecta; order Lepidoptera; family Carposinidae; genus Carposina; species Carposina sasakii. The sequence continues at coordinate 13,115,230 of CP053158.1, forward strand.
TATATAACTGCATGTAAAAAATGTTAGTTCCAGAATCGGGCACCGGAGCAATTCTATGAAACAAACTATTACGTTCTATATCACAATACCAATATCCCGCCAATGACAAGTCACGAATACGACCGAACGAATACGCTATATTCTATTTGACGCTATTTCATATTTATAATAGCTGGTAGCTGTTAGTATTAGTACACTATGCGTGCGCGTGTGGAACGAAGGCGCGACACGTGAAGCGCGCATATCGTTATAGCGTTTAGCTTGGAACGAGTCAATTAAATCATTGGTTACTGCGCTATGCACAAATAGCATGCTATTTTTTTTATTATAAAGCTATACGTTATATTAGGTATCCACTATTTATAATAGTCCTTTTGTAGGCAGTCAAACTTAGCGTGCAAAATTATATTTACACACAATTAATATTATTTCGATTTCTATATTTATTGTCTCTGTGATTATATGAAGCTAGAATGTATTTTATTTCCCGTAGGTTTATGCAGCGAGTTGAGGACATGTACTGGCTGGACGGGGGCCACGCGGGCGGTAAGAACACATGGATCACGTCACGCAGTCTGCTCGAGACGCTGACTAGATTGGGTAAGGATTGAGGACCACTCATATATTTATACGAGTATATTATAATCTGTAACTCATGTATGTATGTATGTATATTCTATAGGTACCTTCCATAACGTCAGCTCCTAATTGGTCCCTTTTGAAAACCAGCGCTGCTTGCAAGGTAGGCACGCCTATCTTGTCTGAGCAGCATCCAGCTGAAAAGGGACCCGTTTGGCGGTTGCACGTACACGTGACTGACGGGCTCCAAATAGGGCACACAGTTCTACTTACTGTTCTTCGTTTCATGTTACTTCTACCTGTCTACTTACTTCTTTTGATTGTATTTCTACCCTATTTCTATTGTCCTTTTCTATGTTACTTCTGTCCGTGTACGAGTATGTGTAATTTTCAAATAAAAATCTATTCTATTCTATTCTCATGTAAAGCTGTAACAAACCGTATGTATTCGTTACTGAGTAACGGGTACTGCATCAAGTACAGAGTAACGAAACGTTACTCAGGAATTCGTCTCGTTACTCGCATGTTTCGTATCATGGGTATTTTTCCTATAATACACTGTTTCGGATCGCAAGTGGTGTATTGATACGTTTGTTTTTGATCGCATGTTCTACCAATGCACGTGATGCGGTTCATTTAAATCGCTTATTTCAAAGAACGGTGATTAGGTTCGTTTAAAGTAGGTACTTATAATTTTTTTTATCGTCAAAGTTTTTTACTGTTTTGTACAATTCTTTATAATATAATTTAAGTTTGTGGTTAAATTTTTCTAAATAGTAAATTCATTGCAAATTAGGTATATTACGTCGACAGTTCACGTCGATTCGACTCGTTACCATACTACATACTATAGTTACTATACCATATGCGATATCAGAAGTAACGAGTTCGGTAACGATGCGATATTAACGAGTACTCATAGTCAAAGTAACGAATACATACGGGTACGCTTTTATTCGTTACTTTTACACCTCTACTCTCATGTAGGTACTTTACTTACTAGTAGACGCACGTTAGGCTTCGTATGTCACGAAATCTATACCTATGTATATATACTGGGTGATTTTTGGTCGTCAACGTTCCTGAAAACTACGGAATCTCCTCATCATCACGATCATTTTTCTCCATGGAAGCATACCTGGGAAGTGTCTGGTTTCCAAAATATTAGGGTCCAAAGTTGAGTAAATAGACTGCGTTTTTCTGCATAAATGCACATAGACGCGCGTAGCAGGATTTTTTCACGAAAAATAATTAATATCTGTCTATAAAAAAACTAACATAAACACTAGACACTATAAATTTCGCACGATCAAGGAATTTAATTTATTTTTTCAAAAAAAAAAATTTTTTTTTCCCAGCATTTTTTTTGGCATAAACTTACTTTATTTCATGTATAGAATACGTACCCTTCGTTAAAGGTGGCCACAAAAAAAAACATATATATATTTATACATATAATAAAATTATAATGGTCGCTGTCTGTACATGGAAGATATATGAGAAAAAATATTAAAGGAGACATGTATTAATGCAATAGTACGCAAAAGAATGATTTTGGAATTTTGTCTGTTTGTCTATTTGTTTGTGCACGCTAATCTCAGAAGCGGCTAGACCGATTTCGATGCAGTTTTCAGGAATATATTGTGACTTAACATATAGGCTACTTTTTATCCCGAGAAAAGGTTGTTATCCCGTATAATTTTGACATTTTGTTTTTTCTGTACTCCACGCGGACGGAGTCGCGGGCGTCCACTAGTAAGCAATATGTATTTCTTAGATAGATATTTAGATGTACTTCAGTTATTTTAACATCTTTAGTTAAGCCATGTATCTATGTCTATGTTAAAATGTATGTATATAAATGTATTTTAGATGTGAACATCTACATCCACGTGAGCGGATACCAGGTGCGTGATGAAGGCCGACCCTGGATCGGGCGCGAGGAGAAAGCGTTCACCGCTCTACTAAGGAAACTTGGCGCTAAGGTAACTTACTGGTGTTTACCATTTCTAGCAACAGCCCTCGAGAACAGACCTAATCTTCATATGTATAAGTTTTTTGATGTATTAGGTGCTATATATATATGTGTAAAATGTTTTATGTAACTAGCCCACTATAGAGAATCTATTTCTAAAATTTGAGACTCGAAATCACATGTTTATTTTTCAAGATTGTATGTACATTCGGACATATCTGAGCTGTGTAGGAATTCTCTATATTATCTGGAAAAATAAACATGTGATTTGCAAGCCTAGCGTGCAAAGCACGATATTATGAACCGATTTATCGACATTTAACCTGTCGAAATACTATAAATAATGTAATAGCCGCCATGTTGAATTTTGTATAGAGACGATACGATATCCACGATGCGCGGTCATGCTGACCTGGAGCTGGAGACTGGGGCTGGAGTCTGAAATTTTGTGGGTAGATTCCTTATAGTGGGCTATTTACATAGCTTTTCGCATAACATACCCCTTTTGTTACACCCTGTATAAATGAGTAAAATCGTATTACATATCTAATCCGTGTCTCTCACGGCAGGTAAAGCGTTACTTCCACGAGTCTGGCGGCATGCCTCACTCGCTAAACCTGCACTTCGATGTGTTGGCGAACTTCAAGCGCGTGCAGGACGCGGCGCCGGCGCAGGGAAACGGACACGACTCCGAGGACGAAGATACTGGGTGAAGATTCATGAACTCCATGGTCAGGAAATTTTATGTCACTTAGGGTCTAAAACCCTTGTGGGCCTTGTAAATACGTTACGGAGATGTCTCTATAACCACGGACTATACTCTTGCCTCGCGCGGGCTGGTTCCTATCAGTCCACAAGATCGCGCACCATGGGAGGCTAGCATTTAAGATTCGGATGCGGTCTGCATTTGGACTTGTTGGAGTAAAACTATTTGTCTATTCAATGGTTACTGTAGATTTGTCTCTTAAAAGAGAATGTTTGAATTAAATGTAATGTGCACACTAACAAACAAAAAACAACAATTTTTCTTGTATTGTATTAATATAAATTAATGTAAGACTGACCATGGCAACACTTGTGCAAAATGAACTGTCAAACTAGTCTCTCGAATTACGGTTTCGAGTATAGACCCGCCGCGGCATTCCGTGACACGGGCGAGTCATGCCGCGGCTTTGTTGTATCCAAAAAATTATCATGATTTCTAACCTCATTGAAATAAGATTAATAGAGAAATAAATTGACCGGTGGGGTAAGCATGAACCTTGTTAAAAAGCGTCCCGTAACGCTATTAAGTTGCAGGTAAAATCTATGAGATATAACAGTTGGACGACAGCGTTACGGACTATCGAGAGGTTTCGTACTTGAAAAAAGAAACTGCCGAAATTATCCGGGATAAAAACATTTTCCTATAGGGGATAAAAACATTTTCCTATATATAAGCCTATATGTTAAGTGGGACCTGTCACAATATATTTCTTAAAAACCGCATCGAAATCGGTTCAGCCGTTTCTGAGATTAGCGTGCACAAACGCACAGACAAACCGACAAATATTCCAAAAATAATTATTTTGGGTACCAATGCGTTGATAAAGGTCTCCTACAATATTTTTTCTCATATATCTTCCATGTACAGATAGCGATCCGTTACATTTTTATATGTATAGATAGATGATGTATGTAGTTAGTAGTGATGTGCCTGATCGTTAAAAATGTATGTCTGCGGATACGGACCTGAATATGGATATTTGGTGTCAATATCCGCGGATACGGATCTTAACTTTCTTACGCAGTCGGTGTCGGTGTGCGCGACAAATACTTAATTTCTAAAATAATTTATTTTAAATTACGAAGATCTAAGTTTTGATTTCTTGGTAAAAGGTGATCTTATAACTTTTTATAATGTTGATCTCATGTTGATAATGTTGATTTGCAACATAAAGGAGCCAACTATTGATTTTAGCAAATAAAAAAATATCTGGATTGAATTTAATAGTTTTTATTGCTACTTAACCACCTATTTAAAGAATTTCATTTATAAATTTAAAATTAATAATGTAAAAAGATCCGTAAAAGATCCGCCAAAAAATTAACGGATACGGATCTTTCTTTTGCCTCGGATATCCGCGGTTACGGATCTCCGGCACATCACTAGTAGTTAGTTATTGTTAAATAATCACCTGCCAAAAAACTGTAGGCACTTGTATGATGGAGTACCTACTGCTTTTTGAAACTTGGTAAAAGTGGAGTCGCGCGGGAAAAGATTACTCTATCTAAGTACGTAGTAACACATTCAGTGCCGGCGCCTACGTATTTGCGTCTGTTAGACTTTCTAGAGGTGCCGGTGACGCTTATTTACGTCCTCGCATTAGGCGTTGATGTGATGTCGGCACCCTTAGAAAATCCGCCGGCAGCGAATGTGAGTTAGACATGTCTACCTATGTCATAATTATACGTATACCACGGGAGTGAAAGGTATCTTATATTTTGGCGGGTAGATATTATAATGTACAAAATTATGTGTCAGACACAGTATTTGGCAAATACAAAGTATTATATAGTAATAAAATTTAAGTCTGACGTTAGAAGATTTATTACACTACCAATGTGTGTCGATAGAAATGGCGTGTTGGCCGTTACCAGAAGAGGCATGTGAATCAATTTGTAAACTGACCGTTAATGTATGGTCTAGCCCAGGGATGGGCAAACTACGGCCCGCGGGCCGGATCCGGCCCGTATGAGGTTTTAATCCGGCCCGCCGAACGTTTTTCAGAAAAATTTTAATATCAAAAATTCAAATTGTATTATATTTTTAAACCTTAAAATATTTTATCTACACTTAAAACATTTAAATCTCATATTTTTTATCACAATACTGCTAAGGTGACAATTTTTTAATGTGAAAAAGTATAAAAATAAAACATTAAGTTTCTAAAAAACAATGTTTTTAAACTTACGCTTAGTAGCCTTGCCCCAAGTGTTTTAATTAACCGGCCCGCGGCAATATTTTTTTTAATATTCTGGCCCGCGACAATTTTTTTTTAAATTTACCGGCCCGCGATGAAAAAAGTTTGCCCACCCCTGGTCTAGCCCAAGTTGCTTTGACAATGTAAAAGCCTTTGGCACTGATGTTCGTTGTCGCAACATCTCACGATTCCAAATAATTTGAATGAATATAAAATGATTTAAGATTACCTTCCGTTTACGAATCGATATGTTTTCTATTTACCGTTTTGTGCTATTAACAATTAGTTGTTTATCATAATACAAAATATTCTACAAAAAATATGGCCTAAATATATCGATTCAGGGATAAGATTTTTTTTTTATTGAATGTGTATATTTATGTTATGTACATAGAATTGAATTTTAAAAACGATCTCATTCATGTAATTTAGGTAATAGTAGTTTACATGTCAATAAACTATTTTCATTGAAGATTGATTTTATTTTTTGTGTGGGTCCATGAGAAAACATGAGAAATGAAAATAAAACCAGATGCGGTAAATACAATTTTTATTACCATCAAATTACCTTATATCTAATTATTTATCTAAAATTGGCTTATCTCATTAATCTATGTAATTGTAATGGCGACTCGACTGGTTTTCGACTGAATAACAACCACTATAAATTGTATGAATTTAATCATAGGTTTTGGTGGAAAGCTGATTTGAATAATGTTTTACAGAAATAAAGGTGATGGAAATAATCTATTTCAATAAAAAATACAAAGAAATGCATGATAATAATTTAATTTAGATGATCTTTATTACTATTTACTATTGATATTAAAATTCAATGTGATCATGTTTAAGACAGTGTTTACAGTTACATTGGAATGAAATAGTGGAAAACGTCTATTGCATTATCTTATAAGTACATTATGGTCGATCTGACCGTCACACTTAAACCTAAACGTAAAATTAGTCCTACCTGTTCTCTTCTCTCTCAGCCATTTATGCTAAGAACGGAAAGATAGACCTGACTAAGATTAGGTTTACGTTTTAGTTTGACGGTCAGACAGAACCCTATTTCTGTAAAATTTACGATTCTTACGCCAAAGTACAATCCACTTATCTATTACAAACTGACTAGATGTAAAAAATTAGGACATACAATACTATGCCTTCACTTTTTTACTCTGAAGCGAGACCATTCATATTAAAATATTATGAAAAATATACAAATTGCGGTATTATAGGTAGGTTATTATGGGCTAAAGTTTGCGAATTATTTACATCGAGCTTCCACACATGACCTAGGGCATTTTTGGTAGAAAAACAAACTTTTCTTGCACACAAAAATATATGGCCATGTGTATTGCGCTGTATCGCATGGTAAATAAAATGGTTATTTAAATAGTAAATTAACCTGTCTTACTAACGTGAAATTTAGCGTATTTGTTATTATGAAACCTCATTTCTCTTATGATTATATACCAATTGGCTGTTATATTACACTATAACATATTTAAGTAGAAAGTTATTCTTAACAACTAAATATCCAGTCAGTAAATTTTCAAAAACTAGTACATTATTTTAGTACCGATCTGAATAAATGCAACAAATATACATAGATATATATATTTTGTGAGTAAAATCAAAATTCAGGTAACAAGCGACGAGAATAAAGGCTCGAACACACCGGATGCGTATGCGTGCACGTAAACGTACCACTTGAGTTTAATGTATGGAACTGTCACCGCTTGACGTCTATGTTTACGTCTACGCATACACATCCGGTCTGCCCGTGCCTATACAGTTCCATACATTACAACTCAGAGTTACGTATACGTCTACGCTTACGTGCACGAACACGCATACGGTGTGCTCGAACCTTTAGTAACAACTTTTTCACTCAAATAAACTCGAAAGTAAAAATTATAATGTATCAATTGTTTTTTTACTCAAATACAGATTTTCACATAAGATATGTACCTATTTAAAACGGGATACCTACTTTATATTCATTGTAGACCTTTCTTCGAATTAACTTTATAATTGATTATATTATGGAGAAGTGTTTTTATCTTAGTCAAGATATTATATATTATAAAATTATTAATAAACAAATGGAAATAAATCCTCACCCGGGTGGGAATCGAACCCACGACCTGGCACGGAATGCAGAGGTCGTGGGTTCGATTCCCACCCGGGTGAAGAATTTTTTCCATTTCTTTATTAATAATTTTATAACTTTATAATTTGCATACAAAATTAAATACTCACAGGACAAGCACAATTTTGTTATTGTTTACAATCGCAATCAACAATGCAAGTAAAATTTAAGAGTTATACCAACAGAATCTTGGTAACATTGTCCGAATATTACCTCTTTAAAAAACATACATAGTGGAAAACTATTTTAACAAGAAAATAGTCACACGTCCTAAGAAATTAATATAATTCAACTTAGGGTCATTGGATTTAATCGTTTGGTGCATGGCCTTGTATAACTGTCTTGCTCATGTATTAAGGGGGTACTTAATTCCTATAATGATTACGAAGCTTTCCTTGCTACAAGTCTGGTAGGTGGTTTCTTAATGTTAGACTGTGTGCCTATTTTGGCTGGCGTGGACTTCGGTCTCAGACTAGGTATTTGTGAAACGCGAATGCCTATAGCGGATTTCTGTTTCGGTGCACTTGGCACCTGGTTTAAGTTAGGCTGTCCTTCGAAAGTCGAACTTCTGATCAGTTTCGGAGGCTCGGGCTTGTCGCTTTCTATCCATACTCTTTTGTCCGGCTTCGACGTTTGCTTTTTGCTCTGTTCAACTTTCTTCCACAAGTTGGCGATTTTGCTTTCAACGTCCTTGGTGTTAATTTTTGAGGAAGACTGTACGGAGTTAACGCTTGAAGTGCTGCCTTGTCTAGATACCCTGGATGCTATAGTTATAGTTTTGCCACTGTCGTTACTTTGTAGACTGTGCGTCGATGGAGAACTCTTGATGGCAGGTTCAGTTCGTTTCGAGCCAGTGGCTTTGTTTTGTGGTTTGTTCTGATTTGTCTTAGCTAATGGTTGTCTCGTGCGATTGAACTGTGGCAGCCTAGATGGCGAAGTATTGGGATTGGGCTTAGTCGGCGAAGTTGCTTTTGGCGCCACCTTTTTTGCTATAGGACTTTTCTTAGACGGTACTGGAAGATCTTTAGACGGGACCGTGCTTTCTTCTTTAGTAAACGTGCCTTGTCTTTCCAGAGGTAATGGCTTGGGTGCAACGGAAGGCATTGAGGCGGGTCTTTTCTGTACAGTTTTGAATGGCGATCTGGTAGGTATTGTCTTCTTAGGAGAGGTATTTGCACTTGGTGTCTTGGAAGCTGGAGATGTCCTACTTGGTGCTTTGGCACTGTTATGAGCTGAAAGAGGTTTGGCCAAGGTTTTGGAGACAGGAGTAGTCTTTACATTGACAGCAGGTTTAGTAGCCGCGACCGGTTTTTTTGGGGTGGGCACATTCCTTCTGTAAGGAGATACATAATTAGCCTTCTTTCTTCCTCTGATAGCTTTGGGAGAATCCTGATCATTCTCATGAGATTCGTTCGAGTCTAAGCTTTCATCGCGTTTGTTTTCAGGTTTAGTAATCTTAGGTTTTGGCCTAGACTGCGGGGTTTCTGTGTCAGATTCAGAATGTATTCTCTCTTCAGAATTACTGTCGCCTTCGTAGCTCGCAAAGTCACTGCTGCTTGGATTCTTTTCGTTTTGTACTTGCATACTGCGTCTATACGAGGCAGTCATTTCAATATTTTTCAGGTTATTGACTACACACATATCGACGGCGGTAGGACTTTCAATGACTGGCAAATAATTCCTAAAACTCTTCGTATAGGTTTGCATCTGAGTGGAATTTAACTCAAAGTCGTCTTCATTATGGCCACTGTCAGCGTCTCTTGAAAAAACATCGTCATGTTTGTCGTCCAATATCTGCTGATGATTCATTTCATTTGATGACAAGCTGTCGTAACCGGTGGTGGTCTCGACGTTTTCAAAGTTAGCGTCTTTGGTGACAAACGTTGGAGATGGTGGGATATCCTCGCTAAGAGTTCGTGTTCTGAACCTTTCAGCATCTTCGACTCGCTTTTGTCTCATCGTCTTTTTGGCGGCAAGACGCTGTTTCAAGTTCTCAATGTGAGGGTCCGCGTTTTGGGAAGACGTGGGGGTTATAAGATTGTTAAAATCGACAGTTTGCGTCTGATATCTGGCTCTGTCCTCGAGACGTCGTTGTTTAGCGCTGGTTTTCCTTCTGGATTTTATTTCGGACGTAGCTGTGACGTAGTCGTCTGACCTATCGCTTTCAGACTTTGTCCACGTCAAAAACTCATCATTCTCCGTTTGCGATGTAACTTCCGTTTCTATTAAGTTATCGGTTATAGTGTAGGTTTGATATCTGTCCTTGGATACGTATCTCTTTTCCTTTGGCGTCAAATATCTGGGACCGCGTTTTTTCGGCGTCGACTCCACGCTACTTATATCCGAAGGTAGTGGGGTTCCATTTTCTGAATCGGGATCAGAAAATGGAACCCCACTACCGGTAATATCGGTAACTACGTTTAAAGTATTTGACAAGCAATCCTCGTAAACCTGGTTTACGGTAGTTTGGTCAGTTTCGATAGTAGATTCCACCATTTCATCGAACAAAGATGGAGGATTGACCTTATCTAAGTCGTGGAAAACAGTATTGAAAGGGTTATATAGAGGAAAGTCCTGAATTGGCTGTTTAAAGTCGAATACTACAGGGGGTTTGTCTCGGGTTTCGGCCACCTCAGACACAATACTGGATACTGATACCATGCTGCTTTCCATATCTAAATTCTCCATTTCCGATGGTGGTTTAACGTTATCCAGAAAGCTTGCAGGATTACTGTCTAAATGTTCGGAGCTTCCTTGATTCATCGAGTTGGTGAGGGCTCGTTTCACCATTAAAGCAATGGGTAAGGATTTTTTTCGACTCCTCTGAGATCTCTTGGACGTTTGTGCGGAAGGTTCCTCCCATTGGCCGGAAGCACTGAGCGAGAGAAGACTGCCGAGATTCGATGGCGGATTTATGTGGTCTAAATCTAGCGACTGAAGCGAAGAGACGGAGTTTTCCATATTAAACTGCGAGCTCTTCAGCTGCGCGGCTAAACGGGCGGCTTCCTTTTCTATCTCCGTCGATAGAACCGAATCGAACTTTTGCTCATCGTCGATGAGTGATATGAAACTGGGTTCCTGAACGCTATCCAGCATCAATTTATCAACGCTCTTCTCGCTTATATGCAAACTGCACGAGACGATGTGATCCTCATCAAGTCTGTTGGTTAAATCTGGTCGCGATAACGAGATGTTGTTTGCAGCACTCTTTTCAAGTAAGTCTGGAAGGGTCGCTGCGGGGTCGGCTATCTCGCTTTTGATCGAAGAAACCATGTGAACGGAGCCGCTTATAGTCGGGAACGTGACGTCATCGGGGCAGGTATTATCGTTCCACGTATCGTTGCGTGAAACTTCATCGTGAACCGGTTTCTCCGTAAATTTGATGTCCGTCCATTCGAGCGGTTTCTTACGCGTTAATGTTCCGCTGTCGATGACTTTCGGCGCCTCGTCACTGGAGGATTCGTCGAGAACATCAGCGTAAGACTCGTTAGACCTATTAAGCTCGTCATTAACCTCCGAATCTACAGTCGTGTTAGCGGATTGCGGCGCCATGCACTCATTGGACTTATCCATGTCGTTTTCGACGGAATCGAACGTGGTGTTGGCAGAGTCGACGGTGGGTAGCTCGTTGGGTTTATCGAATGCATCGCATGCGTTAGAGCCAGTCATTAGCGCGGAGCTTGCGGGCCCGCCTGCGGCCGCGCGGCCCGCAGACGGCGGCTGGACGTTTTTTGAAGCCGATCCTTTATCCCTCAACTCGCCCGCACCTCTAGCTATAACCTCCTCTAATATCGCCCTATCTTTCGAGTACTCCTCGCCGAGCATTTTGTCTAACGCGTTCTGTTTACCGTCAGGTCTGCGCCGGCGTCGATGTTCCCTAACCTCTAAGCGGTCGTCGCTTCTCCCTCGCGGTTTGTCGCGGGTTTTCGGTTGCGCTTTCGACATTCCTAGACGGACGCATCGCTCGAAGACTTCCTTATCCGTGGAACCGAAGGAATCGTTGCTTAGGGAGCTTAGCGAATTGCTTCGTTCTAAAGGTCGTCTTGGCTCGTCTATTCTCGCCGGCAGACTTGGGGGACCCTCGTCAATGTACCTGTGGGTTCTATGTCTCGAATGGTAAGCAAAAGAAGAGCTAGGCTCACCGTGATAGGAATATGGAGACCTAGTTAGACTCAAGCTTGTGAAATCCTGTTCCAACCGTTTGATTTTGTTAGACTTGACGTTATAGGCTCCGGACGCAAAGTTTCTCTCGAACTCTGGGTCCTTGGGTTTGGGTCGGTTTTGTGCGATTTTGTCGCTTCTGTCCAGAGACCGGTGGTGTCGACTATGTTTGGTGGACTCTGTCGGTCGTTCAACAGAGTGCGCCTTACCTTTGTCAGGTTGTTTTCTTGGGTTGATGCTGCTGACGCCTATTTTGACGGTTTCCTCGAATATTTCCCTATCAGTGGAGCCGAATGAGTCGAGACTGAGTGAGCTAAGGGAGTCGTTTCTCGCTAGATTGGAAGTCGCTGGAAGCTTCGGTTTCTCTCGAGAATTCTGTGCTTTAATTGGAAGACGGCTTTCGTGTCTTGCACCTGAAAATAACAATGTATAATTTAATTATTTTTCAAGATTAGATTCGACGACTTGAAGAGGGCGGAAAACGGGAGATTAGGCTTGTGGCGTGTCCTTGTGGAGGTTTAAGTTCAGCAGTGGACTGCAATACATACATAGCTATACTGTACCTTCGCTAGCGGGCGGCGCGGGGCGCGGCGGCGGCGCGGGCGGGTATACATATATACATAGTTATACTGTACCTTCGCTAGCGGGCGGCGCGGGGCGCGGCGGCGGCGCGGGCGGGTATACATATATACATAGTTATACTGTACCTTCGCTAGCGGGCGGCGCGGGGCGCGGCGGGGGCGCGGGTGCGGGCGGGTCGCGCGGCGGTAGCGGCGGGGGAGGACTCGCGCTGCGGACACGCATAACATGGTTACCCGCACGGTGTAAGTTACAGGCATAGTGATATGCTAAGTGTTAAAACTATAATCGTCCTATCGTTTTTCCTCGCCGCGGATAATATATAATAAAAAGGATTTAAAAAAGAACAAATAAGTTAAAAATACATTTTTATGTTCTACTAGTGGACGCCCGCTACCCCGTCCGCGTGGACTGCAAAAAAAACAAAATGTCGAAATTATCCGGGATAAAAACATTTTCCCGGGGTAAAAAGTAGCCTATATGTTAAGTGGGACCTGACACAATATATTCCTGAAAACTGCATCGAAATCGGTTCAGCCGTTACCGACAAACAGACAAAAATTCCAAAACTCATTAGTACTATTGCGTTAATAAAGGTCTACTATAATATTTTTTCTCATATATGTATCTTCCATGTACAGACAGCGATCCGTCACATTTTTATTATATGTATAGATAATTATTAGAGTAAAACGTCAATATATTATGTAAAACGCTGCTTCGATTATGGCAGCCAAAAATGTATTACTCTATTATACAAAAATGTATTACTCTATTATACAAAAATGTATTACTCTATTATACAAAAATGTATTACTCTATTATACAAAAAGTTTTTAATAATGTAAAACATACCCATTTATCACGCTTCTCGGATAGTCGTGCGGCATCTTGACTGTTTCCGTCGACGACCGCAAGTACGGCGGCAAAGATCTCTGCAAAGAAGAAAACTCAATTAAAATTACGTACATACATAGATATCAAAGTTTTAAAAAAATTACCCTAAAGGGTGTAATAACAGGGGATGAAAGTGTGTAGGCATGGAAGCTAGTCATTGTCAAAGATGAAATCAGTTAGCATAATATTCTGTCATCATCATCATCAGCCTATTGCAGTCCACTGCTGGACGTAGGCCTCCTTCCCCAGGGCACGCCACAAGACTGCCATGGGGGGTATTTGCCCATAGTCACCACGCTGGGCAGGCGGGTTGGTGACGGCAGTATGTATTTTGGGCTACGTTGTTGCAACACGGGAGGCGCTGCTGCCCACCTCCCGGAAACCCTTAGTCGCCTCGTAGGATACCCACGGGCAGACATGCGGTGGTACGAATTCTACTCTGCCAGCACCACGCGGCCATTCTAATATTCTGTAGTCTATCATAATTTAGGTACGCTGGTGAAGAAGGCAGGCGAGTGAAGGTACTAAAGTATGGCAACTACTAAACGATTTAAATAATATTGTTATAGCCAAATTGATGAGTAAAACAAGACTTACATAAACATTATCTCTCTCCGGATAGTGGTTGATGGAAGACACATCTGATGGTGGACCATTGTTTTTCACCACCTGAAAAAACAATACTTGTATACAGGATGTTTTTTTGTGGCCACCTTTAACGAAGGGTACGTATTCTATACATGAAATAAAGTAAGTTTATGCCAAAAAAAATGCTGGGAAAAAAAAAAATTTTTTTGAAAAAAAATTTTAAATTCCTTGATCGTGCGAAATTTATAGTGTCTAGTGTTTATGTTAGGTTTTTTTATAGACAGATATTAATTATTTTTCGTGAAAAAATCCTGCTACGCGTGTCTATGTGCATTTATGCAGAAAAACGCAGTCTATTTACTCAACTTTGGACCCTAATATTTTGGAAACCAGACACTTCCCAGGTATGCTTCCATGGAGAAAAATGATCGTGATGATGAGGAGATTCCGTAGTTTTCGGAAACGTTGACGACCAAAAATCATCCTGTAGTTTGCATGCATTTCGTTTAACATACAGACAGCTATGTTCCCAAAATAGACCCCTAAGGTCTTATAAGGTCGTGGGTACAAAGCAACGGTATATAAATACACTTAATTCACTATGGGTGCGCCCACCACCGGGCCCTACACCCTCCACTGACCCTCGGATCTGATAACTCATAATTGCGACAACAGGCACTTGCACTAACTACAATCGCCATGAGAAACCAGACCCGAGCACCTAGCATGCAAGACGATACATTGCACCATTCCGAAATCAAAAACTAGATAAATAATCTACATATGTTTCGCCAACAACCGTGGCATCCTCAGGATTATAGAAATTAGTAAATTAGTAAACCACTAATTACTATGAACCTCTAAAACCCAACACATTACTTACACAGAATTAACTACCCTCTACTAAGTATTAAAAAATATATAAATAATTACCCACCATTATTTATATTTCAAATAAATATATACTATTTGTGCACACAAACCAAATAGTATTGGGTGAATTAGTTAAATTTAAATGAAAAAATTCAAAAATTCACCAAAATATTGATAAATTAGTAAAGAAAACAAGGATGTATGGAACAACATATTCATTGCCCACAAAAACAAAAATTGTTATTGACATTGACAAGCCACTACATTCTAAGGTTACTGTTTATTTATTTATTCTAGCCAATGAGTTCAATAGCGGAGACAAAAATTCAACCTGTTCATTTAATACAATTTCATTTATAAATACACTTAACATACATGAAACAGAATCAAACATCGATATTCATCATATTAATGTTTGCAGCTACTGGGATTCAAACCCAGGACCAGACCGAGAGTCATTCTCATTACCAACTACACCAATCGGCCGTCGACAGTTTAATTTTTTTTTTTAAAGAATTGCTCTTTGAAAATTTTAATGTAACATGGAATGGTTGATACAGGTGATTTTTGGTCGTCAACGTTTCCGAAAACTACGGAATCTCCTCATCATCACGATCACTTTTCTCCATGGAAGCATATCTGGGAAATGTCTAGTTCCCAAGATATTAGGGTCCAAAGTTGAGTAAATAGACTGCGTTTTTCTGCATTATGCACAAAGACGCGCGTAGTAAGATTTAAGAAATTTTTAATATCTGTCTTGAAAAAAAAAAAAACTAGCATAAACACCGGACACTATAAATTTCGCCCGATGAAGAAAAAAAAATAAAAAAACAAAAAAAAAATACATAATTTCCCAGCATTTTTTTTTGGCATAAACTTACTTTGATGTATAGAGTACGTACCCTTCGTTAAGGGTGGCAACGAAAAAACACTCTGTATAAGGCAACTAAAGAAATTCTATTCTATCGGTGGTCAAGTTACTCTTACCTTAGCAATGCCTCTTTGAATGCATTCCTCCAACAAATCCGCACCATCGCTCAGGTTGGAACTGTCTGAAGTGTCGTGCACGCTGGCGGCGCGGGGCGAGTGGGGGGAATGGGGCGAGTGGGGCGAGCGGGGCGAGTGGGGCGAGCGGGGCGAGGGCACGGATAGAGGGGAGAGACGAGAGGGGCACTGCGACAACACAGCCGGTGTATCTTCTGTGCAGAATACGCGGCATACTTCCGAGTCCAGACGGGAATCTGGAGGTAAATGGATTTGTAGATTTAAAGTGGTTCTTATGAATTGTGATATATTGGCTCAACTTGGGAATAAATATATCAAGTTCATTGTTAACCTTCGCCAATTCAGTATGTTATGTACTCTAAACCTAATATTAATCGATATAGCTGACAGCAAGACGCAGAATGATGAGAAGGTAGATGCAGAATAATTAGGCCACACTCTTATAAGGCAGATTTTATACTCTTGTAACTCAGATCTCTCATAAGTGTGCTGTTTGTAAAATACAAAGTTAATAAACTTTGCATGCCACTTTTTTTGCGAAACATGTCTCTGATCTGATCATAATGTAATAAATAATAACTCTATTGCACCATGTTTGAGCAAATACGAGTAAATAATTATTTCATTTCATATTTTGAGAAATATTGTCAAAGGTATTTTAAAGTAGGTTATTGATGTAACTTGATATCCGACTTGAGGGGCCGACCAGTCATTCTTCTAATATTCAGATACTTGTAACTTAAAGATAAATATTTCTTTCAAATTATTATGGAAGAGTAAATTAATATTTTCCTTTCTCACCTCGCAAATTTTCGTTATCGCCATGTGTAGGCAGCGGATGGATTTGATCTCTGAAATATCAAAATATATTTTTAGGTGATAGCTAATTCGTTTTAACATAAAATAATTCATCAGTATATGTTAAACAGCACAAAGGAAAGAGGGTTATTACCAGTGGTCGGAGTAGGTATAGGTATATTGATTTTACATACTTGCGTCATGATAACATGGACATGCATTTTTTCCGGAATGTACCGGAGTTTCCAAAAACTAGCAGCATAGCGTTGAGAGTATTGATACATTTTTAACATATGTATAGTTTCATGTAATAATTTCGAAGTTTCGGTATCCGTTTTATTTTATTTTTATCATAATAATCCGGAAACTCGGAGGCGTATCCATATTAACATATACGTTTGATGTCAATGACCTTAATTCAATATACCTACTCCGACCACTGGTTATTACCTATATACTATGGTATTATTTTCAAATATATAGGTTAAGGTTTTTAATGTTATAAAATGTTTGTTTGTTATAAACAGAATATGGACCTATTTTCATCGGCGTGTGCGTTTTCATCGGACATGTCTAATGAAGCCGAACTGTCTTCTCCGATCGGTTGCCGACGGACGCCGATTACAGGCAGATGTTCCTGTAAGATGAAAAAAAAAAGACTTACAAAGCTGAAGAGCTTCATATTTATAATCTTTATTGCACACAGAGAGAAAATAAATACAGTTAATAAATGATTGTATAAAATTGTAAAGAGTTTGTTTGTCAGGTTGATCGCGCCTAGGGAACTACTGGTTCGAAATGAAAAGTTCTTTTCATATTGATATAGTAATCGTCGTCGGCTGGATGCAGACTGCTTCCGACCGGTCGGAGTGGAGGTTGTTGGGGGAAGACTATGTCAAAGAGAAATAAGATGTAGACATAGAGTGCTAATGTCATACTAACAGTTTCGATGCACCATTAGACTTTTCGGTGCCTCACAATTCCAGTCCTTGACACTTAGATTCTATTAGTGTAATGTATAGTAATGTACTACATTACTAATGTATCGTAACGTATAGAAATGCAATCTAAGTGTCAAGGACTGGAATTGTGAGGCACCGAAAAGTCTAATGGTGCATCGAAACAGTTAGTATGACATTAGCACTCTATGACATCTTATTCCTCTATGACTATGTCCACCAGTGGACTTCTCAGGGCTGTAAATGATGATGACGGATGATAGTAATTTTATCGAGGAAGGCGGCCTTAGACTTCGAAACATCACGATGTGACTTTTTGACGATCTTTTTGAGATTAATGAACCTTTGGTTGAAATTTCCACGGGAACGGGAAAAACAAAAAATTGTAAAGGATGAATTCGTGGACATCCAGCTAGTACATCATTGTACCTACATTAATTCACATGTATTCTGCATGCATGTCAGTACTTTTACCTCTCTATCGTCCTCGATGGTGAGACTGCTGAGGCTGGTGGCGACGGAGAACTGAGCCGGAGTGTTCTCCACCACGAAGTGAGACACGCGCTCCTCGAATACAGAGCCCACTTGATTCGGCTCTGGAACGATGTAAAATTGTGTAAGATTTAATCATGCCTATACGAGATAAGATAAGATAATACGAATAAGATAAGATTCAGTATGCCTACTAAATGGTAATTGATAAGTTTATTGCATCAGGCTAAGTCTGGAATGCCTGTGCGAGTCTGGATAGCCTGGCTAAGTCTGTAATGTCCGGGCGAGTCCAGGATGTCTTACCGGGCGAGTCCGGGATGTCTTACCGGGCGAGTCCGGGATGTCTTACCGGGCGAGTCCGGGATGTCTTACCGGGCGGGGTGGAGTGCTCTGTGTGCGCGGCGAGTCCGGCATGTGTGAGGCCGGAGCGAGTCCGGGTGTACCGGGCGAGTCCGGGATGTCTTACCGGGCGGGGTGGAGGGCTCTGTGTGCGCGGCGGACTGCGGCACGCTGTGTGCGGCCGAGCGAGGCACGCTGTGTCCGGGCGAGTCCGGGATGTCGCTCGGAGAGATGCAGCCGGATTGCAGCCGACTGAGGGTTTGAGAAAATAAATAAATCACCACACAAAAAGCCTTCAATGTTAGATTTGGCCACAAAAATTATAGGAAATCTGTCAAATTGATAAGCTATTTTTTTATTGCACTATTAAACATGTTAAGTAAAGTTGATTGATTTAACATGTCTATTTCTGTCTTAAGAATGGGGACGGACAGGCATGACTAATTTTAAGTTTAGGTTTAAGTGTGGCGATCAGAATCGACCACATTAGCTAGCTATGCCAGATTTATTATGACAGTTATTATTTATTAAATATAACAAGAGGAGCGGTATTTTCTTCATGTAGTTATTAGGTTAATGCACATCTAAACAAACGGTATCCTCACCTAATCTCAGAATGTACCGAGCCTTGTTCGTCATTGTTCTCACATTCCGGCAGCGAGCCCAGCGAGCTTGACCGTGAGAACATTAGCGGCGTGTCCTCTATGAACTGCGGGGTTTGCGGCTCGGAACTGGCGGCTAGTGGCGCGAATGTCACCGCTTTTAGACCTGGAAGTTGAAGGAATTGATTGGTTAGCAGGATTTACTTTGTAAACGTGCATTTTAGACAGTTCTGATATCCTTAGTACGACGTGTTTTCGTATGTGATATAAACTAAAAGAGGAGTTAGCCCTACTTGCAGCAAATTTACTTTTATCTACGAATTAGTACGGCATATTATGTAGGTATGTCTTGCACTTTTTTAATAAACAAAAAGAGACGTCCCGTGTTTTAGACGTCATTTGAAATTAAATCTAGATGAACGCATTTTCTGCAAGTAGGGTTTAATAAATAAAAGATTTAAGTTACTACTATGAAGACATCTTATAGATAGATAGAATTTATTTGAAAATACCAACATTAAAACATTAACTAGGTAGCTCGCCTACATTTGTTGGTCTTTCACTGTGCAATGTTACTAAAATGAACTAGTGCTGGTGACATATCAAATGAGATTTGCTCATTAGTGAGTTGTGTTATGTTTGTATAACTATTGTGAAAGAAGCCCACAACCTAGTGACAAATGAGAACTCACACGAAGTTCTCTGTACATTGCACAATTTGATAATAAATAAATAAATTCTACATTACCTTCTTTGTCCTTGGACCCTCCCGCACTATCTTCCTGTAGACTCTGATCTACATGGATGGTCGCCATCGCATTCCTTTTCGCCAAACTATCCTCCTCGGTGGGTTCCCCTAAACTGCTCAACGAACTCACTCTCGAAAAGTACCCTGGAGTACCTTCATCGCAATAGTTTACCGGCTTTTCCGGAGTTACCATTCCTGAGCTGAACTTAGTATCAAAAACGCCTCCCTTCTCTGGTATAGGCACCGAAGTGGGCTTCTGAGGAGTCGCTATAGCTCTATCGTTATCGTGTCGCGGCGCATCTTCTATCGAACACGTGTCTTTCTCGTCCGAATGCGTCATCACTTCAGGATTTACCTTCACGGTGGAAGGCTTCGGTTTGTCTTTCCCGATCACCCGTAAATCCGACATGGAAGTGGCCGTTGAAAATATGATGGGCGTTTCGTAGGGAGTGCCTTCAGTGGCGAAGTGCTTGATAGTGTCCTCGTTGACGGAAGGCGCCGGGGGCTCGGAGATGTCCGAACCCGCCTCCGACTGTAGCTCCGCATAGCGCAGGGAGTAATCCGTAGGCTGGTCCAAATCCGTCTCCTGATAATCCCCGAAGGTGTTTTGTCCGTCCTTCTTCGCGTATTTCTTAGTTGCCCCCTCGGTTTTGGGCTTCTCCTGAACCCGCGGCGCTTCAGGCTCGCCCGTTTTGGTCTCCGAGTACTTTCTGCTGTAGTCCACCGGTTGGTCACAGGAGTCCTGGTCGACGTCGTAACCGGATTCCGTGTAGTTGGTTCTCATGTCGGTGGTGCTTCTGGGCGGTGGTACTGGTGGCTGAGTAGGAAAACGTAAGAAATGTTCCTTGGGTTCCGGCTTCGCGGGCACTTTAAACGCTTCGCTTCCTGTGTCATTCCTCATAAGGTCCTTGTTTCTTGGCGTCGGTACGGGAACCTTCCCGGTTCGGGTCGACTTCTCGAATACGGAATCTGAGTGTGTGCTGGTGACGGAGTCTTTGCTTTCGGATCTGTTCACATTCCCTGAGCTTCCTCCAGCAGATCTCGTAACAAGCGCTCCTTTTAACATCGTGTTGCTACAGCTTAAATAGCTCGCTAAATGCGCGCTGTGGCTTAACGATATTTGTGACGTTAACGCTCCCATTAGTGGGGAACTTGACGTCATCCTGTGTCTTTCCAGGTTCATTGCTATTTGTCTCTCGGTTGCCGTAAAGAGGTTCTTCTCCTCTCTATTACTCGTCGATGGAGACGTGGCCGGTTCAATGTTGTCGCAAGTCTCAGCCAGGTTCTGATCTAATTCTTGCTCTAGCGCCTTCTGCTTACGCACTACTAGAGTCGGTAACGCTGGCAAATTCATGTTCCTCGCCGTTGAGTCTAATGAAATTATGTGCGTTTTGCCTGGCTTCGAATTTAGAAGATTCTTTAAGGCAGCACTAGAGCCCATGGCTATCATCTTGTGCTTCGAATGTATAAGGCTGCGCAGCATAGGCACTGCCCCGTGGTCCCATAGAAACTGTTGATCGAGAGGACATCTAGCTGATAAATTCCACAGGGTTCCGCAGGAGTTGCTGACGACGGTCAGGCTGGGAGACTTGAGGTGTTGAAGCAAGACACTCAAACAATTTCTCTCGCGGAGAATTTGCCTGTAATCTTCCCGAATAGCAATGTGGCTGGAGACATTCCTCATGATCCCGCCAGCGTTCTCGACTATCGCCAGAGTCTTCGTCGGCGAGTTGTAACTGAGCATATCGACTAGAAAGCCCAGGGCGCCATCTACTGAACATAGCGCTACTTTGTTCATTGAACAGTGAGCCGTTAGATTCCAAAGGGCGGATAGTACGGACTTTAAAGTGGCTTCCTTTTGACAGGTCATCGCTGCTTTGGTCAGGCCTTTAACAGCACCAACTTCTCTAAGCACTTGTTTACTGTTCGTGTCCGCTCGCCATGATAAGTTTCTAAGTACAGCCGCCGTGACCTGGAATTATACAAAAATAATAAACATCTCTGATCGCAACATTTACTAGCAAGTTAATATAAAAACGTAAAGTAATATTTACCTGTCTCATATCATCGTTGGGAGACTCCAATTGCTCGACCAAAGCCAGCATAAAGTCTTTAAAAGAGCACAGCAATGACTTGTTATTGCCGTCACCAAAGGTCAGGTTCGTCAGGGTCATTCCGGCATACTTCCTCATCGTAAGGCAAGTGTTGTCATCAGTTCTGCTGCCGTGCGCCGCTTGGTCCCCACTCACTAATGCCGCTAACGCCTGCAACCCTCCCAGTTGGCACACTACATGTCTGTGCTCCTCATCGAAAGACAACTTCATCAGTGCAGCAACGCTCTGACTAGGATGTTTAGTGGCATCATCATCTATCACTTCTTTACCCTCTTTTCTAGCTTCAACTACGTCTTCTAATGTATAACAGTACTCTCTAACTTGTTCTAACAGTCTCCACACTCTCGCTTCTCTTCTACCGGCTTTGTCATCTGTTTGCGTATGAATTATATTCCGCAACGCTTTCGCAGCCCGATCTCGGGTTTCTCTAGCTACTTTGGAATGGATCAATTGCACTAATAAAGGTATGCAACCGGCCTGTCTCATAGCGATGCAACTCTCGACCGACCGGCTCATTTCTAACAGAGGTCCGCTCAAATCTGCGTTATTTTCTGGTGATAGGCTAAGAAGAGATATTAGAGAGCACACACATTCCATTTTATTTTCTAAATTCGATGACAGTCTAGCTCCTTCCGCCGAGCCATTACTCGAAAAGCTGCGAACGCTAGCGGCATCCTGGCCGGTCCAGTCTCCGGGCCATGTTCCGCGATATAGTTGGGAAGCCCTTTTGTCTCGCTCGCTAGACCTCGCAGCATTGTCTAATAACAGGGTGCTCCGGTAACTGGTCCGATGAGGGCGATCTTCCTGGGCTGTATACGTGGAAGGCTGAGTTCGCTGCGGCCTCTTTGATAAAGCGCCAGCTTTCCTTTGTACCTGATCATCGCCGTCCACGTCATCGTCCAAAAAGTTCGGGTTGGTGATGTCGCTCCGCTCATCGAATTCGTCTGGGGATGGTGAATGGTCTAGAAAATGGGGTTTGGGTATTCTGCATTCAATGTTACTTTTGGACGGCGGCTGGTAATCTTCGTCTAAGAAGTGTGGCCGGCGCGGGAATGTGTCGGGTTCTAATGTATCTAATGCCAATGTTAGATCCCGGGAACGCGCCTTGTCGGCTGCTTTTGGCACCTTTGTTGTTGAACCCGTGGGTATTTGGTTTTTAGGATCTGGTAAGCGGCGCGTATCGGGTGACAAGGGTGAAGAATCGACATGGCCGCGTTGTGGTTCGCTAGAGGTAGATGGTGTACAGTCATCGCTCGCTGATGGTCCAGAGTCAGTTAACGGTGAATTCGAAGAGTCCATGCTGCTCCAAGGATCTACCATAACTTCGTTCTCCAACTGTAACAAAGTGAAAGAAACTAGGTTAAGTGAGAGATAAAAAAGTGGTCAAGGGTAAGGTAGGCAAGTAAGGCTTAAGACAAACAAGTCCTAAAATAACTTTAGTCTGGCCAAGGTTAGTCGATACAGTGGAACAGTATTTATTTGTGGATGTAATAAAAATACCGGTTACAGCACGGAAATCAGGAACACGCACAGATGCCATGTACGCTGTCGAGTCAAGGCACCCCTGGTTATTTTTAATTGATTCATTCGTGACCTATGCAAACATGGCCGACGCGGCGACTTAAACGCTTTATTTATTTAATTTCGTTACATTTATTATGCACCTTAAACTCAATCCATACCAAATGTGAACATTGGAAAATTATGACGCCTCTACTCTATGTTGATATTATACAACTGCGGATTCATATAGTCTTAGTATGACTTATTGAACAGTTACTTAAATATTAAATTGCAAGATTAATTTGGTAGTCATAATAATTTAGCCCAGTTTTTATTCCACACGCAATCAACATATTCTATCAGTCAGTAGTATTGTTATCTTAGGTATCTCTTAGTTATTTATTGTTTTGTCTTGAGTAATTAAAAAACCAGACGTTACATAACATACAGACGAAACAGATGTCGGCCACTTTACACTGGAGATAACCCAAGTCGATAAGCATATGTAAATTTAGGAGCTCTTACTAAATTTATTACCCCAGGTTACAACCATACTAGAACGTCGTACTTGTACGATTTTTTGCAGAACGTCTAATATCTCGAATTGCTTTCTCTTTAAAAATCTTGATGTAGCGTAAAAATATTGTGATTACAAAAGTTTAGTACCGGTAAGTTTCCAAATAAACTTGTATATTTACTGTATACTTGACTGATTGACTCTATGTAACAGCATCGGAACTATGTAATACTTCGTAAACTGAGCTCAAAGCTACAAGCTTGTGATATGACGAACTCATTAAGCATTGTTCTCTGCGTGAGTCATCACCACCGAGGTGGGAAAGATGAGCTGATGATAACGTTCATAAAGAAACATACATACATAGTCACGCCCATTAAGGTCTAAGCCCATTTACACGTCCTTGGTACAACACCGTTCCAAACCGCGAAATAAAATTTTCAAATATGGGTGGGTTTTAATCATTACGTGGTAAGAATGAACCTACCGCTTTTCAGCACAGTGATGAATTCAATAGCAAACATTTTCGAGTAATTCTAAATAGGTATCATAAGATGTTAGCGCCTAGCCCCTTATTAGTAGTGTAGCAGGAGAGTTTGGGGTCTTAAGGTAAGGAACTTAACCCTTTATAAAGAGAACCGCAATGTAAAACGAAACTCCATAACAATAAGAGATCTCTACTATGTTTCAGATTAATATTGTTGATAATATAAAAGATTTTTTAGATTAAAACGTTCCACTATACATGAGTGAACCCTCACATTATAGCGTGCCCATTACGTCACTGTAATTTGTAAACTAGACCTTTTGACAGTCTGCTCTTTGCGCGTGAGTAACGAGCTCGTAGAAAACATAGGGGAATTGGGTCACATTCTACAAACAGGGATGACATAATCACCAGACAATAAACGACAGTTTTAGACAGACGGAATTTGATTACTGATCAATTCGAGTGTCTACAATCAACAAATATTGACACATAAAACAATGCCTTTTTCTCGGAGGGGTAGACAGAGATCACGGATCTCCAATTACTACGGTACTGTCACCTCTTTAGCATCATCATGTTCAGTGCATATATGGTTCTACAGCAGTCCAACAAACATATAGCTTATGATAACCCCTGTCATAAAAACTTTATTTTCCATTAGTGCTAGTGCCGCCGTAAATAATTCATAATGAACAATGAAACTGAAAAGGAAAAGCCAATAAAGAACAATGCGAAACACAGCGCCATTAACAATGGTCGCACGTTTAAGTTCAGTCAAGTTTTGTTAACTGACGCGAGAGACATTTCCTATGTCGAATGGTATAAGGTTCACATTGTGGGGTGATACGTAAACGTTTGCGTTCGGCAGTACCACTTAGCAAATAAGTCTAGACACGGACGCCTACACAATCGCAGGCGCCGGACGGCGTTCCAATCAGGATGCACTTCCAGTCTATTCTGAAGAAATGCCTGTGTATATGCCTAGAATTTATTAACAAATCTATCTACCCTGTGTCTTATAAATAGAGAAAAATTATTGGTTGAGTATTTAGACTAGAAACTTCAGAATACGCAGATTTATGTTCAGAAAAATATTATATTTAGTCTACTAGAAAATCAGAGACAGAACACAACTTTTATATGTTTATGCGCAAGCATAACGTAACTATATCAAGCAGAACTACCTCTAAATTAGTGTCAACCAGAATTAGCTTAGCGTTCAATTCCTGACACTAAAAACTTACCAAATCGCTGTCATTGGACGCCGCAGCGTCCTCCAGAGGATTTCCGTTCTCCATGTCAACGCCAGAATCGTTGGCATCGGCCTTTCTTTTCGCATCACCGGCATCCCGGTAGTGTCTCAGGGAGCTGTAGCCGATCCGCAGATCCGTAGTGAAGTCATCGTATAGTTTGAACTGGTTAGCGTTGACTTCAGTGTCGTTGTCGAGTAGACTGTCAATGTCCCTTGATTCCGATTCTTTGATGCTGTACGTCACTTTGTAATAGTCGCGGGCACTCATCTTCGCTTTTTTTGTCACTGGTTTTTATGTGTTCTTTTGTTTCTATTTCATTGTTTGTATTAATCACTTGTTAAGGCTAGAGTGGAATTTGTGATATTTGAGTGTTGTGTATTGGATACCGTTATAACTTGTTTGGGGCAGAGAATAATGAATGATGTCTGTCTACGTTGTGTGAAAAGCAATATGAAACATAAGTCGTAAAGTAGTAAACAATCGTTACCCCGAATTCAAAATAAACAGGACTTCTTAACCTCTTGGTCCAGATACAAATAGGTCGGCTCAGTAAATATAGAATCTAGAAGGGCTCGCATAAGAGTGTAAAGTTTTTACTATCATAGTTCAGATTCGTATATCGAGGCAATTTTGTTTGGACTCGAGCCAGATAGATGATAAACGAGTTCAAATTTTAAAAATTTAAGAGGTTTTTATTGTTTGAGTGGAATTAAGATTAATGTGAGTGCGTTTGGTTGCGAAAGATGTTGATTTAATTAATTGGAAGTACAGAGTTAGTATTTAAGCGTAGATGG
The DNA here is from genome assembly GCA_014607495.2 of Carposina sasakii. Lineage (NCBI taxonomy): Eukaryota > Metazoa > Arthropoda > Insecta > Lepidoptera > Carposinidae > Carposina > Carposina sasakii. Next base: position 13,141,614 of record CP053158.1, read on the forward strand.
TAGTGTAAAGAAACTGTATGAATAGAGAAGGATAACGACAGATCAGCAATATAGAGATAGTTTTATAATATTCAAACATATGGCTAACATATTTATAGTTGACGGAACAGAAATACATCATGACGAAGACGAACATAACTTGTAGTCCGGAATAATAAAAAAGTATTTGTTTGTTTTGGACAGTTTCAGGGTTAAAGTATACATTACCCAAAGATTATTTAAGAATAAGAATATTTAAGAATATTTAAGATTACATAAAATTAAATATACCTATACACACATGTAACTTTAGCTCTCTATGTTTTTGAATGGACTCCGTGGACAAAAGATGTAAGTGCTTATCCAAATAATAAAAATAAGTATTTCAGAGAATAAGAATTATTTTCCTACGATTAAAAGTATCTGCATAAGTCCATAAGAAAGACAGACTCAATTTTACATACAGTGTCACAGATATCATTGTGCATAAAAATATCATTTAAAATATTTTATTTACAGCAAACCTTTCTAGATACCATAAATTACAACACTTCGAATAGCGCACTTACACAATCGTATATTGCTGTTGAACGAAATTATAGGTCACCTACCTAGTGCCAAGCTAATGTGGTAAGGCACCTGAGTCAACGAACCTAGTTCTTACATAAGAGAAATCGTTGGCAAAAGGTCATTGTTCCATCTGATCACGTCCGCAAGAAACACGCTAATATGTTAAGCTAGGCTTTATAAGCATAGCTGTTGGATAGCTCTAAGATATAGGTCATGTTTATACAGGATGTTTTTTTGTGGCCACCTTTAACGAAGGGTACGTATTCTATACATGAAATAAAGTAAGTTTATACCAAATGCTGGGTTAAATTCCTTGATCGTGCGAAATTTATAGTGTCTAGTGTTTATGTTAGTTTTTTTATAGACAGATATTAATTATTATTTGTGAAAAAATCCTGCTACGCGCGTCTATGTGCATTTATGCAGAAAAACGCAGTCTATTTACTCAACTTTGGACCCTAATATTTTGGAAACCAGACACTTCCCATGTATGCTTCCATGGAGAAAAATGATCGTGATGATGAGGAGATTCCGTAGTTTTCGGGAACGTTGACGACCAAAAATCACCCTGTATACATTAGACGACACGGCTCCCGAAATGGGGTTGTCAGAACTACAGGATCACAAAAGGAGATTTCAAGTCACGTTTAGCATGGCACAGATGTCAGTGACAAGTTGCTAGTTTATTAAGAGAATGCCCGAGTTCCTTAGTCGACTCTTACGACATGCATGAAAAGGAGATGCAGCTGATGTATTCTGGTGAAGCCCCGCATACCTTAGCTTGACTTCTTCAAAAGACACCTTTAATAAAATAAAATTCAGTTTAAATGTCCAATAATGTATCGTCACCAAGCGAGTATTACCTTTGGGAGCCGAACCCTCTTTGAAAATCGAAATAATAACATGTGCTTAAAAATACATTTCATAATCGCGGTCTACTTCACTATTTATGGCTCGGCTGCGAACGTGTTAGGTATCAGAACAGAAAAAACTTGAGTTGGGAAAGGCTCCCCATGAATCCAGGTCATTCAGTACCACAGCCATAACCATAACGGAATGCTTAGCCTGTCGCAACACTCGCAACTGTGGTCAAGTCGACCGCTTTACTAAAGAACTTAATCTACTGGAGGTTCGAAAATTGTCAGTAATCAAATTTAACTTAGATTAATGATAGGTCTTCGCTCCGCTCTAACTAGATGGAGTACTATCAATAAACAATAGCTCCGTGAATGCGGCAATTTTATCATGATTGATGACATGACTGACATGACAATCATCAATGACAATTTGCAAGGATGCTAGATGCGTGAAGGATTGTGTTGCCAACTGCTTAACTGTTACCCGAATGAAGGAAAACTAATGCAGAAAGCAACAAAAATTATGCAATAAAATTGATTATGATATTAAGAGAATTGGGTGGTGTGAAAGAAGACGTACTCGTAGTGACAAGAATAGAGACAGGTACGCTTCGATGGTTTGGTCATTTAGAGAAGATGGATGGAAGGCAATTAACGAAAGAGTACCTTACTTTACTGACAATGAAACAATAATTAATATTACTTTTTTTTATTATATCATAAACATTAACTATTTAAATAATTAAAAAATGCATCCTCGTCGAGATTAGATCCCATGATTTCCACCAGCTTTCTTCTCGACTAATTTGTACCTACTACAGCAGTCCAACGATCAGAAATAACTGGATGAGCAGGAAATTTGCACCAAGTAAAGAAATTTTAATGTTTGTTACTCAGTTATTTGTTTATACAAAAACTAACTAATTTAGATAAAAGGGGGATGGGCAAAATATCCCCACCGACCAATAAGGACCAGACGTAAATCGTTGTAAAGCGCTTTTTGTGACTATGAATTTACGAAAAACTTGCCTTTTAAGTAAAAAAGGAAATCATTTTTTTATGCTAGTTTTTAAAGATTTCTTTTAACTATAACTTTTTTCAACGCTTTGAGCATCACCCTTATAGTAACAATAGATAGTCACAAAAGAGTTTTTTTATATATTTGTTGCTAAATTTATGATTAAGCCGAGTACTTCTACAGAGCGGAGCGAACATCATTCTTCTAAGCAAATTTAATTTAATAAATTTAATAAAAGTAATTTAATTGTCGGTAATAAAAGAAAAAGACAATGCTGGTCCACTTATGGAACAATGTATACCCTGGAACCGGTGTCTGTGATGTTTTGTGTAGAGTGCATGTCACCGAATAGTTCCTTTGGATGATGGCGCTAGTTACTATGTGTATGACTATATTATTTGTGTCACTGCATATGAAAAATGTTAGTTCCGAAATCAGGCATCGGAGTTATTATATGAAACGGACTCTAGTCATATTCACTCCGATTAGTTTCGCTTTCGCAAATTTTTCGCCAAAAATTTCCGGTAAGTTGTTCGAAACATATTAGATATGCAAAACAAACTTTCATAGATGCAATTGTTTTACCACGGGTGTAGCTTCTATAAAATGCATGTGGTTCCTAAGCTTAAAATAGTAGTAGTAAACGATATGACAGATGAGGCAAGTGGAACAAGAAGTCTGGAGCTGCACCAAAACAGAACAGGAAGTGCGGTTGAATTAAAAATAGGCCATCTGTTTTCCTCACTGGATAAAGTATTGGGCGTCCTATGAAAAAAGAAGACGGGGTTTTAAATCACACTTATAGACGGCGAGTTCGTGCCGAGCATGCGATGCCAGGGTTTCCTGAAATGGTATGTTTGAAAACAAAACATCCGCCCGAATTATGGGAAGAGGGAACGATGAATTTTGAACGGAATTCAATTCATGAATTGGATTGAATTGAATGAAATGAAAATCAGGCTAATCATATCAATTTATTGATTGTCTCCAATTTACAGACATTGCTATGAAATACTTATTTGCAAGGTTTATACTGGGTGTAAAAAGACAACTTTGTTCTTTTAATACCTCGTATTGTATCGCTTTGTCAGATCACGATCATTTTTTTCTATGGAAGCACCCCTGGGAAACCACGGGTTTCCAAGATATTGAGGTCCAAAGTTACATTCATATTATCATTTTTTTTAAATAAATCCATCTGAAATCGTTAACCGAAACATTTTTTTCAAAGATACCATGTCAAAATGTTATAATGTTAGTTTTGTAGGTACATTTGTACTTTGCGCATCAAATGAATTGCTTGCAATAAAATGACAGTATTTTTTCACAATTTTTTTGTCGTTTCCCAGAGTTGGTTCCATAGAAGAAAATGATCGTAACCTTACAAAGAATACGAGGTATTAAAAAAACATTGTTGTCTTTTTACACCCTGTATGTCTGCGACATACCGATGCATAGCGTAAATAAAGTACAAACCTGAATACTGACACTAAACCTACCCCAAATTGAGAACAGGCCACAATATTATAGAAATAAAACAATATATAAGAAATATACAATAGCAAGACAGGTGGCAATGAACGAAACCACAAAGAAAACGAGCACTTATCAGCACAATTGGTGAAAGTGCATGGAATCGCGAAGCCATTACAGCAATCAGACTAAGACGCATAGTGACTCGTCATGGCGGCCATGATGGATGGCATGTTGTGATGATCATCAGGACGTTGACGTTGCTATGAGCTATTGTAATTCTGAAGAGTATCTTATGTTTAGGATGACAGGCTTTTAAAGACTTAAAACTATTGAAGCTTCGGAAAGTGAAAACAGTAATTGTATAGGTACTTAATTTATTCAGAGATATCTAAAACCATCAGCAATATCAATTAATTACTTGCTAACTCAATAAACATTCGATATTTAACTATGATGTTAAAGACAAAATAACAATAATAAAACATGGTTGAAATGGAATTTCCTTATGTTTGTAATAAATGATACTTAACGTGAAGTAATTTGAGTAAATTTCTTCTGTGTCAGAATAAATCAACCCATTATACTCGTATCACCCAAAATTAAGAAAGGGAAAGTAAAAAATATTCTTGTAAAATAAGCTAACAAGAAATGAGAAGAGGTGAAAAAGTAGTGATTATCGTAAAGTGGAATTAGTTTACTATTGCGGAAGACAATATGGATTGATGCGTGAATCATATTACAATACGAGTATACAATGAACAATGGCACGGGTGAGTAAAAACCGTCCATTTATCTTTGTACAATTTTCTCAGTCTCAATCTCAGTACAATTTTTATCAACAATATTCAGGATGATCAAAGAAGAGAAGCCAAGCTGATAAATGAGTTATATATAAGTATATAACAAAACAACAGTTTTAAAAGCAAATAACAACTGGAGCTTTACTTGTGAACATTTAGCTCAGAATGTTGGATCATTGCTTGATACCGCGTATAATTTTCCAACAATATTTCATATCAATGCAATACTGTCTTAAACATTGTAGACAGGTTGATTGGTGCTATAAATTCAGCTGGTGAAGTGCAAAATAAGGTTTTATACGAGCAGTTAGTCTTGAGTTGCGTGCTGCCATTTTCGCATATCTGTACGTTATTTAGTGTAGACAAGATTGTATCTTCTAATTAATGAGTGCAGACTGTTGTTGCACTCCGAATATGCAGATGTAACTAATATGTAAATACCAATAATAATGAACATATAAAAAACACAAATTTTGACCCAGTGTCAATCTCACAATGATACTTTTCAAGCATAAATGCGTCAACCCGAAGAAATGTACATACCTATACACTCGAAAAATATAACCCTCCTTCTGGCGCAGTCAGGTCAAAAAGATTTAAAAATTATGCTAAATAAATATATATTTAAGGTATTTTAAGTGACATACGAAACATGTACGAAACATTTTTATTCTTAAACCTTTACAAAAACCCTTTGTGTTGAAGTGCTATGAGTAATCCGAGAAAAAACAAAATATCACGTGTTAGACACAAATTTGTTATAACAACAGATCAAACAGCAAAGTTACAAGTTACATTTCCCCAAGTGCAACGACCCCATGACGTAAGATACCAAAATAGAAATTAAAGCAATTAAACTAATTTTGTACAGGTGATATGAAAGTAAAATGCCGCAATAAGAAATGCATAACTTATGACAAATACCGAAACGAGTTGTTAAAAAAACGATACTTGTCTCAAGCGGCATTTTGTGAATACAAATCTATTGTTTAAACTGAGGATGTGCTTCAGTGCTGCTTATATAAGCTAAATTGACATTAATTTACATAATTATAAAATAGACTTCTACAACAGACTCGTTGTGTGACTATAACAAGAACTTATAGGAAATGTGACAAAGCCTGGTTACTTAATCATAACTTATTGCGAGTTACGACATGTGACGCCTAAAGAACTGCGCCTGCGCGTACAATACGTAATTACTCCGAAAAAATTAAAACAATGACTTCATGCAACATGCGGTAGGTGTTAATAATACGTGAAGAGACAGCCACAAGGTATTATTAGGAAAAAATATGCAGTTACATACATAAGTATAATTCACAAGAGTCACAGGAATTGTCACCTTTCGTTCCGTATTTAAAGAAAAAGCTCAACGACTAAAATAAAATTATTTCGGTAGCTAAAAGAATGTTATTACTTTTTACACTAACTGAAACCCTAGTATTAACCGTGATAAGGCTTTCTCATGGTAGATTTTTCTATAGTACAAGAGATATTACGATACGAGTATCCCACGCCCGACTTTCCTTCTATTAAAAGCAAAACCACACCACATGATTGACCCAAAAAACCAAGAGAAACTCAAAGTTAAAATCAACAAACATATAATTATAAACAATATACGCAATGAAGATATTAAAAAACTGATACCTCATGTTAATAACTGAGACTACAAAAAAGTAAATGAATTCGAGATAATTACAATTCGCAAATGAGAAACAGTCGAGAAGAAAGTGAGAGTGGACTCGTCACGACTGCGGGTTTATGCAGTTTTTGATAACGGATGAGCACGTAATGGTAATATAATATCTTGACGTGGGCGAACACAATACTCATTGAATTCTATAGTTACATCACAATTACTTCATTTAAAACGCCATAGTTATAATTGGGTCAGGGAACTTCTGACGTTTATTTATTTAATGTTCGTACAAGCGTTGGATTCCTCCGACCTCGGATGTAGGGCGTAAGTAAATATTAATTGTGATGACTCACATCAACTTAGAAGTCTTTTAGTTCGCGATAGGTCAATAAATCAAAATGGAATATGAACTTACAAATATATAGAAAATTACATTAGAAAAAACTATTATTACGTCAAATATTGGAGACTCCCAACTTTGCATCGATTAAAACACGTTTCACTCCCCAGCCATTACAATAAAGGTGAATCCCCAATGAAGACCTCAACAATCCAATAGGTACAGCCTGCTAGAAAGATTCAAAAACATGAAAAATCTCCTCACCATGACTGGACTCCATAGAAAGGAAGCACTCAAGTAATTTCCGATTTCTACCGGACGGGGTCAAGTACACACGATGATGCAGCATGAAGGTGGTAAGGAAGTGACGAGATTTCACGGTGGTGGAAATATCGGAAGTCGTCCAGGATAGGGGCAATTTGTTTGAGGAAGTTCTGATACTGATCGAGATAGAGTTTTTAGGTCAAATGTTTTGTTAATTGATATAAATGGGTCTTACTATCTGATCTACGGCAAGTAACTAAATTGGAACACCTTTAAACTCAAAAGACGCTAAAACTGAAAAATAAGAAAGAGACAACAGTGTTGCATGCTAAATTCGACAGCAAAGCAACACTACACCGGATTTCGACTTAGTATTCGTATGCAGGTATTATGTTTGGCATAAAAGTGTCCAAATAAGGGAGTTGAAGGTCCGAACGTTGCATATAAAGTGGTGGCGTGGGTCGAGCCAACGGTAATGTTTGGTTGCAGATATTCATTATTGACAACTGCGAAGACGAAATGGATATGGTGTAGGCGATATTGACTTTAAAATTATTAGATTTATTGTTAACGCAGGTAAAGATAGATTTAGAAATAATACAAGATGTCTAATGGGTATTTGATGGTTAAGGTAAGAGAGTTGAGCGCAAAAGTTCTGGGTTCGATTCCTGGATAAAGGCCGACTTTTTAAATTGTCAAATAGCCTATCTAAAGGATAAAGTTAATGCTGTCTTTCACTAAAACTTGATCAACATGAAGACAATATGGTCTATTCCGACAGTCACACTTAAACCTAAACGTAAAATTAGTCCTACCTCTCCTTTTCTCTCTCAGCCATTTATGTTAAGAGCGGAGAGAGATAGACCTGACTAAGATTAGGTTTAGGTTTAAGTGTGACTGCCGGAATCGACCCTATTATCAACTTTATCCTTTAGATGGCTTACTGACTATTGGAAAATTCAGCCATTAGAAAAAAAAATGGTCTAACAAATAATTATGAGACAATAAATTTGTAATTATGATCAGAAATCTGTACTTGTACAAAAGAGATAGCTAGGAAGTATGAGTTTAAGTTGTTGGTGCCTATTTACCTACCTATCAGCAGGTGGATACTTAGTTACTAAGTATTTATTTATTATCTACGGAATAAGGTATATGTCGCACGCAAAATTATTACGAAACAATGCATGCCAGATGTTTATAAAAACATAATAGAACTGTAAAATACTGTTACAAGTTGTCTAATTAGAAATAAACACTACTACATATTTACAATTAAACAATTTACTTTTCTTTCCACAATTTTTATAGATGTTGCTTTCACTAATAACTATAATAGAGCAGAAAAAACAGACAGAATGAAGAACAAATCGTACCGTGGCATTGATTACAGTAATCAGTGAAAGTTTTAAGTTGTTATGTCAGCAAAGACTAGGAATTTACAGCTATAATGGCAGACTAGATTATTTATTTCTCATGCTTTATTGTGATTGAAAGTTTCGGACTGAATCTTTATTTAAGACGTAAAGTTAAGATAGACTAGCTAGAAGATAGCTTTTTTTTCCACACACTTCACAACACATTGACCTAGTCCCACACTAAGATCCCTAAGGTCTTGTGTCGTGGGTACTAAGTAACGGTATATAAATACATAGATAAGTATATAAACATCCATGACTCGGAAACAAACATCTATATTCATCATATCAATGTTTGCACCTACCGGGATTCGAACCCAGGACCTATAGCGTCGCAGGCAGGGTCACTACCAACTACACCAAACGGCCCTCTGGACATTAAGTAAGGCCGTCCGATTTGAAATTTGGTAGGTGTAGGTACCCCTCTAGATCAGAGGTTTGCAAACTTATTTTGTCTAACGCCCACTTTGAAAATTAGTAGCAAGCCCCATTTTTATTTCACCTTAAAAATGTCAATAGCATATTAGTTGCGCCATTTTGTCGGAGGCCTTAACTGCCCCTCTCTAGGTCTCCAACGCCCACGAGAGGGTGTTATCGCCCATTTTGGAAAAGACTGCTCTAGATTCTAGATAGAAGGTAACAGTTTCCCCACAAGCGGTCCGCTATTGGCATAAGTGGGCAAGAAAGGAGCCTATATCTATCCCTCTACACATATCTACAGCTTAATCAGTCTACCATAGTCCGTTTTAGACAATACTTACGTATGTCATGTGTCAACTTTTTTTTGTATGCAGTTAAATAGATAATGAAGTCATACACAGAGCAACTAGCGCCATCGTTGAAAGGAAACTATTTAGTAAAACGCATTCTAATAAATAACGGTGAGTAACATAAACAACACAAAACAGATACACCTTCCTAATAATCCAGAAACAGCTGTCAGTTGCCCCCAATCCTAGCATGCCTTAATGAGCAGCAGTAATTCATCAATCCATCACGCAATCGATGCACGATTGCTGTGACAGCGATCGTATCAACAGCGACACAGTTTATTATGCGGGTGTATCTGTGGTCGATCTCGTGGTAACGCCGAATGTGGGTGCAACGGTACGTAATGCCATCATGGTTCTTACCACCGTTGCAACTATTCATAGTGATAATAGTACAGGTACAAAATAGAATGCTTCAACAATTGCAATTTTGATAAACAATCTACAATCGAAAGTGAGGTTACTTATTGCACGTGGATTGAATGAATCTCATGTATTTTAAGTTAGGGTGCCAAAGGTTAAAAAAGCTATCAAGAAATAATTGGTGAACTAATACTTCCTTAATTGTAAGCAAAGCGTAAAACTTTCTCTATTCTACTTCACGCCCCTGCCATGGCTAAGGTAAATCAACGAAGCCAGAGGATACATAGTTATTACCGCTTGTCTATTACCCTAAGTTCAAAGATATCTATTGTATCAAAGGCTGCGTTTATCCAATCTTATTGAAGAAAGTAATGGTATAAGCAATAAGCAAAGGAAACTGTAACCTCCAGACAGTTTCGGTCTTTTTGGCTAAAGAATAAAAAATATGCAAGAGACACAAGAGTGAAATCGCACTATTGCTCGTTCACCTGCGTGCGCGTCTGCGCATGAGTCCCCTAACGACCGACCAGCTTTCATATAAGTACTTAATTCTGGCTAATTTGTAACCTTATTATGGACCATAAAATAATTATAAATTTATTAATAAAGAAATGGAAAAAATTCCTCAACCGGGTGGGAATCGAACCCACGACCTCTGCATTCTCTATATTCTATATACCTATATAATTATCTGTATCGCATAAGTCTTCTTATAATTTGTCACCGTTTTCGTAAATACAGTTATTGAAGCCAGTCAACTGCATGACTCATTTAATAATCGCTGGTAAAGTGTTGTAACCTTTACTTGGAGATCAAATATCAAAATTTTGCCAGTTCAATAAAATTGCTCGCCACAATGTAAGGGAAATGTAACTCGAGATATTAAACTTTGCGGGTACAATGTAGGTAATGAAATTTCCAGCGTTTCCTTACCTATTTACGTGTTTAATCTAAGGTTTAATGGTATAATAATGGCAAATTGCGAAACCGATGAAGTAACGTTTTGTGGTAAAAATGAATCATTAAAAGGTCAATTGCGAAGGGCCACATATGAAGAGGGCAAATCAAGGGCTATTTTCAACAATGAAGACGATTTCAATATTACAAAATATTTTTATCTTGACATAAATGACATGTCATTTGTATGTTAGAACATTACCTCAAACATTACATTGGTTAACAGTGTCCGAACATGGGGCATGAGTCACCGAACAACGGGCGAGACTTTATGTCCTATTTTACAATATTCTTTTGGACAGAGGGAACATAAACAAGCCATTTGCTGTTTTACATCCAACCATATTAGCTTGTATATACAGTTTTTAAAATAGCGTTTTAGTAACATCTTCTTGCCTAACTTTATAACAACTTATAATTCCACATAAGTACACAATTTAAGTAAACTTCATAAAAAATTTCAAGCCAAGTCCCTATATTTTGTCGTAAAGTATGTTGTCTTGTAAAGTAGAATTTAAAAGCTCGTAAAATTAAATTGAAACTAGTACCAACTATTATACGGTAGTTATGATGTTGTCTGCTCAAGCGATGTGTATTGAAGATTATAATAATACGAAAGAGGATTATATTTACACTCTCCGCACCGTTACCTCTTCGCTTCAAGTACATGACTCATGCGCTACTACGCTAGTACCGTCTAATAATAACCCGAATTGTCAGCTATTATAAAGTGGTAAGTTAGATAATATTATGTTTGGGAGTTTATGTCAAGTTCGGCACATTAGTTTACATATACTTTAAATATATAAATAAATATCATACATATAAACAAGACTGAGTTCCCACAATGGGGTAGCCAGAACAACTAAACCAGGAATGTAAACCTACAGCCAGGTTTAGCATAGCATACCTATAGTTAAATATGTAAGGATCTAGAATTTTTTATACTTTTCAGTTATTATCAAAGTTTTGGGTTTCCAAATAAAAATAAAGTAGGTAATACATTATAACGGTTATGTTCATTAGATTTCACTTAGAAATCATCCCATTCCTAAAATATCATCACGTATCGGTACACGAAATTGACATAAAGGAAATAATTGTAGGTCAAGCAAATATAAGTCCAAACTAGATGGAAATGGAACTAAAGTCTAAAACAAACATCCATTAGAGCAATGCAAATGGAGCACCAAAATATCAATTAGGTAGACATCTAATAAAATCGAAGCTTTTAAGTTAGAATATCGCTAAGAATGGTTTAGGTATAATGGTCAAATACTACTAAGCTTGAATTTTTAAATATGATAACCAATTAAGCAATACCTAGTTATTAACAATTTAACTTCGGAAACTCATAAATAAATAAATCTAAAAATACATCAATCCATGTGTACTACACACATGTGATGATGAACATGTCAAACAAACTATTCCTGAAGCAACGGATTTAAAATAGGTTTTCTCCCAACCCACCCTATCTGGCGATCGAGATAAAGGACTCTCGACTTAACCTTTTACGTAATAGATGTGTTACTCCATTACTGCATTAAAAACATCCGGTTGTTAAAGTCTTACAGTAACTTTTTCATTCACTAGAGTGCCTTTTCTCGTTAGAAAAATGTCTTCCCCTTTAGCAGTTGCATTTCCGTTTGTTTTCTTGTTAGATTTTTTTACTGTTTTGAAATTTGTAAAACGGCTTTGAAGAAAAATGTTATTACTCATTCACACACTGCTTACTTAATTTTGAATGAATTTTGTAATTAATTGATTTCTATTTTTGGAAAATTACCTAACATTTAAAATTAAGCATTTGCCCAATATTTACTTTTGAGTACCATAAAGGAACTGTACTAAAACTAGGTCGGCTGGTTGACTTGTATACAATTATATGGCATCAATCATTATTCTCATAAGTCAATTGACTTTAACAAAAGGACAGCTATTAATCTCAGTTAAGATTAAAAATTTACATAGACCACCAATCCTAAGATTGTGTTTGAATAGAGACGGGAAGGTTTACCAGATTGTTCAGATGGATCTTGGTGGATGGATATTTATTGCAAGGTACTAAAGAAAACAAATTGCGCAAATCATAATACATGTAAAAATATTATGATTATCAACAAAACATATAAATGTGGTGTGACTTCAACTATCAAGCTTATCGAAGTGCAAAATTGCAAGTGGATGCATGTGCAAAGCGTGAACAGTGACTGGCAGTACAAACACATCACATAATTAAACATGAGTATAACAGTATCAAGACACAACGGTACCAATAAACGCAACCTCCATGAAACAAGGGCCAGCGCCGGAAGGTTTCCACCCCGATGGCTCAATGGCTACACCATCGCCAATCACTCATGCGGGTCAATTTCTACACATTCCGCTGATTAATTAACCTTTTTGTTAGCAAACACTTAATAAACAAATTACACTGGCCGAAATTAATCCATTCCCGAAATAGTTCTTCATTTATATAATTTGAAAGTGCACTGGCGGGAAATTCGTTAAGCCGCGATTTTACGTAAGTTCTGTGAGCGGGTAAGACAATCGGCGCGCGCGCAACTCCGGCGTGTCTCGGTGACTGACTGGGCGGCCGGCCGTGCGATTCACGCGCCCCGTGCGCGTACGCAGATCGCGTGCAAGCAAGTTGATATGGTGAGATATTTTTTTCGAACGATATTCAATATGTGGGAGAAACGGGTGCATTAGCAGTGCACTTGTATATATTAGCTAATGTAGATTAGAAAATGTATAACTAGTACATATCACTATCTGTCAGGCATTCACGCAACAGTAATTACTGCATTGGTTTCAATTACTAACATGAACAAATACAATTTACGTTTGTTTGACAGGGTCAAGTGGGCAGACTTAGGAATGAGGGGAGTCATCCTGGTATTTACATACATACATATTATCACGCCTTTATCCCTTACGGGGTAGGCAGAGCACCAAGGGCCGATAGAACCACATGGTGCCACTTCTGAAAAATTTTGAGGGTATAGTTGAGACGTACAAGTTCGGTTAGTAGTATCCTGGTATTTGTTATTAAGTAACTAGATTCAGAGCTAAACAATAACGTTTGTTCTTTCGTGCACTTGGGTTGATGTAGATTTAAGGATGAAAATGAATGAAACCATGCATAATCGATTCAAAATTGCACCCAAATCACAACCCAAAATAAATACCTCGTCGATATTGGATAGATAAATCGGTGAGACATATAAAGGATTGAGACATCAACGTGGAACGAACTTGATACCAACTATGACACTAATTGGATGTAATACGATACAATGGCTAGCGTAGATACCCTTTGTTGCTGCCGATTGGAGCGATGTGAGGGGAAATCTACACCTAAAGGAAAGTATCAAACATAGGTAGTAAAGTGTATTCTTGTATACAGGTAGTGGGAACACAACATGCTGTTTAGGTTATTTCAAAAGGATCAAAGTTAGTTAAATAAGTAAAGAGACTACTAATTCGTTAAGTACCTAATGAAAAGTCTCGATGAGGTCTGCACGCTCAGTCCCAGAAAACATCCTAAATAATCTTATAAGTAAGATAAAAGCTTGATACCTTATAGCAGTACTAAAAAGTCTAAATAGATCTAACCAGCTACGAAAGAATAAAATAATCTTCTATGGAGATCCCTCCAAAAATATTGAAAAAACATCAAGCAACACTGGCCTGAATCCTTAGTTAAATAGAATCGTCGTAAGGCGTAATATCCGCAAGTCACGTCCGACAGTCGGTTTCCTACTCAGCAGTCCATCCAGGCAGAAGTAATCAGTGAGGCCAATAAGCGAGGTACCAGCTCTTCACGTAAGAATGCACAGCATGTCTATATAGTCTACTGATACTGCCTGTGTAACTATGGGAAAGGCTGTGCAGCAATCTAATTATGAACCAATTATGTTGTTCGATGATGTTAATCTTTTAGTTGTAGCAACTACATAGGAAAAAACGTAGAGGAATGAGAACTACAACTGTTAGTTTAATTTTTTTGTCACTTTCTCTGGACTGAAGCCGAGGATCTACATAAAGAAATTGGCATAACAATAACTGCAGCATCTATTATGGAAAAACATAATGACGAATAGAGTGATAGTGTCAAACATCTAGGCTGATATTTCCATAATTATGATCGATCATTCCTTGAACCGGAAAAGCTAACTTATAACAGGAGTCATGGCGTCACCTGCCCATTGAAATATCGCAGCCATACGTGATCAACATTATAATCTTTATACCGCTGTTTATAAAACTTTATGCATTGACCACCGCTATGTTTTTAAATATTTAACGATAACTGTCGATAATATCAAGGTATTTAATATTAACGTGGGAAGTCTCAACATTATAGCAGGAAATCCTGATTGTATTGAATTCGTCTAGGTTTTTAATCCTGGTCCCGAAGTTAACTATAATATTATATCACCTTGTAAACATGCATAGTAAAATGGGTTTGTTGTGTGTTCCCGAAATAGGGTAGCCCGAAATGAAGGATCATAAAGAAGATCTCACCGCCACGTTTAGCATAGCGGGGACAAATGTAAATCAAAAGGTAGCATTTTAAAACCTTAAAATTTTTACAAAATTCTAAGATTAAGATAATACTGTAGAGCAAAAGCTCCTACTTACTATTTCTTTTATCACATTACATTGCTAAGGAATCGATATTCCGCGTAGTTTGTTCCTCTGATAAATTTTTGAGAATTTACATCTCCATCAACCACATAAGAGAGAAACGTCCGACTCCATCGCACATCGAGGTTGCAGAGACATGACATGCTCTGAATGTCCTCTGCGTACTCAACAGTTTCACGTCATTGAATAAACAATTACGTGATGTAAAAAACGTGCGGATAGTAAGAATGTCGATTTTCTTAGAAAGGTTTATAGTTTGTTGTTGATAAGGTAAACCAAATTCTGCAGATACCGAATGAGCTACTGAAAATTAAATTGATACCTTTGAACGTTTTAAATTTGTTATGTTGAACAATGAATCAGATAAAATAAACAATTCATGAGAAATTGAAGACAATGCAAAATGCACAGTTTGTGATAACAGTTTAAAATGCGTTATTGTAAACATCGGATGTTATTAAGCTATCTAAACTTATTAATCTAATAGGCAGCTGTAATATCTTAATAATTAATTGTTTACCAATCTTATATGCACTTACTTATGCAGAAAGGTTCCATAAGATATTCAGTATCATTAGGTAATTGATATTTATATTATACTTATGTAGAACTCTACCTATCTTATCTATCTAGGTATAAACATATTTCGATATTGGAAAAAATAAATATAATATACCTACACACAGAAGCAACGACTATGTCCAGATATAACAAAGTTACATAGATATAACACAAAAATGTACTTCCATCTACAGAAATAGGTTTACACACTAAACGAATGATTCTTTGGGCGCCAATTTATTTCCAGTTCTATGCAGTAAATATACAAAGAATGCAGCATGTCTGTGTCGTAATTTACTAGCTGTAATTGAAAACCCATTTCTAGCTATTCTTCGTAAAAAACTGCATGTAGAACTGACAGCTTTTCCGTCTAGCAGCAAATTAAAAACGGCGCTCCCCCCATTTCTGGCATCATACGGGAATGATTCAACTAATGGATATTACACACATTGCAGTCGGGCCCGACATATTTGCTCAAACTGAATTTCAAACAATGGCTGCAGGATTTATAGCGTCTGAAACGCTGAATGTTCAATGTTGGGTAAACTGAGGAAATTGAGTGTTGAAACTTCGATTTGGAAGGAAGTCGATTGCAGTTTTGACGGTTAACGAAATGGGTTTGTAGACGTTTTCCCTCACAGAGCGTAGGATTAATTATGAATTCCTCAATGCTGTATATAATATCCTTAATTTAACACGAAAAGTTCTTAAGTTGTCTAATATTACAATCAAGATACTGCCTGGGGTGACTTTAATAAAGCCTTGACTGTCTTGTCAGAAGTACATAGTTAGGCTACTTTCGTATTTATAATATTGTAAATAGATCGGGAAATACATGAAAAATAAACAAATAAATACCTCAGGCAGTTACCTTACTTAGCTTCATGCTAGACCTTTAAATTGTCGTGACGTAATCCTCAACACTACATACAGTAGATTCATGACAATTTGGCTGTATCAGTAAGATCGATACAAGTTCGCAAAGTACCCAAACTCAATCAGCTGACACTGGCTGGAAGCCAGGGTCGAGGTGAGCTATCTTGCGCAATGCGCCCGTAAACATCGAATAATCCACACTTTGTTTTTAACTTTTGATTGTGTTATAAGCGTGAAAGGGAACGGGACATTCTTGCATCTGACTACGACGACTACGATGAATATATATACCACGAGTACGGTTAGTGGGATCGCGTTAGCTCATTAGGCTACCTTTCAGTCTAGAAAAATTGTTCCTTTTACGGTCCAAGCTTACAGGTTCGAGAAGAAAAGTTAATTGATTGATAAAGAGTAAACATTTTTCACTCCATCAGACCGCTCATGATAAAAAGGATAATTAGAAACCTGAAAACATTCAAGCTGAAAAGAAACCATGTAGAAAAATCCTTTACAGGACAATTGCATATTTCGTCACACTGTGTAAAGTTGACTCATTGCAGTTCCAAGAAAAAAAGTTGCATTTTATTCAAGGTTGTCGAAAATTATGTGCATTGTGCAAATTCACTTGCTCTCTAATATGTAGATTACGTGACGTCATCGGATACTCGTGCTCTGTTATCATCGTTATCACTATTGATAACATTGCTAAACTTTCTACTATCATTACCATTTATTTTAACATGTACATTGCCAATATGCAGTGCTAAATTCCTTCAATAGCGAAGGTTTAGGGTTTTCTGGTTATGAAGATTTTGTCTTGTGTTACTTTCCGTGCACAGTGAAAAACCTTTGTAGATAACCTTAAGCTTGTTAATACTTTAACAAGGACGTAAGCGTTTGCGAACCTAACTACAGAGAAGCCACATGACGATATCCAATACACGACAAATTCAATACCTCTTTGAATATGGTGAATTATATACTGGATATTAAAACTTAGACTAAGCCTGGAAAACTAAGCACGAAATCAGCAGGAAATTGCTAAAACTGACGTCATCGATGCAGTCATTATAAATGCGGGATCGTAACACACATCACTATATCACATCACATTTGTAACACTCACTGAAACTCATCACATCAACGTATTTTAACACAAGTTAAAAACGCGAAATTTTCACCATGGAGAACCACAGTTTTTCTTGCGCTAATCAAGGAAAGTGTGGTTGTTGTTCTTTTTCCCGTTTCTGATGTTCGTCCGGGAACGCGACAGAGCCACGCCGGCGAGGCGACTGCCCGGATCGACCGGGAATTGGGGGAGGCTGCGTTGCGCACCCCCCCACACAACTTGCACCCAACCTCACAGCACATACAGCTGAAATTCCTACTACACAAACTCATCCGTTACTGGAATCCACAGAAACGAAAGGTAGTAACGCCTTTGCTGATGTTTTAGCTGGCATTGTAGCTAGAAGGGTAAGGTATTGATTCGGTTGGTTTTGTGGGGTTAGCGGAGGGTAGAGGCGCGGTCGCAGTAGAGTTGAATGGGGTAGGCATAGAGGGCGCTAAACCACTACGGCTGCCGGCAATGTCATTATTCCGCATTGTTTTCCTCTCTGTATGTCAACAGAGGTATTAGAGGTTTCACGTGACTCAAAAAATCGCGGTAATGTTTATAGACTTTGCTACCACCCCATGGATTATCACATGTCAATCTGAATTGGTTTGGTCATGCCTACTATAAATTATTTACATGGTGATGATTAGGAACTTTTTAGTTTATTAAATTGCTATGGATCGACGAAGATATGTAGATGAAAACGTTGCTTTGCTAGCAGGATCGGCTGATAATTGAATTATCTATATGAAATTTAGTTCACAGACACTAGGTACTAATACTCATTTAAAATATGAAGTTAACTTCTATTTAACATGAGACTAGGTTTGTCATAAACAAGACGAAGAATATTTATGACTAGTTTGAAAAAAAAAAACAAAATGGAATTGATAAGTACATACTAATTTAAAAAATCCTAAATACAAGCTTGAGGTATACTAAGATGCCACCCACGTTATCCAGATGAATAAGTCCAAGGCAATCTAGCAAATCTAGTTTGTACTTCATGATATAATTAGACGACCTAAACTTGAAAATATTATGCATAGTATTAGTACATACACAATTTGGCTAGTCTGCTGTGTGATGGAAATGTTCTATTTGAATAATAAATAATCAATTATGCAGCCGCTGCCCTCTCTCTACGAGTAGCAAGCAAAGCAGCTATGAATAAAACAGTCTTGTAATTTCCTTTTTTTACTGTCAGTCATTGTACTTCCTCCTGTTTTTCTGAGTCCTAACATTTCATAGACCGCCGCGCTGATCCTGACTGGGATAAATTAGATAAGTGTGGCTATGTAGGTATATTTCACGAAGACTGTTCTATTGTCGTCCATTCAGATTGAGCGAAAACGAAATAACTCATTCAAGACACGAGACTTCGAAGGAATGGTCTATCACGAATACAAAGTAGATTCAAATGATAATACATTGGTAGGTACTTACAAAACTTTCTTTTAATAATCCATTCACAATGTATTTTAACAGTAAAATAACATGAGTGATTCCTCACTTAAGTAGGTAGAGAGTAAAATTTAGAACATTCAACCCTGTTCAACTGGCTTATGTTGGTCACTTGGCATATTTTTTTCTCAAAGATTTCTTCATAAAGGTATTAAGAAACGGTTATTAATCTTGAAAAGCATCATTATCTATGGAAAATATCCGCACCTTACAACAGCTTTAAGCTACCAGACATTTAATTTCGACGGAAAACTTTGCTCGTTGTCAAGGGAAGATCAACAACAAAGGATTATGGACCCGAGAAGTAAGTAAAGGGAAAAGTTTGTCACAAGGCGGATCAAATGTTTAGTTGAGATCGTGGATCATTTGTATAATATTTAATGCGGTTCTCTATTTTGTCTCATAATTTTTTTTATTCATAATCTAACGTGTCATAATGTTTTGTGACATTATCATCATGTGTCTGAATGATAAGTGGCCCTAGCTTAATGTCCTATAATATCACTTGCCCGAAAACCGAAATCCCTAAATATAATATGACCTAATTTTTTCGGGACTCCGGCGGTCCCACGCGAGCTTATCGTCGCAGATGGATGTAACGCTTACCACCAGCTCCTCAGCTCGCGGGCCTCCTCGCCCCTCCGCGCCTACGCGCTTTTACATTGCACTCTAGGGGTAGGGCAGACAAGACTGCGTGGAGTCGGGGTAAACTGAGTCGATTTAAGTTCCTGTTTTTTTATTCATCCTAATTTTTGTTTTAAATAATGCTCTAGACAGATTCCTATTAACAATATTATTATAAACCACCATTCGGTCTAACATACATTATACAATATAACACTTAGGACATGTGACTTTATAGCAAGAAAAATTAGGACATCTGGTAATCATTATAGCACCCGATTTTATGGCACCAAAGTATTAGAATTAAAGACGATTAGGTAATATACAATTTCGTATACGCGGACATTATGGAAAGTGATGATTATAGCAAACTTGTTAGGGATTATGATTTTCGGACGATCGATATTCGGAGAAGAAAGGGACTACCATTTAATGCACCAGGGTCCTTTTCAGCGGAGCCAATTTATATAACAACCACATCCATCTAAACGAGCACACGTAAAGGGAAGCCACAGCAGGAGGAGGGGGAGGAGCAAAGGACACGTGAGCTGCAACGTGGGGGTTGACGTGGAATATGGTAGAACAGCATTAGTAGGTGCGAGATACTATTCACTGTATAGATACATAGGCGGAAAGGTAGGGAGCAGAGGGCATGTATCTTCTCTCAAAAATAGCATCTCAATTCACGAGGAAAGAACACCCCCGAGTTGGTAAAAAGAAGTTTGCAATGCCACCACTACAACTACAAATAGTGCGGCTAGAGATGGAAGGCTGTCTCTTCTTCCTCCATGCAGGGTCTGCACAGGGCATTGTATGTGTAGCACTTATCACATGGTTTGCTGATGGTTTTGATACTGAAGACGCCACGGGTGTTGGTGAAACATATTTACGAGTAGAATAAAAAATACATCTTCGTAGTACCATATACGTACTGCAATTATGCTTGGATCTGATGTTTCATCACTACTGAGTTGGTATCATAAGTTGTCAGTTTCTCTAACTAGAATTGGTAAACATGCATTAAACTGCAGCTAGTCTATCTTGCTGCACGTCTCTGCATAATTTATCGATCTGCTTACAACTGGCTGCATGAAACCGTACATCGAGTGCTACAGTAACTGCACCTACAATAGTGAAATCAACGTTAATTTAGTATATTTTAACCCTATAGTCAGAATGTGTGGTCTATACAACGATATTACGATCAAGCACAGGACTATCGATATATTTGATTGCAGGCTACAGATATTCCAGACTTACCTTAAATATATTTTGTTTAACACTCCTAGTCAGTCTGAATGCACCACTTCTACTTAATTTAATAGGTTTTAACAATTTAACAACTTTCTATGTATTTCCTCCTAGTTTTAGTCTATAAGATTTATTGTTAGCACATATGATAGTATTTTAATCCTTTTGCGGGTCTGATTAACGGACCCTACCCTTAGTATAAGCATTAGCATGTTGTGTACTTTTACTTAGGATGATAGTCATCCCTAAACCATAATATACCTTATACTGTATTCCTAGGCTATTATCTGTTAATTGTACCTAAATAAATAAATACCTATATTATCGGCGCGTCCGCGTCCGTCCTCGAAATCACGCACCGTAGGAACCCACTTTAAGACTGCCTTTCTACTAGAGATGTAATTTCCAATGAACATGGTCCCTGGTGTCAATAAATATGATTGGTGGTTGTCACGCTTCCTCCAATGGAAAGGTAACCTAAGCTGGGTAGAACGACATCTCACTTGCTTTACGAGTCCTTGGTAACCGCTGGCTGGTGACTAACATCACATTGATTGAAAACTACTCGTATATTGAAAACTAAGGCACAAATATGTCAAAAATTAGGTTTGTACTCAGACGTCAGACATGTTCATAATATCTTTGTAAAAAATATCCAATGGGTAGATCTCATTCGTTGTTCATTACCCATTATATAAAGGTTTTCTTTTGGAAATTAGAAGGTAGGTAAGGCCAACTGGCTTAACACTGAGTACGCATTGCGTAGGGGCAACTTTATAGTCTTCACGCTTTACTTGGTTGACATTTTGCTTTATGAGGTGTGAAAAATGGCGCTATTAGTGATGGATGGAAGAACTGAGCGGGTCGATGTTGTTTTCTCTAGACTGGCCTCCATAGTTCTACCACAAATTACATGAACTATCTCTACCTAACAAATCTATATCAATACTAGTGGACGCTCGCGAAATCGTCTGCGTGGATTAGATCGCCTAGCCATACTTAGAAATATAATTTACTAAATAGTTATAAGTTTTCTTCTATGCTGCTCTGGGAGTGAAAAAAAAAAACGTATAATACTACAGCTGCTTCTCTTCCCAGGCATACTGTACAAGTCAGTAGAGGGACAAGAGGGTCTTGGTGTTTTGTAGACGATGGGCTGACCACCTGTCACTACTAACCGAACTTGTACATCTCAATTTTTGGTTAGAAGTGGCACCATGTGGTTCTATCGGCCCTTGGTGCTCTGCCTACCCCGTAAGGGATAAAGGCGTGATTATATGTATGTATGTTATAAGTTTGTAGCATAAGTTACCTGTACATGTATGTTTGTATATTGTTGTAAACCTATTTTTATAGGTATACATGTACCAACTCAGATCTACCGCATATACATAAGAAAATTTACAACAAAAGGATACACGTTTCCTTGCAGTCCCGTAACCTCGAACGTACAATGTAACTTTTACGGGTTACTCCGAACGCCCTAAACGAAAATACTCTTCGCCGAGGGACTGAGGGATTACAGTATTTACGGCACAAGATTAGATTGTCTCTCCCCATGGTTCAGTTCTACCTATTACTGTCAGAAGACATCTTTGTTATCCAAAAGGGCGATTGGGGAATTTTTCATAAAAATTTCATAACACCTAGCTAGGGGGTGCGTTGATGAATGTTTATTATTTCATCTATACAATGATTTTTTTATTCCGAAAACCACGGAATTTCATCTCACGATATTTTTCTATGGAAGCTATGGGAAGTGTCTGGTTTCCAAAAATTTGGGTCCAAATTATAAACTGCGTTTTTCTGCATAAAGCACATAGACGCGCGTACAGGATTTTTTGAAAAATAATTAATATTGTCTATAAAAAAACTAACATAAACACTGACACTATAAATTTCGCACGATCAAGGAATTCAAAAATTCTTTACCGTTGAATCCTTTTATTGGACCTGGATAAACATACGAGCAGGCTATAAGAATTTCCCGATATTCCCACGGGAAGGACCAACGGGAATTCAATATTTGTTTAACGAAACTACTGGATCGCATATATTTGGGGACAGCGAGGAAGGACTAAAAATGAATTTCCCGAAATTCCCTTGGGAAGGAGACAAACGGAAATTCATAATTTTTACGAAAACTCACATAAGATACGTTAGTTCATTTAATGCGAGGAAGCCTAAGAATGGATTTTATTCCCACAGGAAGGGGACAAACGGAAATTCCAAATTTTTACGACCTATTTGTATGGATGAACATAGGCTATGAATGGATTTCCCAAAATCCCACGGGAAGGGGACCAAGAACCTTTTTTTAACAAAAACCCGATATAAAATCCCTGTTTGTTTATTAGGGACTGCGAGGGGTACTAAGAAGGATTTCCCGACCATGGGTAGGAGACAAACGGGAATTCCAAATTCGAAAACTGCTATTTGTATGAAGCTGAAATGATTTACCCTAATTGGTGAGTGGCAATGTGGTTCTATCGGCCCTTGGTGCTATACTAATGAAGCGTGATTATAGGTATGTATGTATGTTTGAAATGAAATCGAGGAAGCACTAAGCTGAAATGGACATATGTTCATTAGGGACCCCGAGGGCACTAAGACATTTCCCGAAATTCCCACGAGGAAGAATTTCAACTATTTACGACTAAAAACTGAAATTGGGCATATATGTTCATTGGGGACTGCGAGGAAGCCTAAGAACGATTTCCCGAATTACGGGAAGGGGACAAACGGGAATTCATTTTTTTGACAACCGGAAGAATTTGAAATCAGAACACGTTGTTTAACGAGGGAACACTAAGAAATTCATACGGGGATTTTTACGAAACCGCTGTACCATATGAAGTTGTAGCTATGTATACATATGAGTTGTACTATGTACCGAAGCGAAGCGAGAGCGGGCCACTAGTTCACTCATAAAGCTAAAATATATGTTCGGAAATTCACGCTAGCAAAGTTTTTCTTACGCAAATGTTCCTTCAATATAAAATAAAATACTGAGGGCGCCCACCAGGCCCTAACCCTCCGCTGACCCTCATCTGCCTAAGAACGAACACAAGATACAGTCGCAACGAGAAGCCAGATCCAAGCACCCTGCAACCATAAATACATAGCTGCTAATCCGAAAACCAATTAAAATTTTAATCGACATATGTTTCCCACACCCGTGGCATCAAGGATTAGTTTTAACTAACAACATTTTGACATTGGTTTTAGTTGTTAGTTAGTTGGTTCGGTAGATAGAAAACATGGAAAACTAATCCTGAATGCCACGGGTGTTCGAAACAAATAAAATTTTATTGGTTTTCGATTAACTATGTATTTATGGTTGCGCTATTTGGCTTCTCGTATGACTGTAGTGTCTTGTGTTCGTGATCATGAGTGAATCCGAGGGTCAGCGGAGGGTTAGGGCCCGGTGGTGGATCCCTATAGAGATTTGAACTTCCGAATAGTGACGCCTGATACACAAAATAAAATATCTTTGATATAAATACAAATCAAAAAAACTGTAAACGACCCTATTACTATGATCAAAATTCAGATCTAACTAGGTAAAATTTTTTCTGATGAAATATGTCCACGAGTTCAGAAACGTATAACTTAGAATCTTACAAGTTAGATAAGTATACTTAATATAACCATTAATATAACGTTAGGATATGGGATCGTTTCATCTTTAAAATTGTGCTGACGGATTAGCTTTGTTTGCCGAGATTTGGCTTTTAGCTTCGGGATGAAAAATACGTTGCCAATATGTAATTTAGAAAAGAGATGGTAAAATTCGTCATCCGAATTTGACCGGTGGCAGTGGTGAGAGCGTGACACGCGGAACAGGTCGTGTGATTCCCACCCGGGTGAGAATTTTTTCCATTTCTTTATTAATAATTTTATAAAAATGGACGCCCGCACTCCGTCCGCGTGGACTACAGAAAAAAAAATGTCGAAATTATCCGGGATAAAAACATTTTCCCGGGATAAAAAGTAGCCTTATTAGTGGGA
This sequence comes from Carposina sasakii, assembly GCA_014607495.2. Classification (NCBI taxonomy): domain Eukaryota; kingdom Metazoa; phylum Arthropoda; class Insecta; order Lepidoptera; family Carposinidae; genus Carposina; species Carposina sasakii. The sequence goes on from CP053158.1 coordinate 13,166,631, forward strand.
CCTGTCACAATATATTCCTGAAAACTGCACCGAAATCGTTAAGTTCCTGGAGTGCACAAACGCACAGACAGTCCCTTCCCTGGGAATTTCGGGAAATCAATTCTTAGTGCTTCCCCGCGTCTCCGATTTCCCGGTTTTTGTAAAAAAATTGAATTCCCGTTTCCCCTCCCGTGGGAATTTCGGAAATTCGTTCTTAGGGCTCCCTCGAGTCCCTAATGAACGTACGGTCTAATTTCGAATTCAATTCGCGCTTGTCGTAAAAAAAAATTCCCGTTTTCCCCTTCCCGTGGGAGTTTCGAAATCCGTTCCTAGTGCTTCCTCGGGGTCCCAAATAAACAAATATGCCCAACTTGATTCATATGTGTAACCGTTTTCATAAAAAATAATTAATTCCCGTTGGCCCCCTTCCCGTGGGAATTTCGGGAAATTCGTCTTAGTGCTTACTTGAGTCCCTTGAACATCTACCCAATTTCAGCTTAAATTAGCGGTTTTCGTAAAAATTAGAATTCCCGTTTGTCCCCTTCCCGTGGGAATTTGGAAATCCGTTTTTAGTCCTCCCTTGCTCTCCCCATGAACATATATGCCCGATTTCAGTTCATATGTATAGTGGTTTTCGTAAAAAATATAGAATTCCCGTTTTGCCTTCCCGTGAATATCGGGAAATTCTTATGCTATGTTCTAGGTCCTATAAGGATTCTAACGGTGAAAGAATTTTTAAAATCGTAAGTTTTTGGCCTATTCATTACAACCAAACAAACAAAGTTTTCCTCTTTATAATATTTAAATAATCTTGACTAAGATAAATTTATAAAAACACTTCTCCATTAATATAATCCGTTAGGATATGGTTGATCGTTTCATCTTTAAACATTGTGCTGAGGGATTCAGCTTTGTTTGCCGAGATTTGGCTTATGTATAGCTATCGGGATGAAAAATAACGTTGCCAATATGTAATTTAGAAAAGAGATGGTAAAATTCGTCATCCGAGTAATTGACCCGGTGGCTCAGTGGTGAGAGCGCTGACACGCGGAATGCAGAGGTCGTCGGTTCGATTCCCACCCGGGTGAGGAATTTTTTCCATTTCTTTATTAATAATTTTATAAAGTATACTTTAATCTAGCGTACAATGACAATTATTTATTTACTTCCAAAATAAATGAAATTGTATTAGGCGTTACAATTCGGAAGTTCAAACATTCACTATGGGTGCGCCCACCACCGGGCCCTACACCCACCACTGACCCTCGTATCTGATAACTCATAACTGCGAAAACAGGAATAGAATAGAATAGAACGAGAAACCTATTCTGTGTAAGTAATGTGTTGGGTTTTAGAGGTTCATAATAATTAGTGGTTTACTAATTTACTAATTTCTATAATCCTGAGGATGCCACGGTTGTTGGCGAAACATATGTAGATTATTTATCTAGTTTTTGATTTCGGAATAGTGCAATGTATCGTCTTGCATGCTAGGTGTTCGGGTCTGGTTTCTCGTGGCGATTGTAGTTAGTGCAAGTGCCTGTTTTCGCAGTTATGAGTTATCAGATCCGAGGGTCACTGGAGGGTGTAGGGCCCGGTGGTGGACGCACCCATACCAGTGAATACTTCCTAAATTTTTATATTATATTTACAATTGAAAAACGGTGAAAGGTTTGTCCCGACGCCATGGGGTTACATCTTTTAGGCGAAAATTGTCAAATTTGCAAATTGTCAAGCGATTATCTATTTGACAGAGAGACGCCATATCGCAAAATTGAATTGAAGCAAGCCTTAAAATAAGCATGAAAGACCGTACACAGATATAAATTGCGTTTTAATTTTCATTCATTCGTAATCAAAACCATAATATCTGGATTATTAAAGTTGATTCAAAGAATACACCATGATAATATTAGCTACCCCATTTCGGAAACACACCCGTGTCAGCCATGAATGTAATTTAAAGAAATCCTTACAAATACTATTTCAAAGCTTCTACAAACCTTGTAATCTATCCCTCGCATTGACGAATTGGGAACTATTGAACGACAATCGACACCCCGGGCGGAGACAGAGGGGTGGCTAATATGTGCTCATTAATGTTGACACGTGGCTTTTAGATAGGGCTCTTAGGAATCCTCTTTTTTATTTGAAAGATATATTTCATAGGCGGCTGAAATAACATAAACATAGTTTTTTTAGGAAAAACCAATAACATAGAAGTAAAAAGTACCGTTTAGGTAACCAGTTTCCATACTTCTATTTCCAGAAACGGTCGAAGGGGTTGTAGTAAGTTTACGATTTATATTATATCAATGATATATGATACTCGTGCTGATGCGGGGCTTCACTAGAATACATCAGCTGCATCTCCTTCCCGTGCATGTCGTAAGAGTCGACTGAGGAACTCGGACGTTCTCTCAGGCGATGAGCTAGCAACTTGTCACTGATCGTTTACATCATTCTCGCTATGCTGAACGTGGCCGTGGCATCTCCTTTAGGAACTTGCAGTTTTGGCTACACCATTTTGGGAACAAACCTTTTCTACATGTAGGTATGTATTATACAGGGTGTTTTTTCGTCGCCACCCTTAACGAAGGGTACGTACTCTATACATCAAATAAAGTAAGTTTATGCCAAAAAAATTGCTGGGAAACGATGTAAATTTTTTAGATTTTTTTTTAAATTACTTGATTAGGCGAAATTTATAGTGTCCAGTGTTTATGCTAGTTTTTCATTGACAGATATTAATGATTTCTCGTGAAAAAATCTTGCTACACGCGTCAATATGCATTTATGCAGAAAAACGCAGTCTATTTACTCAATTTTGGACCCTAATATTTTGGAAACCAGACACTTCCCAGGTAGGCTTCCATGGAGAAAAATGATCGTGATGATGAAGAGATTCCGTAGTTTTCGGGAACATTGACGACCAAAAATCACCATTGTATAGGCAGGTACTCGTATTTCATTTTTCTGAAATCTTGGAAGACGACCTTCAGAATCTTTCTCTTACAAAAAATCCAATAACCTAAGGGTAAACTAAATATAATGAACATTGGACAGGTCGGGAAGCGAACCCCATGCCTGCACTATCGATCGCTGTGCCCCCGGGGGTGTTCGTACGGATATGGGGTGAAAACCTTCCGCATTTTAGGGGTTTTTCGCGGTAAGACTCTGTGTGATACTATTTTTTTTTAATATGTTGGGTTAGATTTAAATTTATCCGCAGCATGGAGTTTCGTAATATACAGGATGTAACAAAAAGGGTATGTTAAGCGAAAAGCTATGTAAATAGCCCACTGTAGAGAACCTATCCACAAAATTTGAGACTCGAAATCACATGTTTATTTTTCAAGATTGTATGAAAATTCTTGAGATATTTAAAAATTCTCCATACTATCAGAAAAAATAAACATGTGATTTCGAGTCTAAAATTTTGTGGATAGGTTCTCTACAGTGCGCTATTTACGTAGCTTTTCGCTTAACATACCCTTTTTGTTACATCCTGTATAATATGTATATCTACCTATACAGGGTGTTTTTTTGTGGCCACCTTTAACGAAGGGTACGTATTCTATACATGAATTAAAGTAAGTTTATGCCAAAAAAAATGCTGGGAAAAAATAATTTTTTTTTTTGAAAAAAAATTTTAAATTCCTTGATCGTGCGAAATTATACTAGTGTTTATGTTAGTTTTTTTATAGACAGATATTAATTATTTTTCGTGATAAAATCCTGCTACGCGCGTCAATGTACATTTATGCAGAAAAACGCAGTCTATTTACTCAACTTTGGACCCTAATATTTTGGAAACCAGACACTTCCCAGGTATGCTTCCATGGAGAAAAATGATCGTGATGATGAGGAGATTCCCTAGTTTTCGGGAACGTTGACGACCAAAAATCACCGTGTATAGTTATAGGGTACATGTTAAACAACTTAGGAATGTTCATACAATCTTCAAATCTTGAAAAATAAACATATTTTTATAGCGTTTCGCTTAACATACCCCTTTCATTACACCCTGTTTGTATATAAATATATATGTACCTACCTAAATGTACTTGTTTTGTATGTAGCAATCGAACGAAGTGTAATTTTTACCCGACTTTGGTAAAGCAAAATGAGGTTAATGATTTTCAACGGTATGTAGGTACTTGAGTGTACCTCTCGGTCGCACCGGACTTGTGATCTCGCTGCACTAAAGCTCAAGGCTTGTACTACTATTTACTCAGACACCAATCATAGTGTATCAATCCGTAAAATGTAGGTAAAACAGGCTTGCCGCACACAAAAAAATACTGGGGGTAGGGGAACTTCAGTTTTGGTTTTGCTTGGATAGCGTTGCCGTCATATCGTCGTCGTCAGCCTATTGCAGTCCACGTAGGCCTCCCCCGGTGTACGCTTGCCTGATATTACAATTTGTTTGCCTGAAATATGCAGGTATTTAGGGTACATACCTGTGTATTGTTGGCCTGCGCTCCATCGGAACTCCAAGATAAGTCGTGAAGCACAAACGACACTTCAGTTATCGAGTAATCTGAAAAATAATGCAAAGTATTCGTCCACGAGTCTAGCCTCTACAAACTGCCACAAAAGATAAACTGTTCATTAGACAGATAAACGCATTAGCCTCTTTTGCATCGCGCAGTCGGGTATATAAATTCCTATTGTTAAACCAGAGACAAATTTTCTTGACTTTGAGCTAGGTTATGACTCCTATGCTGAGGTGAAGTTTCACTAGAACACATAAGCTGCACCCTTCCGTGCATGTCGCAAGGGTCGAGTTAGGAACTCAGGGGGGTTCTCTGAGTGAGTCAGCAACTTGTCACTGATCTTATTATTATTATTTGTATCTCTGTTTAAATTCTCGGGACTACAGAGTCCCGGTCCTTTGAGAGGCGTGCATCGGGCCGTGGCCAAGATGTAGAGGCCCTTTTTAGAGAACTTTTAATATGGTGTGGGATACACATGGCAGATACCATCGCCGACCGCACAATATGATACACCCGGCATGGTCCCCGCCATGTGCAAGACTATTCACACACTTTCACACACTTCACAACACATTGACCTAGTCCCACACTAAGATCCCTAAGGTCTTGTGTCGTGGGTACTATACAACTATTGGAGTGCAGAGCTATGTCATGCGAAGGAAACAAAGGTCATGGGCTATGGGGCTGTATGTTGGGTGGGGTTGGGTAACTGGGCTATTGAAGGAGACTAACGGACGCCTGCCATTACAACCAAGTCTCATTATTATTATTATTATGCTTTATTGTACACAGTAAAGTTTTCACAAATAAAATGTACAAAGGCGTGCTTATCTCTAAAAGAGATTTCTTCCAGCAAACCAACCGATTTTTTTTTCTTTTATTTTATCTTATTTGGCTCCTTTATGCTAAACGTTTCTGTAGGATGCGCTTCGTATACAGGATGTTTGATTCAGGCCATGATTCTGAGGCATTGAAAATTTTCGCAGGATGGACTTTTTTTCATAATTTCAGGAAAAAAATTGAGTTTATAAGTATGTTTTTTAAGAAATGAAAAAAAAAATTCACCCGAGTGGGACTCGAACCCACGACCTCTCGCATTCCGTGCTGTGCTCTCACCAACTGAGCTACCGAGTCAAGATAGTTTAGTTCGTTTAATTATGTCTTATTATGATAATGACTTAAAAATAAAATTTTAACCAAAAGATGATTTTTCAAAAAAAAGTTGCCCTAAAAGTTCAATTACCCGATCAACGCTAATGAAGTGATCCAAAAAACAGTAATGTGTCACACAATAACCAATGAGCCCATTTAATTAGTCACAGGATCGCCCGATACAATTGGCGCACGGAGAGTAAAGATTAGGTACTTATCCCAACTAATATTATAAAAAAAATTTCCTGCGAAACTGTCGTAACTCAACGCGATGGTATTTGTCTGTATTTCTGGTTGTCACCCACACCCTGTATATTAACCTACCAACAAGTTCCTGGACCTGGGAGGGGGCGCGGAGCGGGGCGCTTTCAGCGAGCCACACCAACGCCATTTGCCCCCGCCTGGAACAAAAAAACCTCGCAAGGAACCGAGTAAGAGGATTTTGATGAAATAGCCGTTGGTACAGACAATCAAAGAGTGTTGTTTTAGACCCTGAGTCTATATTGTCATAATTAAGTAACTTATAACTAAATATATAGGTAAGATGGGAGAGGTCACCACACTACCTCCCCCCTTTTTATAAAAAAATTCGAAATATTTTTATATGGATAATAATAATTATAAGTACTTAACATTTCTAAAAGAAAGGTATCTAATTTATAAAATATGCTAAACAAATGCATATTAGCATAAGGTTGTTTATAAATAACAACTATCTAAATAGTCACACGGTACAAGTACTTAATTAAGGAACGCCCCCTCACGCGTAACCATGACCATATACGAAGTCGTGGGCGGCTGCTAGTAATAAAATAAAAAATACCAATAAGAATTTCCTGCGAGTAATTACACTGTCGTAATAAACATTTACTTAATATAAAAAAAATTACACACTAAAACTATATAACTCAACTATATTTTCGATGGAAAACATTTTATTCTTTTATATTTCTCTTACCCATTATTTATACTCATTTCATATTTTTATTCATTATTTGTTCAGCATTTCAGTATTTGCCTGGTTGTAACCCACACCCTGTATATTAACTTACCAACAAGTTCTTGGACTTGGGAGGGGGCGCGGAGCGGGGCGCTCTCAGCGAGCCACACCAACGCACATATAGAGTAATAATAATTACGGCCCCCGAAAACACTTCACTGAATGACTATCAACACAATATTATAAAAAGGTCCTCAACGATACTAAGCAATTTTATTTGTTTTACAATTTTGAAAGTTTCTTTCTGGCTAAGCAATTTTTACATTTTATTTAAACGGTACTGTATTTTTATTATTTAAATTTCACTTTACACACATAATATATATTATTTATATTATTTATATTTATTCTATAAAATTATATTTTCTTCATTATGTAGCTTTCAATGGTCCACTAGCACCCGGACAGGCCGGCCTGGCAGGATGTAAAGGAGGCTGAGTGTGATAGCCAGTGAATGAATTTACCGCAAAGGCGGCTGTATTTTTACGGATGCTAGATGTATAACGAATATGTATGTCGAATGCACCCAGACTGATGGACAAAGATAGCCACTGATTGCCTACTGGATGCCTACAGACGGAAACCGGCGTAGAAGATGGAGGGACGACCTGCAAATCATTACATAGCTCTGTGAATTTGTCGCGAAAATGTGAGCCATCTCGCTCTCACCAAATTCATGTTACGGGCGCTGGATAAGTTTCTGCCAGATTGGACCACTATAACAAGCGCGAACAAGACAAGTGTGGGCTCAAATGAAATCAGCAGTGGGACACATGTTACGGCTACCTTAGGATACCGTAGCTTAAGGGGTTATATCCACTGTGATTTTCAAAAAATCGATTTTGATTTTTTTTCTGCCAGAAAATTTTGGACAATTAGTTTCAGCGTATTAGTAAGAAACGAAAGTAGGCGGAGCACGAGCCGGAGTAGCAGCGCGACCCTTTTGTTCTCGACTTATATTGTGTTTGGGACAAGATAATAATACAAATGGAAGCAAACGACGTGGTTCCTCTTATGGTGCTCATGTAAGTTGAGTAAATCGTTCCCGAAACTTTAAACGCGTTTATCTCAAAACCGTGTTTTCAGAGTCGGTGAGGAAAATTTTCCGAAACCGCTAAACCGCTCACACGACTTACTCAGATATATTTTTCAGGTAATGATCGAAGGAATAAGGTTTTGGACAATAATTTAGATTTTTTAAGCCACTTTGAAGTGAAAAACATGAAAAACTGTTATATCAAAATTTTGACTAGACCTTCGGTAATTTTTAAAACTAAATATTTTTGGTTTTTGGTTTTCAGATAATTTGGAAAGTATCTTGCTCACCGCCAAACTTTTTTTTGGAGGTCTCTCCGCAGATCATCTACAGGAGCTAGGGGCCGCTGATTGTTAAAGTACCTTAGGATACCAAAAAAACGCGTTTTTTCTGTAGCTTAAACGTTTTTGAGAATATTATCACTATTTACGACACCAATCGACGGTACAGACGGTACTCTCTTTTGGTGACATGTTGTATGGAAAACTCGCAATCTAAGATCAGAGTTGGAGTAGAGGGGCCTATGCTGAGCTAAGAAAAACAATTTAATAAAGCTATGTACCTATGACGAGAACGTAATACACTCTTTTGGTGGCCAGTACTTTCATCAATCCTAAACGTAAATAAAAACTCACAAAAAACTATTTTCAGAGCGCGGGCGTGACGCGAACGGGTGACACTAATTAATTGTACATTTAAACGCTTCCTACGGGAAACTTACTGTTATAAATGTGAGGGCGTAAATTATAAATTAACTTACGGCGACATACAAACTATAAAAATAAAAGTAATGGTCAACAATTTTCCGAGGGGAAAAGTTATGATTCTAAAATATCTACCTATGTCATTCCTGCATCGGTCAGACAACAAGAGTTACTCGTATAGTGACAAAGGGCAGCAGACAGACAGATAAACGTTATTTACGCGTAGTATTCAATTTCTATGATAGAAATCACGATAGAAATATGGACAGTCAAGTACAGTCAAGTACAAAAAAAATGTATTGTACACTATAAATAATGAATATCTTGTAATTAAGAAAATAAATCACTATATCACATCACATCATCCTATTGACGTCCACTGCTGGACAACGGCACCAGGGCACACCACAAGGCAATTGCCTTACCGTTTTTGTCCATAGTCTAGTCACCACACTGGGCATTCAGGTTGGTGACCAGAGTGATTATCAGATTATTGTTGTCAACACGGAAATTGCTGTTGCCCACCTCCCAGAAACCTTTAATTGTCTCTTACAATCTATTCTATACATATAATAAAAATGTAACGGATCGCTGTCTGTACATGGAAGATATATAAGAAAAAATACTATACCTTTATCAACGCAATAGTACCCAGAACGATGATTTTTGGAATTTTTGTCTTGTTTGTCGGTTTGTCTGTGCGTTTGTGCACGCTAATATCAGAAACGGCTGAACCGATTTCGATGCAGTTTTCAGGAATATATTGTGACAGGTCCCACTTAACATATAAGGCATATACTTTTTATCCCGGGAAAATGTTTTTATCCCTGGATAATTTTGATATATTGTTTCTTTTTCTGTAGTCCACGCGGACGAAGTCGTGGGCGTCCACTAGTATGTAAAAATTACTAGACTTACATCAAAATACTAACTTGATGTACTGAATATCTGCAGAGAACCAAAGATCAAAGGTAGATATATATATTTGCAATCATTCATCTATCACAGTACACAAAATGTTTTCAAACAAAATACCTACACCATTTGTATCAGGTTTTAAGATTTTGTAATTGAATAAATAAATAAATAATATTTTTTAACACAAGTGCACTTTAAAGGAACATGATTCTATCATCAATTACATTCAACTGCAGTTGAAGCCTATCTAATTAGATTTGTGCCTTAGCTGTGGCCTCGTTCTGTGCGAAACAGAGCAAAAGGTTTATGGTTTACTTAATATTATTCATTTTCTATGTTAACCTAAGCTATATCAATAAATAGATATAGTCAAATATAAAAAAAATTAATACACCAACTTTATATTAGCCATAACATAAAAAAATCTGATATACCAACTAAAATAATTTACAAATAAAAAATTACCTGCACATCTCCCACTTAAGGCAATGGTTGGCTACTTTATACAAGTGTAAAAGTAACGAAATACAGTGTTCCGATATGTATTCGTTACTTTCACCATTAGTACTCGTTACTATCTTATCTTAACCATATCTTTAATTATATTACAAAGAATAATACAGAACAGTAAAAAACACTGACAAAAAAAAAACTTTAAATTAACTTAAACATCGTTCTTTGATATTAGGGAATTTAAAATTTAAATAAACCGCATAACGCGCATGAGTAGAACATACGATCAAAAACAAACATATCAATACACCACTTGCAAAATACCAATGATATGAAATATGTGAGTAACGAGACGAATTCCTGTGTAACGTTTCGTTAACTCGGTACTCGATGGAGTACCCATTACTCAGTAACGAATACATACGGTTTGTAACAGCTTTACTACTTTACTCTACTGCCTATTTTTAAATAGCAAGGCTTACTAACAACAATAACTAACCCCCCCCCTAATTGTGGGAGGCTTTAACCAATCTGGAATCTTTGGAATGCCATCAAGAGAGCATGTTTACACAAACCCAGTTGCATAAATCATTATTTACCTTCATCAAATTTATTTTAATTTTAAACATTCAAACATTCTAATGGTGACAAGTGGTGTAAAGCAGGAGGCCTGTTTTCAAATAAATATTGTTTATTGTATACACTGAACATTAACCCTTTGACCGCCAAAGACGTCTTAAAACGTCAAACGAAAACTGGCCACAGTCGCCGATGACGTCTTAAAGCGTCTCAATTTTTCGCAATGTTTGGTAGTGAACTACATAGAAACTACTCGGTTTTAACTCTTCATTTTTGCATACACGGACGACACAGTTCTTCGTTAATTCATTAAAACTGATGAAAAGTATGAACAGGTGATATTTTAACTGAGATAACTAAAAATAGAAACTATGATTTTTTTTTGCAAAAAAAGATGTGCCCTCAACGCCATAGACGTCTTAACTCTTTCCGTCACGCTTTTAGATTAAGAATATTTTTAACACATGTGTGTAAGTTTTAGCATTATTAACAATAAAAAAATCATATAAAGTAGGAAAAAAAATTATTTATTAAGGTTTTCGAAAAATGAGGTGGTTAGTGCCACTAACCACCATGACTATTGATACAAACTATTAATGATAATTTACGCATTTCGATGTGAATACACTGCAAAAAACTTAAGAGTAGTAGTATTTTCATGTAAATATATATAACAGATAAATGAGAATAAAGTTAATAAAAATATTGAAGATAAAAGCTAACTTACTTACCTGTTATTTTTTTTATAAAACACGCAATTAAAATTACGTAAGTGCAATATTCAATTCAACTAAATTGAGTTGTCATTCTTTCATTTGGCGGTATATTCGGTCGTATCTTGTCAAGCATGAATCGAACTTTCATGATAGTTCAACCGATTATGAGTAGATGGCATAGATTTTAATTAAAAAATTCAGAAATAGGTGGTTAGTGACACTAACCACCAAGACTGAAAGAGTTAAAGAGTCGACTAGTCATGTGAACTATAACATTTTTTATGAGGGTATATTTTTTTTCACCTTCACCTCTTCAATTGTCTTCTACTATTTCCAGTTTAGTTTTCATATTGATCACATCTTTCCCAAAAAAATTGAATCATACTAAAGGTGATTTCATAAATTTGAGAATTAGATGTAAAACATAAATGAAATTGTCTAAAACAAATAAATAAAGACTAATCATCATTCCTTTTAAAGTAAAGTTGTCCCGCTGTCTGTCTGTACATATTTAGGTATCCTTAGATCTTTAAAATTACGCAACGGATTTTGATGCGGTTTTTTTATAGCAAGTTATTCAAGAGGGATGTAATATATGTATGTATGTAGAATAACTAGGGATCCATCCAGGCTTCAGTTGGAATGTCCGCGGGACATGTGCTTGTGGACGAAGTCGCTAGCAGCCGCTATTTAAGTATAAAATTATTTCCATACGAATACAAATTAAAAAACTGTCAACTATTGTATCGGGTGATCCTATGACAAATTAAATAAGCTTATTGGTTATTGTGTCACACATTGCTTTTCTTGGATCACTTGTGACTCCATTATGGATGGTCAGTTTTTTGAAAACCATCTTTTGGTATGTTTTAAATTTTTAAGTCATTATCTATGGCTTAATTAAATGAGGTAAACAATTTTCCCCTGAAAATATGAAAAAAAAAATGTCGAAAAATGTTTGGTTTTCCTGAGAAAATTTTCAGTGTTTTCCTCCTCAGAATCATGGTCTGAAGTCATGGTATCAATATTAGCCTGGCTGTCACAAACACCCTGTATTGTAATAATATGCTGTCTAATTTTTTGTAGATTTGTTTATAAGTGATTTCTTGAGGTGTATACTAAATTAAGAATTATTGATTTAGGTTGTTAAGTTTATCTTAATTTCTGTATATCTGAATTATTGTGACGTAAGTTCGCATCAAAATTATGTATTTCTGCAAATAAATATAGAAAGTAATTTGTTTTATTTATTTTATAACACTTATCATGAATAACAGAATTCCACAAAATATTGAGCTAACATAATGTTCGATAACTAAAGTACAACACTAGTAGTTCTAGGTAAATCGGACAAAACGACTACTCATGGCCGCCAATGACGCTTTAAAGCCTCCACTAGTGTCGCCAAAAGATTGATGTTTTAAAAAATACCATTGGAGTCAAATCTTTATAATAAGTCAAAATTACAAGTCAAGTACCCAGACTAAGTTACCCAGACTTTTTTGTAACTGAATTTATTCATTAATTATTTATAATTTTAAAAGTTAAACATCATTTCCTTTTAGTATTACAAATTCTCGATCACTCATTTTAAAGTCTACGACACATCACTAGATTCGGACGAAAATTGTAGGTAAATAATGCCGAGGCGCTGGTGGCACGACAACATGATTTCGGTCTGGTGGTCAAAGGGTTAAAGCTATACAGATACAGTTAAGTGGTATTAAAAAGATTTATCAATTATTGTACTTATTTTCTGTAGTTTACGTGGTTAGTTGCAGGTAACAGTAAGTTTGATAACTTCTGATAAGAGGACAGACAGATATTAATATTTGCAGATTTTATAATTAGCATGCACAGGTAGGTAGTCTGAAATATAAGGAACGATGCAGTTTTCTTAAGACGAAAGCTTTCAATATAGGCATGTATGTGACTATATTGATTAGGTTTCAGAGAAAGAAACCCCTAGACTAAAATATATTGGGTACAAATGATAAAATGATAAAGATTCAAAACAGTGTCAAATACAAAAAACCAGATACGGTATTGATAAAGCTAAAATGTGTTTGTAACTTCATTTGCTATATTAAATTACTTACCATTTTAATCATTTGTAGCACAGTTTAACAAAATTCTGTAATATTTTCAAAATCACACAACAAACCCACTCCCCAGCCGTTTTTTTTTTTTTTTTTTTTTTTTATTAAAGTTTTTGATACAAGTGGAAATCAATTATCAAATTTCTTGTTAGAACAGTTAATAAAGTTGTTTAAATTACACTATTTACACTTAAAAGATACACTCCACTTTCACTCCACTTTTCAAACCTATTTTCAATTTTCATAGCAGTGCCAATCAAATTTCACCAACAGTGGCGCAATGTACTTGAAGATGGTAGGAAAAAACACGGACTTTAACAATTCTTGAATCTGGCGGGGTATTTCTTTATTTTCATTGAATCCGCAACAGTGAAATTTCAGCAGCAAGTGAAATCCTAATCAGGTTGAATTTGCGAATACAATATGGTCAACATCAGCAATCTCTGCATTACAGTAAGTACAACAGCACTGGTTTTAATCATTCTTTAAGTGCGCAGGAGTCTTGCAATGCCCGAATCTCAGCCGGTTTATGACAGTAATGAATTTTCTTTCTGTACATCTTTTGGTCTTGCTATACCATGGCTTCAAAGGGGTTACTTCTTGTATTGCTGCATACCATTTGCCTTTTTCTTTAACTGTTTCAGACCAGTATTCCTTCCACAGCTGTTTACTGTCTTTTGTGAGTACAGCATAATAATCTGTAAAGGGCACTTTCAGTATGTTTCTGTGGTCATCATAATGACCAGTAGCTACTGCATCCACTATTTCATTACCCTTAATGCCTTTATGAGATGGTACCCACTTAAACTCTACTGTATTGCCCTGAATATGTATTAAGTACAATATATTTTTAATATTATAAATTATATAATTAGTTTTAAAAGACAAGGTGTCACTCCTAATAGCCAGTAACACACTCAAGGAATCAGATATGATAAGCAATTTGCTTATGTGCATATCTTGCGCATAAATTAATGCTCTATAGATAGCATAGGCTTCTGCACTGAAAATACTGCAATACTCATTTAACTGAAAACATTTAGTGAGATGCTTCTGTGGATCATAATAAGCTGATGAGACATTATTTTCTGTTTTTGAACCATCTGTGTAAATTTTATAAAATGTTTGTTTATGTGACAAGTACTCTAAAAATATATTATTATTATCCACTTTAGCTGTATCTAATACAAATGTGTTCAAGACTAATGCATTATAATTACACATATAAATGGGTGCTACTTTTATACATATTCAAAAAAAGTTTATTTACACTATACATAATTACATTCATTTCAGATCTGAGATAATAAAGAACATAAGGTGGTGGTAGTGTTGTAAGGACAATCGGTCTGTAAATATGGCTTTTATACAAAATGTGCGCATGTCTCTACCTCCATAGAGTTTATTGGATTTCCACTGATAATACGAAGGGCATGTAACATCTAGTTTCCTAAGTAGAGAGGGATTTGCATTGATGTATGCATGTTGACTACGGACAACACTTAATGTTTTTGGGTCTGCACCCCAAAAAGTACCTGCAAGGCATCTCATAAAAATAGCATTGCAACTTATATACTTTATGTGACTTGTAAGTTTGATTTTACTGTCAAGTATTCAAAAACTTTTTCTCACTGATTGAATGTCAGTGTTAAAATTAAGAGTTCTGAAAAATCAGTTCAGCTACAACGATTAGCAGGTTTACCATTCACAGCCAAAATTATTCGTTAGACGTATGCTTGTTTGATGAGTAAACAAATTTTGACAGTAGGCATAAGAAAATATTTTAAATTTTTCTATTAGTAGAGGTAAGATGCTCTTTGGAGCGAGATGACGACCGATGACGACACGCAAATAAGGATACATACATTGCCTAATTTTGTACACATGTAATAAGTTACATATACTGGTAACCCTGATTTAAAACCATAGAGCAAAACGGGACAAGATTTTTTTTTTTAGTTTATCCCGAAGGAAAGGCAAGGGGAACTAAGCCCATACAGCCTAATCATTGTTTAGTAAAATGTATTCTGAATTTATGATGAATGACAATGATGATGAATGGAAACGTCGGGAAAATCCTCGAGAACAAGTGTAAAGTTAGTCAAAATGAAAAATTATTGCAGAAACAACTTACATGCGCCCATGAAGAGATCGTAATCCGGCTAAAGTTTTACTCGGCTTACCTGCGTATAAAACCATGCACACGCACTAGATTCACACCACAAGTAATCAAAATATAACTTATCTACCAGAAAACATCACCTTACGGAAACATGCAAGCCATTTACAAAAAATTTTTGATTTTCACAAGAAAATTACACCTGCACCCTTCCAGCTTTTACCGCCGAATCCCTCTGAACAATTTTTTTTTTAGTTTATCCCGAAGGAAAGGCAAGGGGAACTAAGCCCATACAGCCTAATCATTGTCTAGTAAAATAAACATTTCTAAAATTTATGATGGATGATAATGATGATGATGAAACGTCGGGAAAATCCTCAAGAACAAGTGTAAAGTTAGTCAAAATGGAAAATTATTGCAGAAACAACTTACATGCGCCCATGAAGAAATCGTAATCCAGCTAAAGTTTTACTCGGCTTACCTGCATATAAAACAATGCACACGCACTAGATTCACATCACAAGTAATCAAAATATAACTTATCTACCAGAAAACATCACTTTACGGACACATGCAAGCCATTTACAAATAAATTTTGATTTTCACAAGAAAATTACACCTGCACCCTTCCAGCTTTTCCCGCCGAATCCCCTCTAGACAATTTTTTTTTTTTTTTAGTTTATCCCGAAGGAAAGGCAAGGGGAACTAAGCCCATACAGCCTAATCATTGTTTAGTAAAATGTATTCTGAATTTATGATGAATGACAATGATGATGAATGGAAACGTCGGGAAAATCCTCGAGAACAAGTGTAAAGTTAGTCAAAATGAAAAATTATTGCAGAAACAACTTACATGCGCCCATGAAGAGATCGTAATCCGGCTAAAGTTTTACTCGGCTTACCTGCGTATAAAACCATGCACACGCACTAGATTCACATAACAAGTAATCAAAATATAACCGTGCATGGATCCTACCCAGAAAACATTACTTCACTTTCTACGAAACACATGCATATGAGCCATTATACAAACTAAATTTTGATTTTCACAAGAAAATTACACCTCTGCACCCTTCCAGCTTTTCCCGCCGAATCCCCTCTGGACAAGTTTTTTTTTTTTTTGTTTAGTTTATCCCGAAGGAAAGGCAAGGGGAACTAAGCCCATACAGCCATTTTCTTTAGTAAATGATTTCTGAATTTATAATGGATGATAATGATGATGATGAAGGGAAACGTCGGGAAAATCCTCAAGAACAAGTGTAAAGTTAGTCAAAATGAAAAATTATTGCAGAAACAACTTACATTGCGCCCATGAAGAGATCGTAATCCGGCTATTAGCAGGTTTTACGTTCGTATGCTTGTTACCTGCATGATAAAACCATGCACACGCACTAGATTCACAGTCACAAGCAAACAAAATATAACTAATCTACCAGAAAATGCATCACTTTACGGACACATGGAAGCCATCTACAACAATTTTAGATTTTCACAAGAAAATTACACCTGCACCCTTCCAGCTTTTCCCGCCGAATCCCCTCTGGACAAGAGCAGAGAGCAAAAACAATATAGATTATTGACATCATTTTTTTGTGTTATTTAACCGTTAGAATTTTGTTTATTCAGCCACTGCTGTTCACACGTTTGATTTATATTATATGTATTGTTTTTAATAGTACCTCCATATATTTGACATAAGTACATAAAATTCTGCATGTTTCCATATTGTAATATAAGTGTTGAAACTACTCGGAAACTAGCTTGCATCGTTGATTATTCTTGAACTCGTTGTAAAAATAATAAGTGGCCAAGTGCGTGAAACTCGCCCATTCTTGATTACGTACAGGGATTTGGTATCTCTTCCGTAGGCTAGTTAAAGCACCTTCTGATATCAGTAATACAGTACCTAGGCAACTTACCATATATTGTAAATTACGCGGGTAATATATTGTAAAGCGGTTTTCAGAATATATACCAAGTTTCTACGAATAGTGTGGTTGTGACATATGGACGGATGGATAACCAGACAGACTGACACACAGAACACTATATGGACTGATATGCCATGCATACGAAGCTAAGATAAAATTATTAGCGCTCAAAATATGGCACGACAAAGGCATCTCAAATGTATGGCTGGGCGTCTATTAACATATTAAAAGCAAAGTCAAGCCAATTACATAAGACTTCTACTTGTCTACATACACAATGTTAATGATGCCTTAACCTAAACGTAATTTAAAATGAGTTTAAGTACCTACCACCTACCTACGTGCATAGAAATGTATACAAGCTGGAAACAGCGCTTCTTACTAAAAACTGCCTCCCGAAAATTTGACCAATTTGACCTTGAAAAACTAGACGGGACAAAAGAAGAGTGTACTCACAATTTAATTTTAATGGACATTTCATTCAATGACATTTCTACCACGAACAACCCAAGTAACACAGGAAGCATTTTAACAAACGGATAATTAACTTATGTAGAACTTAAGGTTCGTAGAAACTCTTATATGAGTTTACCGAGCATCTTGATGCTTTATATGAGCATTTTGAAACCATTATGATGCTTTACACGTATAAGGGGTGGATAATGGCATATCAAAATGATTTTGTAATGACTGTAGTTTTAGTGCATCAATACACAAAGCAGCTTTCAGCTGTTTTTAGTACATTTGGCTCTACAATTGCATTTATAAGTAGGATATAAATGCTCAATGCTGTTTAGCAACATAAACATAAACCATTATAAATGAAATTGTATTAGGCGTTACAATTCGGAAGTTCAAACATTCACTATGGGTGCGCCCACCACCGGGCCCTACACCCTCCACTGACCCTCGGATCTGATAACTCATAATTGCGACAACAGGCACTTGCTCTAACTACAATCGCCATGAGAAACCAGACCCGAGCACCTAGCATGCAAGACGATACATTGCACCATTCCGAAATCAAAAACTAGATAAATAATCTACATATGTTTCGCCAACAACCGTGGCATCCTCAGGATTATAGAAATTAGTAAATTAGTAAACCACTAATTACTATGAACCTCTAAAACCCAACACATTACTTACACAGAATTAACTACCCTCTACTAAGTATTAAAAAAATATATAAATAATTACCCACCATTATTTATATTTCAAATAAATATATACTATTTGTGCACACAAACCAAATAGTATTGGGTGAATTAGTTAAATTTAAATGAAAAAATTCAAAAATTCACCAAAATATTGATAAATTAGTAAAGAAAACAAGGATGTATGGAACAACATATTCCATTGCCCACAAAAACAAAAATTGTTATTGACATTGACAAGCCACTACATTCTAAGGTTACTGTTTATTTATTTATTCTAGCCAATGAGTTCAATAGCGGAGACGAAAATTCAACCTGTTCATTTAAAAGGTTTACACCAGAATATTTGGCTTTCAAAATCTCCAACTGTTCCAAAATAGATAGACGAATGCCCTTTTCACACGTATGCAGACTAACAAAACTGTGGTCATCTGGAATTTTATGATTTGAAACTAACAAGTGTTTGGCAAAATGTGATTTTTCAGGGAAATTGTTCCTATAAGCTGCCAAATGTTCTTGGTATCTAATCTTGAAGTTACGACCCGTTTGACCTATATAAACAGAATTACAGTCAGGACAGTGCAAGCTATAAACTCCTGATTTTTTATCAATTGGTAATATTTGTTTTGTGTTAATTAATCTATTTAAAGAATTAAAAGTCTTAAAAGCCACCAAGATGTTTTGTTTTTTCAATGATTTTGCAATCATCTCTGAGATATAGCCAAAATATGGTAAACTACCAGTGTAAATATTTGTAATCTCCTCTATTTTTGGGTACAACATTTGTTTAACTAAAATGTTTTTCTTTTTATCAATTAGGTTATAAATTAGTTGTGAACTATATCCATTTGATCTGGCTATTTGTATAATAGTATTTATTTCTTTAACATAATTAAAGTTATTAAGCGGTAACGTTACTAACCTGTGTATCATTGATTTGTATGCCGCAAGCTTATGTTGCCATGGATGGAAAGAATCAATTGGAATAGTTACATCTGTATGTGTTGGTTTCCGGTAAACTGAAAAATCATGATAATCTCCCAATCTAGTAATAGTTACATCTAAAAAATTTATACTATTGTTTATTTCTTGTTCTATTTTAAATTTAATCTTAGGATGTTTTGTGTTAAGGACGTTAACAAAAAGATGAAACTGCCTAACTGTGCCAGTCCAACATAAGATGATATCATCAACATATCTAAAATAATATTTTATATGATTATTACTATTAACAATATATTCATTTTCAAACCAATCCATAAATATATCGGCTAAAAGAGGTCAAAGCGGAGAACCCATAGTAAGACCATCCTTTTGTATGTAATATGTATTATTATAGCAGAAATAATTCTGGCTCATACAAAGTCTAGTTAAGGTAATAAGATTATCTGCCTCCATTGGATTTAGTTTAACTTTTTCACACCAAGTTTTAATAATATTTAAACATTCCTTGTAAGGAACATTTGTAAACAAACTCTCAACATCTAAAGAAAATAATTTGGAATTTGTTGATAATTTAATATTTTTAATTTTATCTATTAAATTTAGACTATTATTGACACTATATTTGGGTGTAAATTGAATTTTTTCCTTTATAATGTCATTCAGAAATTTTGCTAATTTATAAGCTGGAGCTCCAATATATGAAACGACTGGCCTTAATGGTATATTATCTTTATGAATTTTTGGTAAACCATATAACAATGGTGTTACCGGGTTCATTGGAATATAACGTTCCTTTAAATAAGCAGAATTTTTTGGAAAAATATATTCAGCAGAAGTAATACATTGCTTTAATTGTGCATGGAATTTCTTAGTTGGATCAAATGGTAAAATTTGAAATTCATCTGTATTGAGGATCTCCATTATCTTACCATGATACACCTCATGCTTCATTATTACCAAAGTATTACCCTTGTCCGCTTTACTAATTAAAAGATTATTATGATTTATTTTTAGTTGTATAGATTTATATATTTTAGAAAAGTGTGTAGGATGATTATAATTACTAAAATTATTCAATGTATTATTTTGTAAAGACCTCATCTCGCCGGCCAAGACACTTTTGCCAATGGTATCCACTTTATTTCTTACTAATGTTATTTCAGTGTCCACTGCCAAACGTTCAAAAGATTTGTTGGAAATGTCTTTTGGTGGGCAAAATTTCAATCCCTTCATCCTCAATACAGATGAATTTCAAATTTTACCATTTGATCCAACTAAGAAATTCCATGCACAATTAAAGCAATGTATTACTTCTGCTGAATATATTTTTCCAAAAAATTCTGCTTATTTAAAGGAACGTTATATTCCAATGAACCCGGTAACACCATTGTTATATGGTTTACCAAAAATTCATAAAGATAATATACCATTAAGGCCAGTCGTTTCATATATTGGAGCTCCAGCTTATAAATTAGCAAAATTTCTGAATGACATTATAAAGGAAAAAATTCAATTTACACCCAAATATAGTGTTAATAATAGTCTAAATTTAATAGATAAAATTAAAAATATTAAATTATCAACAAATTCCAAATTATTTTCTTTAGATGTTGAGAGTTTGTTTACAAATGTTCCTTACAAGGAATGTTTAAATATTATTAAAACTTGGTGTGAAAAAGTTAAACTAAATCCAATGGAGGCAGATAATCTTATTACCTTAACTAGACTTTGTATGAGCCAGAATTATTTCTGCTATAATAATACATATTACATACAAAAGGATGGTCTTACTATGGGTTCTCCGCTTTCACCTCTTTTAGCCGATATATTTATGGATTGGTTTGAAAATGAATATATTGTTAATAGTAATAATCATATAAAATATTATTTTAGATATGTTGATGATATCATCTTATGTTGGACTGGCACAGTTAGGCAGTTTCATCTTTTTGTTAACGTCCTTAACACAAAACATCCTAAGATTAAATTTAAAATAGAACAAGAAATAAACAATAGTATAAATTTTTTAGATGTAACTATTACTAGATTGGGAGATTATCATGATTTTTCAGTTTACCGGAAACCAACACATACAGATGTAACTATTCCAATTGATTCTTTCCATCCATGGCAACATAAGCTTGCGGCATACAAATCAATGATACACAGGTTAGTAACGTTACCGCTTAATAACTTTAATTATGTTAAAGAAATAAATACTATTATACAAATAGCCAGATCAAATGGATATAGTTCACAACTAATTTATAACCTAATTGATAAAAAGAAAAACATTTTAGTTAAACAAATGTTGTACCCAAAAATAGAGGAGATTACAAATATTTACACTGGTAGTTTACCATATTTTGGCTATATCTCAGAGATGATTGCAAAATCATTGAAAAAACAAAACATCTTGGTGGCTTTTAAGACTTTTAATTCTTTAAATAGATTAATTAACACAAAACAAATATTACCAATTGATAAAAAATCAGGAGTTTATAGCTTGCACTGTCCTGACTGTAATTCTGTTTATATAGGTCAAACGGGTCGTAACTTCAAGATTAGATACCAAGAACATTTGGCAGCTTATAGGAACAATTTCCCTGAAAAATCACATTTTGCCAAACACTTGTTAGTTTCAAATCATAAAATTCCAGATGACCACAGTTTTGTTAGTCTGCATACGTGTGAAAAGGGCATTCGTCTATCTATTTTGGAACAGTTGGAGATTTTGAAAGCCAAATATTCTGGTGTAAACCTTTTAAATGAACAGGTTGAATTTTCGTCTCCGCTATTGAACTCATTGGCTAGAATAAATAAATAAACAGTAACCTTAGAATGTAGTGGCTTGTCAATGTCAATAACAATTTTTGTTTTTGTGGGCAATGGAATATGTTGTTCCATACATCCTTGTTTTCTTTACTAATTTATCAATATTTTGGTGAATTTTTGAATTTTTTCATTAAAATTTAACTAATTCACCCAATACTATTTGGTTTGTGTGCACAAATAGTATATATTTATTTGAAATATAAATAACTAGTGGACGCCCGCGACTTCGTCCGCGTGGACTGCAGAAAAAACAAAATGTCGAAATCATCCGGGATTAAAATATTTCCCTGGGATAAAAAGTAGCCTATGTGTTAATCCAGGCTGTTGGCTAATTGTAATCCAAATTTTATTAAAATCACTAAGCCGTTTTTACGTAAAAGAGTTATAAACATCCATCAATCCATACTTACAAACTGGTAAAAATTTCAAAATGCTAGAACAAACGATTTTTTGTTTCTTATGACGTGATATTTGACGAACTTGCATACTAACTTTCAACCCTTATTTCACCCCTTAGCTGGTCGAAATTTCAAAAATGCTAGAACAAATGTTTAATGATTTCTTATCAAGTGCTTAAATATAAAGTTTCATGGTTTTATCTTTTAAAATTAAGAAATCCCATACAAACTTTCAACCTCTATTTCAACCCCTTCATCCCTTTTTTTTCGAAATAAAAAGTAGCCTATGTTCTGTCTCAGGGTCTAAAGATTGTCTGTACCAAATTTCATCAAAATCGGTTGCGAGGTTTAAGCGGGAAAGCGTAACAGACAGACAGACAGAGTTACTTTCGCATTTATAATATTAGTTGGGATGGGATTGGGATGGTGGGTAATTATTTATATATTTTTTAATACTTAGTAGAGGGTAGTTAATTCTGTGTAAGTAATGTGTTGGGTTTTAGAGGTTCATAGTAATTAGTGGTTTACTAATTTACTAATTTCTATAATCCTGAGGATGCCACGGTTGTTGGCGAAACATATGTAGATTATTTATCTAGTTTTTGATTTCGGAATGGTGCAATGTATCGTCTTGCATGCTAGGTGCTCGGGTCTGGTTTCTCATGGCGATTGTAGTTAGAGCAAGTGCCTGTTGTCGCAATTATGAGTTATCAGATCCGAGGGTCAGTGGAGGGTGTAGGGCCCGGTGGTGGGCGCACCCATAGTGAATAAACCATTATGTCATGTAAATGCCATACAGCTTTTAGCATTAGAAATAGCATTAAAAATGTGCGCGCAGCATCGCAACGCCGCCACAGCGCAACGCGCGGTGTTTTTTGTCATTTAACTAGCTACTGAATCCAAAAAAAGGTCAGCCAGATACTGTCAAAGTCAAATCCATACATATGTCAATGTCAAATCTACCAAATCAATGAGCTAATGCGAAACTTTTATTTTGCTATTAATGCTTTAAATTAAAATAATTGTATTACAAACAGGCATATTTCTTTGAATTTTTAAGGTACTACAAATAGTTAATCTTTCATAATATTTGTTATGACTAATTTCATCAATTTGTTTTAGGCTATTGCTCGTGATGTAAGATCTCGTACGTCCTTAGTTTCCTCACGTATTTAATTGATATTATGTATTTAAATATTGTCGTATTGGTTTACTTATTGTATAAATATGTTTAAGTCCATTCTGTTACACTTCAGATGTTGAAATTCAGCGGTTCGGTAATTTTGAGGTTAAGTGGACGTTCAGCAGTAAGAAAGTACTCCAGTTCCAGTGCCACTGTGCTTAAAACTGATAAACTAGATTCCACAAAGGCTCTCGGCGATCAAAATGGGAAGTTACAACACGAAGGTAAAGATAAAATCCAAAAAACACTGCTCTTATTTTGTAAAGTTTGTTGTATTTTTTTATGGTTCTGTTGGTAAACTCTTATATAATTTCTGTTGATACGTGTAGGTTCTTCATTAATTGTGCATATTTAGCTAATAGAACATTATTTGCTAGGTGTACCAATAGAGGGCTACAACCCTTGGATGACAGTCTAATCAGACCCATGATCATAGACAACAATTCTACAGTTTTGATAGTTAAAGCTGCTACTCATATTTTTTATTATTATTCTATATATTTTACCAACATCACTGACATCTTCCTTCAACCAGAGTTATGTATATCAACCTGATTAAGTATCTAACTGACCGACTATATCCCAGGTCTAGTGGCAGCAGCATTTGCATCCCTGAACAATCCAGACAAAGTGGAGGTAAAGGACAAGAAACAGAGCCCCAAGTCGGCTAAACAAAGTCGGATGTTCCTTCTCGACCAGCAGATCTCCAAAGCATCAGACATTAACAGTTTACTAGTGGTGGCAGAAAGCCCTGTGGTGTCCAGGAGACATGCTTTAAAGGTATGCTAATGTGTTACACCCATTTTTATTTTATATTTATAAAAAATGTAAAAAAAAAATTGGATGAGTTTAAATTTATATTTTACTACAGCCTGTTATCTGATTGAATTCTGTATTTAATAGAATAAGCATGAGCATCCACACATCCATTCTCACTCTTGATTTAATTGTTTATTTTGTTCATCAATATGTTCATAAAAATCTTTTTTTTTCTTTTTTTTTCTTTTTTACACACTTCACAACACATTAACTTAGTCCCACATTAAGATCCATACGGTCTTGTGTCGTGGGTACTAAGCAACGGTATATAAATACATAGATAAGTATAGAAACATCCATGACTCGGAAACAAACATTAATATTCATCATATCAATGTTTGCACCTACCGGGATTCGAACCCAGGACCTATGGCTTCGCAAGCAGGGTCACTACCTACTACACCAATCGGCCGTCAATATGTTCATCAATCATGAATAGGGAATATGTACTTATTTTTTTAAATGATTTTAAATGATTATTTACATGACTACACATATGTGAAAAAAATATCAGCATCATAAATACAATATTTAGTACAAAATAAATTGTTTTAAAATAGTAGGCTAATAACAGGTTTTAAAACGAACACCATTTAGCTGCGCTTTTCGTGACGACATAGTCTGTACAGTCAAATGCACTGTGATCAAACATCCATCAAGTAAGTAAAGCTGGCTACTCACGATCCTATTTCGTATTTAACTTGTCACGCAGTTGGCACAGAAAACGGTCAACACACACTGTTAACACGCGTTAACGACACGCAATACCTACTCTCCATACATTTTCAGTGTGTTACCGTGTGGCGTGTTAACAGTGTGTCTTGACCCTTACTGGCACAGTCCATATGCAGATCAGTCAGTCATAGATCGTTATATGACAGCGCGTGCCAGGAGCGTTGGCGTATAGTATAGTAAATAATGGCATATCAATAAAATTACATTCAATAATATAATGTGCAAGAAAATGGTATCATGTCAATGGGGCTAAACAATTGGCCTGGTCATTTATTCCAGATGGTCTCCATCCTCTCAGAATGGTCAAGTACCAACAAAGTGAAGCTGTCAGACTTCGAGAAAGACCCTCGCTTCCTCAAACTCTGCCGGGTCCTGGCCAGAACCCCTACAGCTCATGCTGTCAGTTCCCTGACTATGGCCGAGGACCTGAGTACTGTGCTGGGTATCACTGGTGACGATGAAGCTGCTCGACTTATCTCTAACTTGACCTTGACTCAGATGGTTAAGGTAGGTCTATTTATTTATGCAATTTTAGGTGCATGTAGTAAAACGACATATTCTAAAACAAAGTCAGTTTGCGATGACTGTTTGTCCCTATGCATGCCTAAATCTTTAAAACTAGGCAACGGATTTTGAAGCAGTTTTTTTTTATAGATAAAGTGATTCAAGAGGAAGGTTTATATGTCATAATAGCTAAGGACCTGCCATAAATAAACATTGACGATCGATACCTTAGTTGTTGAGTGGTAGTCTAGGTGGGACTCGTCAACTAAAGGAAGAGATTTGTACAAATTTTCCAGTCTGTATCCAAACATTTAAAAATGCCTTGGATTGAGGTTGATCACCCCACAGCGCAGTTTCTCACTGGTCATGGTAAATTTAGGAGTAAATTATATACATTTAAAGTAGTTCCAACACCCTACTGTGACTGTTCATCCACCAACAATTGTCCCGTGGAACAATTCTGGCTCACAGGAGTTGCAGAGGCGGGAATGAGTGGCAGTTTGGTGACTATGGGCAAAAACCTTCCTATGGCATTTAGAGCGGTGCGCGCGGGGGCAGGCGAACTAAAATAAAAAAAACCCCAATTGCGTAATAATTGTGACTAAGCGTGCGCGTACGCACACGCCTTTGCATGTCATATTTTTTTGGCGAAACATTGCTCCAAAAATATATTTTTTTGTATTGTACCATGTTTTGTCCAAACAAATGATAATTTTCATTACTACCCTGTATCTTATCGTGTTATTGTACAGGTAATGAAAGCCCTGAACCAGAAGGGTCGTCGCAGCACTCCCCTACTCCGCGCCCTTTCACACAACATCGTCAAACAGCCCGAGGTCATCGACCTCAAGAAATCAGCTGATCTGCTCTTCTCCATGGCCTCGCTTAACTTCCCTGATCCTGTGCTTCTTGATAGGATATGCAAGTAAGTAGGAACGTTAATGTTAGTTATACAGGGTGATTTTTGGTCGTCAACGTTCCCGAAAACTACGGAATCTCCTCATCATCACGATCATTTTTCTCCATGGAAGCATACCTGGGAAGTGTCTGGTTTCCAAAATATTAGGGTCCAAAGTTGAGTAAATAGACTGCGTTTTTCTGCATAAATGCACATAGACGCGCGTAGCAAGATTTTTTCACGAGAAATAATTAATATCTGTCTATAAAAGAAGTAACATAAACACTAGACACTATAAATTTCGCCCAATCAATAAATGAAAAAAAAAAAAAAAAAAAAAAAAACCCAGCCTTTTTTTTGACGTAAACTTACTTTATTTGATGTATAGAGTACGTACCCTTCGTTAATTAATGGTGGCGTGAATTGGACATTCTGGGAACTGGACATTTTGGGAATTGAACTCTGTAGACATTGGCCGCCTTGACCGAAATACGGTCGCAGAGATATAATCATAAACATTTAATTCAACCTAAACCACATTTACCCGTCAGTGACGTGACGGAATGCTTACCGGCACACCGCGATAAACCGGCCGCAGTGAACTCAATAACGGTGTCTCTCGGCCTACTGCGATACCGTCACGAAGAAGCACTGACCGCATTATGTATATGGTTGACTTCGCACGGCGCGTCACGGCGTGCGGGTGACGTGGCGTCGGCCGTTGTGACGTTTGCCACGCTTGGATACACGCCGGTGGATAGCGATGCGATGATACAGGTTAGATATTATGTGTCATTTTCAGCGTTCTGTACTTACGAGTACATTCGATAGGGGAAAGGAAAAACGATAAAACGCCACCGTGATAGATACGGCTGTGTTTCCGAAATGGGATAGCCACTACTGCCCCCCTAGCATGACCACGCATCGTGGATATCGTATCGTACGATATCGTATCGTCTCTATACAAAATTCAACATGGCGGCTCTATTTATCGTATTTTGACAGGCTAAATGTCGATAAATCGGTTTATCATAACGTGTTTCGCAGGTCATGCTAGGCTTACAGTATCTCGAAGGCGATCTCACGGCAATCAGTGACAAGTTGTATTCGCACTATGTCCTTGCTAGTTTATTGTCTGAAAGATTGCCCCTGAGTTCCTTAGTCGACTATTACGATATGCAGTTGATGTAGTCTTGTGAAGCCCCGCATCAGGACAAATTATTCGTATAATTTTGCTGTAGGTATGTGTGCTCTGGGCCTTCCTAACGAAGATGTAAACATAATAACACTACGCTATGTACTTTTATGTATTTTATTTATTTGGGACAGTCAGCAACTGTATACAAAGATGCATAGTTAAGGCATCATTTATAGAGTATAAATAAGTAAACAGTCCACAACTCTATGCACAAGTTAAGACGACGAATTGGTAAAATTGGCGTTAGTTTTGTCGATTTTTCTCAGCTATCACAAAACATAGGAAAACGATATTTAACAATCGAATTCTTCATTAAATTATCCTACTTTTTGTAGTTGCAGAAACACGATTCATAGACTTTTTGACGATAAAGAAAATATGTTAAAGATACCTCTTTTAAATGACATTTTTTCATTTTACAGGCAAACCAGAGCGATTTAAGCCACAATTTTTGTATCAATAGACTTGTCTAAACACACTCTAAAAAACGTGTGGTTGCACTTTTTAAAGATATTGTGTGGTTTTTAAATAAAACACCAAAATATGTTTTGTCGCTTACGCACTTTTAGTTTAAACCTGGTCTTCGCTCATATTTGTATGGAAATAAACTTCCTTCGGTCGGCCTCCGGCTATAAACGTTTTGGATTTTATTATTGAGTAATGCGTCGCCTTAAAGTAAAAGAAAGTTACACAAGACTATTTATTTTACTAAGGGCCGAGTTCTCCAACGGTCAGAGAGCCTATCTGAAGGATAACGTTGATCATGTTTACATGATCATGATGACGTTTACAGCATCAACTTATCTTGTGTTCTCTATTATACACACAAACATTGGTCAATATAGTGACACATATCTTCTATGCTGCTCTGGGAGTGAAAAAAAAAAGTATAATACTACAGCTGCTTCTCTTCCCGGGCATACTGTACAAGTCAGTAGAGGGACAAGAGTGTCTTGGTGTTTTGTAGGCGATGGGCTGACCACCTGTCACTACTAACCGAACTTGTACATCTCAACTATACTCTCAAAATTGGTCAGAAGTGGCACCATGCTGTTCTATCGGCCCTTGGTGCTCTGCCTACCCCGTAAGGGATAAAGGTGTGATTATATGTATGTATATCTTTTAGATAGGCTATCTAACAGTTCGTTGGAGAAATCGGCACTGAGTGTAAATTTATAACCGCCAGGCAGCAGTATTACTAAAAGAAGACGAGATGTCGAAAGCCTCCGCCTGGCTCGACCTGGTGTTTGCTCTACTCGTGTTAGACAAGGCAGAGATGGTGCACCTCACGTCCACGCTGCGGCCAGAGTTTATTGACAAGCTGCTGT
This sequence comes from Carposina sasakii, assembly GCA_014607495.2. Lineage (NCBI taxonomy): Eukaryota > Metazoa > Arthropoda > Insecta > Lepidoptera > Carposinidae > Carposina > Carposina sasakii. The sequence continues at coordinate 13,195,816 of CP053158.1, forward strand.
CGGCTGGAGGTAGGTTTTATTGCTTGATATTATACAGGTTTTTTGTCGTCAATGATTCTGAATACTATGCATTCAGCTCACGAACATTTTTCGTGCATGGAAGCATACCTGAGAAGTGTCTGGTTCCCAAGATATTAAGGTTAAAAGTTGAGCAGATTGCATTTTTGCAGAAATGTACGAAGATGCGCGTAACGAATATTTTTCATGAATTTTTTTTTACATTTCTTGTGGGCATGCAAATGACACACTCACATTTCAACAAAGTTATTCAGTCCCACGTGGTAAGCACTGTGAGTAAAAATAATAAAACTATTCAAATTCCTTCACAGAAATCCCGATCCCAGCGCGTCGTAAACTAATGGTGATCGACGCATACGTCAGCCTCACAAAACCCGGGAGTTCCCCGCGACTGCCCGTAGATATCACCGTGGGGGTTCCCCTTATGTACACGAAGGAAAAGGCACTATATGTACAGGCTATTATGGACACGTTTAATAGTTTTATATCCGCTGATACGTTTTTGAAGAAAGGGTGCAATTCTGGCATGGGATTCTTATATGGTATGTGTGATATTGTAGTTTTTAAATCACTACATATTATAAAGTAGTTAAGTCTTTGGCAATGTGAGTTTCGAAAGAAACCATATTGCGCCGACCCCAGAAATAAAGGCTTATCTATTCTATACATATAATAAATATGTAACGGATCGCTGTCTGTACATGGAAGATATATGAGAAAAAATATTATAGGAGACCTTTATCAACGCAATAGTACCCAAAATAATGATTTTTTGAATTTTTGTCTGTTGTCGGTTTGTCTGTGCGTTTGAGCACGCTAATCTCAGAAACGGCTGAACCGATTTCCAGGAATATATTGTGACAGGTCCCACTTAACATATAGACTACTTTTTATCCCGAGAAAATATTTTTATCCCGGATATTTTCGACATTTTGTTTTTTCTGTAGTCCACGCGGACAGAGTCGCGGGCGTCCACTAGTTATAAAATGAAGTCGTTCCGCTGTCTGTCTGTCCATCCCTATGTGCGCTTGAGTCTAAATAGATAGAGTGATTCAACAGGAAGGTTATAGCTAGCCATTGCATCGCGGGGTCAGATCAGAAAGACCAGTGACAAGTTCTAGCTAGCTCATCGCAACTTACTTCACTCTTACGACATGCACGGAAGGAGATGCAGCTGATGTATTCTATTGAAACCCTGCATCAGCACACGCGACCTACTGAGAATGTAATGTGGAATACAAATACATATCATCATCAGCCTATTGCAGTCCACTGCTGGACGTAGGCCTCGCCCACAAGACTGCCGTGGGGGGTATTTGCCCATAGTCACCACGTTGGCCAGGCGGTTGGGTTGGTGACCGCAGTCATTTGGACCATGTTGTTGCAACACGGGAGGCGCTGCTGCCCACCTCCCGGAAACCCTTAATCGTCTCGTACGATACCCACGGGCAGACATGCGGTGGTACGAATTCTACTCTGCCGGCACCACGCGGCCAACAAATACAATCAATAATATTATTGTTGTGTTATTCACAGATGCGGAATTCGCTGTGGACTCCAACTGCCACCCCGTACCGTTAGAGAAAGCTGCCAATGACAAGAGGTAAGACGATACAGGTGGTACTACTAGCGTCGTCACTCGATATTAACGTTTATAAAATACATACACACTACAGCACACATATGATGAATTTGGTGAGAACGAAATGTCTCACTTTTAAACATCAAATCCACAGAGCTAAGTAATAACTAGACAAGGCAAGTGTTTCTACTTGGTGTGTAAAAAGGGATTGCAAACCACTTATATCAGCCCTAATTCACTCAGTCCTGACTTGAGAACGAGTGTCTATTCTAATTCTTAAGTCTATTTTTTACATGCAAAGTACATACACTTAGTTTATCTAGTTATTAATAGCTCTGTGAGTTTGACGTTTAAAAGTGAGACATCTCGCTCTCACCAAATTCATCATACCGGTGCAGGATCATAGAGGAGATCAGCCCCGCATCAGTGAAGGGTCTTTTAGATATAAAAAAGACAATAAGCTAGCAATTTGTCACGGATCCTTAACATCTGTGCCCGCCATCACGAAACGTGACTGTGGGATCTCTCTTACAGTCCTGCAGTGCTGCCTACCCGATTTCAAAGATATATAAATATATAAATTTTTCCCTTTTTTTTCCCCCTTTTTTTTCCTTTTTTAATTAACTAATTAACTTAATTAACTAAATTTGTAATTATTTTTTAAATGTGTTATGATATTAATAATATAATGGAAGTAATTGTTATCAGAATCTATGGGTCTATTTCCTGAAATAAATGATTTTGATTTTTTTTTTTTAAAAGAGCCGTGTCCATATAAAAGAACAAAGGTATATTGAAACTGGGGAGTCATGAATGAAAATTGATGGATTTTTTTTTATTGTATATTTGTCCTTATCTCAAGAAATCAATGGAACACTTAATCTGAAATATGCAAAAATCTCTCGAGATCGGTTATTGGAATTGGCTGTTAGACTAAATCTATGTAAACTATATGTAAACGGATGAGGGTGGCTTTCCCACTACAAGTGTCCACAACTACTTACCGGGAAGCCCCTACTACTATTTGAAATGGATTCTCTTGAATAAAAAGCATTTATTATTTATTTATATTTATCTAACAAAGACTTTGTTCTGCCATTGTCAGTGTGTTCAGAATAGCGGTGCTGGGTTTGGACTACCACGACATGACGAGGAAGACTACCGCACCGCTCGGCATCTATCAGATATACACCAGGCTACTGCAGCTGAAGGTATATACTCTACTCCCCTCTCTTTCTATGTATCTCGAGTCTCTCTTTCTCCCATCAAGAAATCCCCTATCCCATTATTTGTGATGATCTCCGACCGTATTTCGGCCAAGGCGACCAATCTCTACGGAGATTGGCCAGGTACGCAGGAGATATTATAGTGCACAAGTGTGTGCGCAAACACAGATGCACTCTCTATTCCCTTACTCTCATAGTCCGATGGGACGGAAAGCCGACACGATCGGAGAGAGATCAGGCGCAGGACCAACGGTTTTACGTGCTTTCCGAGGCACGAGCTACTCGTAAGTGACAATTTTGCAACATTAAAATCTGTACATGAAATAAATTCATTGGTACAGGCCCATGACTGGAATCGAACTTACGCCTCCCGCTTGGAAGGTGCACGTCTTAACCACTGGGCTATCACCGCTTCCCATTATTTATCAGTTTATTAAAATGGTTTCTTTTAAAACTCACCTTGCTGAAGATTCGGCATTTGTTGTACGGCTGCATGCCTGCTAAGCGACAATTTTAGAAAATCCGTACGTGAAATAATTTCAGTCAGTGGCTTTTACTTCATTATGCACAAAAATAAAGAATATCATAATTTAGTTTATCTTCGCTTAATAAGACATATTGTAAAACACGCTCACTTCGCTCGCTCGGCTCGTGCGTTGTTATTTTAACAGGGTTGCTGTTACAAGTCAATATGGTATATTTGCTTATCCTATCTTATTTAGATACATAGAAAGGGACAGCCAATATCTATGTATGACACCTAAGCTGATTGTGAAATTAACTCAGACTTTGTAGATATATTGCCCTCACTTTCACTTGTATATTATTGAGTAAGTGACTATTTCAGCCGTTCTAAATAAATAAATAACTATCTCCTTCTATTTTCAGGGCTACAAAGTACTTGAAATTCCATACACGGAGTTTAATCCACGAGAGAAATTAGTTACCCGAGTGCAATATATCGAGAGTCGATTGAAGGAACTTATCAGTGAGAAGCCATCCTTATAGACAAGTATATATTGTAGGTAAATATGTATAAATTGTACAAAATCTTACGGTCTTAGATCATACAAATGTCATACAGCAGCTTTGTAACATATTGGGGTAGTCGAAAACAGGATCCCCGCAGGCTTATTTACTAACTTGCGATTGGTCGGCAACCGGTCGCTAAACGTCAAAAGACGACTACGCGACCGATTCCAAGAACCCTATTTTGTAATCTATGAGTGTCGGGCAGACTTTTTAATCTAGCTAGTAGGATAATACCAAATGTCATGTTTGACAGCGATTATCTACGATTGCGACCGGTTGCGTGTTAGATAATCAGTCTGCCGAGTTCCTTAGTCGAGTCTTATGGCATGCACGGAAGGAGATGCAGCTGATGTATTCTAGTAAAACCCCTTCTTCTTTGGCCTCGCCTCTTCCCGTTACGCGGGGTCGGCTTTCTTAATCATGCGGCGCCATTCACTTCGCTGGTAAACATCGTCATCTTTTAGGGCAAGCCTTCGCATGTCCTTCCGGACATTTGTCATCCAGGTAGTTTGTGGTCTATCTCTCCCTCTCTGCTTTGTGGCAATGGAAAGGTGGAAAGTTTTTCACGACATGGTCATCGGGTCCTCGCATAACATGTCCGTACCACCTTAGCCTGGACTCTGAGAGCTTCTTGGTGATAGGCGTTACTTTTAAAACTCCCTTTTACGTATTCGTTTGTAACAGCAGAATAATAAACATAGTTTACCTAATTACAACATAGTATAAAACAAAGTCGCTTCTCGCTGCCTGTCTGTCACAATGTATGCTGTTATCTTTCAAACTACGCAATGAATTTTGATGCGGTTTTTTTTTATATTAGATAGTGATTCAAAAGGGAGGTTTATGTTTATATGTATAGTATCAGCACTGTACCCGTGCGAAGCCGGGGCAGATCGCTAGTACAATAAAATTCATTGTTACTATCAACAGTTAAGTACACAAATCTAACTTGTGTTGAACAGAGATTGTAAGACAATAAAATATTAATGACAAGGCGAATAGACTTTTTACCTCTTTCAAGATAGAAAGAGACAGATTGCGTTAGGGCGTAGTATTAATTTGTTTACTTTCCTTCTCTTATGCACTCATTCAAACAAGCTGTAGTGTGAAAGAGATGAACTGTTATTTTATATTTATTTCGTTTATGTTTGATACGTTATATGATAACCATGTACGAGTAAGTGCTAATTGTAACCTAGAAATGGTCATATAAATAACGGATTAATAAATAAGATTTAAAATCCACACAAAATTCTTTGTCATAAATAAGTGATCTTACATACCAGCAAGCCTAGCATGACCTGCGAAACTCGATATGATAAACCGATTTATCGACATTTAGCCTGTCAAAATACGATAAATATAGCCAACATGTTGAATTTTGTATAGAGACGATACGATATCGTACAATACGATATCCACGATGCGTGGTCATGCCAGGGGGGCTGAAAGTTAAAGGGTTTGTCCTTTGTATGGCGTAGGCATCCAATAAGATAGTATTTCCCAAAATTGCCAACAGAACGGAATCAAGTGGTTCAACCTTAAAAAAATGAAGTTAATTTTTATTACCTATATTTTGTCACGGTTTCATTTAGGCTAGTTTACTGTATAGGAGCTGTCTGTTTGTTGAATACATTGTAAGTACGAGTAAGTATAGGAAACTGTAAATAACCTCAAAATTGTGTAATTGGTGTATGTAATATGTTGCAATTTTGTACACGAACCATATTAATATATACTTATTTATATTATACAGGGTGTAACAAAAAGGGTATGTTAAGCAAAAAGCTATGTTAATAGCCCACTAAAAGGAACCTACCCACAAAATTTCAGACTCGAAATCACATGTTTATTTTCCAGATAGTATGGAGAATTCTTAAACAACTCTGGAATGCTCATACAATCTTGAAAAATAAACATGTGATTTCGAGTCTCAAATTTTGGAAATAGGTTCTCTATAGTGGGCTATTTACATATATTTTCGCTTAACATACCCTTTCTGTTACACCCTGTATATTATAATAACGATCGATACCTATTAAGGGCAATAACTACGAGTATATTATACATATTTTATTCCCTTTATTTTATTTTTCAACTGTCAAAATTTTCGTTTAAGCACGCGCTTTCTTAAATTTTAACGGGCGATACGTGTCGTATCGTATATCGCACCTTTAGAATTAAAGTGACGTAAGTCAATATTGTGAGTGTTACTTTATTTTGGTACTTTTTTATTTATTTTGTGGTTATATTTTTAACTTTACCCTTGACATTAAAAAATCAGCGTTAGACACTTAAAAAATGACATTTGACAGCAAAATGTATAGAATATCTGTCAAATTTAGGACAAGCATTGAAATTGTTTTAGCAAAAATGCTTAAACAATGTTTAAAGTCTTTTGTGATAACACGGAAAGTATCTAACTCTAGACACGGTTTTGTAATATATTACCTTGGTAGGAGTTTATACTAAAAAGTTTACTGTGACCCCACAGTAAACTTTTTAAAGCACGTACCTTTTTACGCGGCGTAACGCTGGCGACTCGCTAGCAAAATCTATGTGATTTGACAGTTGGACGATAGCGTTACGGACTATCGAGAGGTTCGTGCTTACCCCTCTGAAGTCTAATCTGATAATATTGCAGTGAAAATGGCCGCTGTGTACGTAATAGAGATTACATTAATTTCTCTGTAAAATAGTAAAATTGTGAAGATGAGTGGTTGTTAATATTATTTAAATAAAATGACAAATCTAATCCTATTGTTTCATTTACAAAAAGTAACCGTCGCCATGGTCTTTGAGTATAGCGGTGACGTCATTATAGCGGCCATGCGAAAGCTTTGATAGCCGTCATTACGTTGCTGAAATGTCCAATGTCTGTATGACTGCACCGCATAGAGAAAAGAGTATTATAATATTATCTTAGGAAGCCCTAGCTTTACCCAAAGGCATGTTAACAAGACATGTTCGCTAAACAGTTGCTGAGTGATTGATGCGAGAAAGACAGAGATATACCTACTGTGTTTGCGCATGGATACCAAGGTGAGTATAGACTAGAGCATTTACTTATTTCTTACGAATGGTACATACAATACAGGTAAAAGCTCAGTTTCCAAAGCATTTCCATGTAATGTATCGTTCCCGCGAATGCTCGGCGTAATGCTCACAGCGAATTGCATTTACCCGTAACATTTCGTTGTACCTTTTGCTTTCATTCTTCCTTTAAATGTATTTAATTTTAAATCGCCCGGACTCGGACAAAGGCTCGACGAAATGTTACACCTACGAGGGCTTTTTGATAAGTCCTTTTAAAAACTATTTGTAAAACCTTTTTTCTGGTAAATGGCGTTAACACTGGCAGGCACAATCTTTCAAATGAAGACTGTCAAAAATTCAGCAAAAAAAAACAAGTTTTTGTCAGTATAACCATAGTTTAACTGTGATCACTCGTAAATATTCAACAACTATGGAAAAAACTGAATTTCGTGCCGTTATAAAACATTTTTTTATGAAGGGTTGCAGTGCTGCCTCAATAAAAACTGAACTTGATTCTGTTCATGGCACTAACGCACCAACGTTGCAGACTGTTTATAACTGGATAAATGATTTTAAACGTGGTCGGTCAAGCACATCTGATGCTCCACGCTCTGGTCGCCCAATCGAAGTCACTACTGAGGATGTTGTTGAAGAAGTCCATAATATTGTACTCGACGACCGCCGAGTGAAGGTGCGTGAAATAGCTGAGAACACAGGCATCTCCACTGAGCGAGTACATAAAATCCTGCATGAAGACAAAGCTGTCTGCACGATGGGTGCCACGTTTGTTGACAATCGAACAAAAACACGAAAGAAAGCGAATTTCAAAAATGTGTTTGGATATGATGAAGCGTAATCCTCGGAATTTTTTGAGTCGATTTGTCACTGTGGACGAAACTTGGGTCCATCATTATACACCTGAATCAAAACAGCAATCAAAACAATGGATGGCGACTGGTGAACGTGCCCCAAAGAAGGCCAAGACTGTTTTGTCGGCTGGAAAGGTCATGGCGACAGTCTTCTGGGATGGCGAAGGAATCATTATGATTGATTACTTGGAAAAGGGAAAGACTATCACTGGCCGTTATTACGCAGAGTTATTGGACCGTTTTAATGCCGAATTGTTGGAAAAACGACCAAAATTGTCCCCCAAGAAAGTCCTCTTTCATCAAGACAATGCCCCAGTGCACACGTCAACTATTGCAATGGCCAAAATCCACGAGTTGGGCTTCGAACTGGTTCCGCATGCTCCGTATTCGCCGGATCTAGCTCCATGCGATTATTACCTATTCCCAAATCTGAAAAGATGGCTTGGAGGGAAAATTTTTTTGACAAATGAGGACTGCATCGCTGGTGTAAACGCCTATTTTGAAGACCTCGACAAAACGTATTTTTTGGAGGGGATAAAAAAATTGGAAACTCGCTGGAACAAGTGTTTGGCCCTCAAAGGAGACTATGTTGAGAAATAAATGTAAATTGTTTAAAAAAAAAAAAAAAAACTTTTTAAAACGACTTATCAAACAGCCCTCGTATACAGGTGATTTTTGGTCGTCAACGTTCTCAAAATCTACGGAATTTCCTCATCATCACGATCATTTTTCTCCATAAAAGTATACCTGGGAAGATATTAGGGTCCAAAATTGAGTAATTAGACTGCGCTTTTCTGCATAAATGCACATAGAGGCGCGTAGCAAGATTTTTTCACAATAAATAATTAATATCTGTCTATGAAAAATCTAACATAAACACTGGACACTATTTCGCCCGATCAAGTAATTAAAAATAAATTTTCAAAAAAATTTACTTCGTTTCCCAGCATTTTTTTTGGCATAAACTTACTTTATTTGATGTATAGAGTACGTAAAACGATAAAACAGCCTGTATGCTTGTTGGTTTTTACAATTGTTGTAACAAAACGGCGAACGTGTTCGTGAAGGGTGATACACTATACAATATAACACATAGTGCGGCTCGTTGTTCTGTTACAAGTAAATGCTCTAGTCTATACTCACCTTATATAGGAGTTATGCAGGCTGACACCAATTTCTATATTTTATTGTGTTTTTGGTATTTAGGCAAATGAAATAAAGAAGGCAGGTATTTGGTTTAATGCTCGCCAGGCAGTAAATAAATAGTACTATTCAAGGTATGTCTTTCAAATGTAGGTGAAGAAAATAATAGAGGAACGTTTTTACATTTTTCTTATACCTACATTTTCAAAGTTCTTAATTAATAATATAGGCCAACTTGCACAATATTTTGCAAAGTTTTTGTAGTGTTCAGTATAAGAAGCTAGATCAAAGGATATATGTACTTACTTTCTAAAGATTCCGTTTCAGCATTACTTGGGATTTTGGGCACTAATATTTTTTGTATACAGTTACACAGAAATTATAGTCTTACACAAAGCAACTAGCGCCATTGTTCAACGTAAATAAATGTGAAACATATCATCTTATTATAATTAATTATATTATAATTGTGTATTATGTATGGTACTTTGAAGTAAATAAAATTTTAATAAAGTACAATACATACAAACATATAATCACGCCTTTATCCCTTACGGGGTAGGCAGAGCACCAAGGGCCGATAGAACCACATGGTGCCACTTCTGACCCATTTTGAGGGTATAGTTGAGATATTGACAATACTTAACTTTGTTTTAAAACTAGCTTGTAATAAATATTTTTTTAAACAAATACACTTAACATAAGTCTAACTATTTACAGAAAACTCATCAAAACTTACTTTATATAATTAACAAAGAAAAACATATTTATGGTATGAACGTACTTAGTTTATACGTTCATGGTTTATGGTCACTAATATTTATCGTGAGTCGGAAACGAACCCAGGACCTATGGCTCAGAAAGCAGGGCCGCGACCACTGAGCCCACGTCAAATCAGTTTAATAAATACTTACTTAACATTTTACTAATTTATCAATAAAAATGTACTCGTGGTAATAAATCTAATAACATACAATAGATTTTCAAATGTTTTTTTTAACGATTCCTTCAGTGGATTAAAATTTGATTTCTTACCCGATTTTCTTTCAAATCATTCTGTTCCCGGAATTATCGGTAGCTTGAAGATTGGAAAGAACACGGCCCTGCAAAATAAAGAGGAAAAGGTCCATGGGCAAAGTAAAGAAACTAACTTAGGTAAGAAAATAATATAGGTTGATACCTATTAATTAAGATTCATTAAGTAGTTACCTACCTACCTACCTACCTAAGCAACTGGATCAGTTATTAATTATCAATAATTGTTCCAGAAATTTTAAGTTTTAGGGACGATTTTTGGTCAGATAGTCCTTGAAAAAGTCGATGCTGTCTCTAGATCAAGTTTAAAAGAAAGATAGAATCCAGTTTATCTTTCAGGTAGACTATCTGACCGTTGGAATAAATTGCCATTAGAGGTCTCTTCAAAGCTAGAGTGAATAGGCACTATCTAGGCAAACATGTACCACCCTAGGCCGCATCTTGCTTAACATCAGGCACGATGGCGGTCAAATGTTTGCCTAGATAATTGTAAAAAAAAAACTGTTTTAGGTGTTATTTCTATCGAATCTACAGGATTATTTTTGGTCGTCAACGTTCCCGAAAACTACGGAATCTCCTCATCATCAATTTTTCTCCATGGAAGCATACCTAGGAAGTGTCTGGATTCCAAAATATTGGGATCTAAACTGAGTAAATAGACTGCGTTTTTCTGCATAAATGCACATAGACGCGCGTAGCAAAATTTTTTCACGAGAAATAATTAAAATCTGTCTCTGAAAACTAGTATAAACACTGGACACTATAAATTTCGCCCGATCAAGTATGTAATTAAAAAAAAAATTAAAAAATAACTTCGTTTCCCAGTATTTTTTTGGCATAAACTTACTTTATTTGATGTATAGAGTACGTACCCTTCGTTAAAGGTGGCAACGAAAAAATACCCTGTATAGTGCCAACTTATCCCATAAAAAGGGTCTATGTTACGCCATGTTACGAGTGGATGATGACTAAAGGATGTTGGAAATTGGACAACTTTGATAAAAAGCTGACACCTAGGCCTAGGTCATTCTTATATGGTCTGAGCCTATTTTATTAATCAATTATGCCGAAAGCAGAAAGTACCTGAACGTGCGAGTTGATAACGTACTTAGTAAAGTTATTGAGTAAGTCAGTGAGGATGTTTAGTGTGTTAGCCATCGTGCTGGACAGGTCTTGTTGGCGCTTCTTCTGCTTCTTACGCGCTGGAGCGTAGACCGGCAGCGGCTCCTGGATGCTTCTTATGTTGTTTTCTGTTATATCCACTTTGGTGAGATGATAGTACTGGAATAATAAATATAGCAGGGTGCTTTAGTGGCAGGCAATATTATAGGAATTCTAATGCAGAAAAAGTGTATGAATAGGTTTGGCCATAAGTTTGTTTCGTGTTTTCGTACGTATTCGATTGTTTCTGGGACCGTTTCTGTTTTGTTCGATTAGGACTTCACAACGATTTCATGGTAAATAAAGCTATGGTTTCCAAGGGTAGCAGTGCTTTGAAGGAACTTAAGATAAACTTTAAAATTATCCATAGCTTTATATACGTGTCTCTTATCGCCTCTGTTGATCTTGGCTTATAGGAGTTGCAGTGGCGGTAATGGGTGGTGAACAATCCGGTATCTTTAGCTTCACATAAATAAGTTAATACTTGTGAAGTTGTGATGTACTAATTTGCTGTATTGAGGCTACAAGCCGTAATAACAGGAACTCACATTGACCGCAGACATGATGATTGGAGTGGGGTATATAATCCATATCACAGCCTCATTGCACTCCGGAGACGTCAGCGATCCAGCATAGGTATAATACGACTCAGTCTTAGTACCCAGAAGTTTTCTGCAACCAAAATATTATGTTATTAGTTTATATGCAGACGGTTGTGTTTCTAAAATGAGGTAATCAGAACTGCAGGGTCATAAAGTAGGCAAGTTAGCTCATCGCCTTAGAGGACACCCCTGAGTTCCAGGCCCCAGAGTTAGTAAGTCGAATTTTATTACTTGCACAACTGGAAACCAGCTGATGTGGGTATTCTAATGAAGCTCCCCGCTATTTTAAACGTAGCTGTGGGATTTTCAATGATCCTGCAGTTCTGACAATATCATTTTGGGACACAACGTTGTAAGTTTTAAGGAAAAAGTACATAGGCGGAACCTATACCATTTACTTTACCTATTTCAAACTTACTTCAAATCCATAATGATTCCACTGACCGTGTTCCCCGTCTTCAACAGATAGGGCACGTACTGCATCACCTCGTCGGTGGCGTAGCGCTTGTTCAGCTGCTCGTCATACATTGACTCCACCTGGATATAGACATCACACACATCAGCTTATGGTTGTTCACTGCCGCACTACCCTTCTTCGTCACAAGGCTACTGCCATAGGGGGTTTTGTCAATTAGTTACCACGCTTATGCCATGTGACCACAGTGTGATTTTCGAACTATGTTGTTAAACATGAGAGGCACTGTTTCCCACCTCCCGGAAACCCTTGATCGCCTTTTACGATACCCAGGAACAGACTTTGAGTAGTGTTTTTCTACTATGCTGAATCATATATCACTATTAACTAAGCCTAGGATTTTCTTTAGTTGCCCCCCCTAAACAGAATCCTGGCTACGCTCTTGTATTCACGATGACTTAAGGATGAAGAATCTTAACTTTATTTGGGAGTCTTACTCCCCAAATTGAAAGGTTCTGCCGTCGATTCCCTTATCCAACCCCTTCTTAGATGGATGGTAGATACGTCCCACTCTGATCGACAGTACCTAGATAGTGTGACGATTCCACCTTGAAGCTTGTTAGGCTGAACCTTCTGCATTCTGCATTGGTGGGTACAGCCTCTCTGACTAGTCAGATTATCTACCTACTTTGAGTCAGATACTTACATTGCATAGTACGGATATGATGGCTATTCCATCACCTTTTCTCAAAGCCGTTAAAACTGGTAGATCAGCTCGTACGTGGACGAAATGTATCTCCATTGCATATCTATGAAGTATGGGAAATTATTTTGTGATTAGATACTCATATTGCATGGAGTCGGTTCAATTTACCCATGTGCTTGAATGTAAAATTGTAAAATTATGTAAGGAATCTTTGCTTTGCACACAATGAACTTAGAACTTAGGAATGATTCCTTTGCACATGCTGGGTTTCACTAGAATACATCAGCTGCATCTCCTTTCGGACATGTCGTATGAGTCGATGCCTAAGTTCATCTCTGAAAGCGTTTTGTCAGGCGATGAGCCAGCAATAGCTGCCATTGATCTTCTAGGTACATCTGGCCTTATTATGCTAAACGTGACCATAGGATTCCCATCATGACCTTTCAGTTCAGGCCCTTATGCTTGTTGTGTAGGTACTTACTTAGTGCCATCTATGGCGTGTTCCGAAACCCAGTGGAAGTGAATCTGCTCTAGTCGATAATAGTGTTTGAGAGGACCTCCCTTGACCATTGGATGGATGGCCTCGTCGCCTTCTGTACTGAACTGGACTGGAAGAAACAAAACCTATTTACTTAAAATAAATTTGATTTGAAGATTTGAGCCTATTGAACCAGTTGTGAGGTTACCTAGTTATATGTAGGCTCGTGAAGAAGTGAAGCTGAGGATTTCTATATCTACCTCACTCGCTGGATTCCCTTAAAGGATTTTTGCTTTGAATTCGATATCATAATTATTGTGTAGCAAATTGATCCATATTAGACTACGGAAAAATGTAAAGAAAAGGAACATATAATGTGTAGGTACTTTGTTTAATTTACCTGTAGGTACGAGTAGGTATACTTATCATTGCTAATTGCCAATAGACGAATAGACTTTTGGGTACGATAAAGATAAAACTATTATTATAAGGCCGAAATTAGCCGATTGTGTTATTCACAAAAGTCGATAACGAACTATGACCAATATTTAAGGTCTTGACACACTTAATGCGTCAAAGCATCCTGTGCTTTTCTTTCATGCCTTTCATGACAGCAGATAGAATGATGTATGCCATGTTCTTTATTTATAAGAACGATTACGAACTGTATTATACTGAAGAGAGCCTAAGCCTTGATATAAAAACTCATTGAGTGTAAGTTGCTCTTTATTACAGCAGCTACCTGCCAGTGAAAGTCAGGTCCAAATTGGACTGGTCATTTCAGAAATTAGCCGGGAAACAGACAGAAAGGCAGACAAAAATTTAAAAAAGTGTTATTGTCGTACATGAACCGTGTGTGTGTAACATATCGTTGAAGTGATCGATCATCATCATGAAATGACCAAATATTGATATTCAATCATGACAAAGAATTAATCATTTCATTATAATGAATTAATCATTTCATGATAATGAATTTTCTAATTATCTCTTGATAATGAATGATACTCACCTAACAGACCATTTCATAAAATTCAAGATTGTATGAACATTCCTGAGTTATTTTTACAAGTCTGAAATTTTGTGATAGGTTCTCTAATAGTCGGCTATCTACATAGCATTCCTCTGAACATACCCCTTTTGTTACACCCTGTATAAGTTACTTTAAGTACCAATACTTACGCGTATGTCCATTATTAGTGCCCGTAACAAGCACTCGGTCGTATCCCACAAACTTCAACTTTCCGTGACGTATGAATTCTCCATGGTAGTCCCTTATAATCTGGTCGGTGTGTATATCTATGGGGGACTGTCTGGTTCCTCCCCTCTGGCATTTATCACCTGGCCAATTGGGTTCATCTGAAAAATTAGAGGGCCAAAGTTTCTAGATTAAAACTGACCGGTTATCATATTTAATATATATAAAAAAAAACACTTCTCCATTAATATAATCCGTTAGGATATGGTTGATCGTTTCATCTTTAAACATTGTGCTGAGGGATTCAGCTTTGTTTGCCGAGATTTGGCTAGTGTATAGTTATCGGGATGAAGAATAACGTTGCCAATATGTAATTTAGAAAAGAGATGGTAAAATTCGTCATCCGAGTAATTGACCCGGTGGCTTAGTGGTTATAACGGCTGACACGGTTTGCAGTGGTCGTGGGTTCGATTCCCACTCGGGTGAAGAATTTTTTCCATTTTCTTTATTGATGGTTTTATAACATTTAATTTTGTTTCAGAAAGAAGCCCTCTATAAATAACTTACCTAAGTTTTCGGATGTTGTAACTCGTATCAATGAGGAATTAAAATAATTCGTGGTCACCGTTCTAGATAGAATATTAGTTTATTGAGGCATAGAGGGTTGAGGTAAGGGTGTTTACAGAAGACGGACGGAATTGTATTATCACGGATTGGGTACGGTATGTTTCTTACCTTCGTAATGCCACTTCGGTAAAGAATTTACATTAGCTATTAGATCTGAGAGTTCTGTAAAAATAATCATTTGTTAGTTTTCAATTTCAATTAAACATGACAAATATCACAATGAGGCAGCGTGCGTATCATGAGGGTGCCTTTCCACTAGATATGTGATATATGCTATGGTCCATATAGTGAGAACATGGGGAAATATTCACATACCTACTCGTCAACCCTTAAACAACACATTAAACCCACACGAAGATCTCTAAGGTCCTGTATCATCGGCAAGGAACTTCATATAAAAATATCCACAACTCGTAAACCAACATCGATTTTCATCATCAATGCTTGCACTTTCCGGGACATGAACCTAGGACCAGCATATACAGTAAAGCAAGTCAGTATACCCCTTCTGTAACGTCCCAGTAAGTTATAAAAATCTTTGACTTACCCAAACAAAAGAGGAGCGCAATAGAACAGCGACCCATCGTACATCACGATGCAGACCAGTCTCCATCGGTCTACCTCCAGCCCTGGAATGGCCGTCTCTGGCTAGGTGACGCAAACTTTCATGTTTTCATAACAAATTCGTATACACTGATGCTATTGTTTAAATCTAAACCTATTGTTGAAAACTGTTCTTTTTATTGATGATGACATGTTTTTGATATTTGTGTTTTCTGTTTTGGTGTCTGCTGCAACGTTACCGTTTGATTATAAGCCTGCCTACTAGTAGGTATAGACAGACGGATAGTCTTTCGTATTTGTTTGCTCTACATTCGACCATGCCTAGGTAAAGGTGTTCTTCTCATGATGAAGAAGATTACTTATACTTGAGTAAAAGCGTGGTGACTAACGGTCTAATCGGTCACCAACCCGCCTGCTCAGCGTGGTGACTATGGGCAAATACCCCCCATGGCAGTCTTGTGGCGTGCTATGCGCGAGGCTTACGTCCAGCAGTGGACTGCAATAGGCTGAGGATGATGAGTAAAATCGTGGAAGGTTAAAACGCTTAAATCATGTCTATCAAATTGCAGTCTCACGAAGGAGATCATACACCCACGTTTAGCATAGCGGGGCCAATAAGAGACAAGTTGCTAGCTTATCGCCTGAGAGAACGCCCCTGAGTTCCTAAGGGGCCATCCATATATTACGTCACAGGTTAAGGGGAGGGAGGGGGTCGTCAAACTGTGACATTGTGTGATAAGGGGGTGGGAGGGGTCCTAAATTTCGTGACGTCACATTTTCATTCAATAATATCTAAATATAAATTTGCAAAAAAAGCTAAATGTGACGTCACACTAGGGAGGGGGAGTCTCACAAATGGGACCAGCTGTGACAAGGAGGGGCGGAGGGGCAAAAAATCATGAAATTCGTGTGACGTTATTTATGGATGACCCGTAACTCGCTCCTTATGTTATGCACGGAAGATGCTGACCTGATGTATTCTAGTGAAGTCTCACATTAATGTAGTACGAATCAAAAGATCTAAATATGGACCGTAAATAAAGATACCATTATTGTTCTGAGTAGGTCTAACAAGCTATATCCTCGGCATTCGCAATCCTGGTTCAGATAATCGGTCTAGACCCCTTGTTTCTAGGTGTCATTTATTTAATTTAGCAAGCCGCGTGATAGCTGTGTGGCTCTATGATCATATGAACAGCATGTGTAGCATGTCAATGTAGGTTATCTACAGATGCTTGGTGTTTCAGCTGTCTGATAGATATCATTATTTTAACTCTTAAGACCATTGCTAAGCAAGCATAGGTAGTCCCCAAAGATCGGTATATATAGGAACATAATATATCTAAAATTAGGTGCATAGGTACGAAAAATACATTCGTGCACACAAACACACATTCAGACATGCGTACCTACTCGTAGAATCACGACAGACTTTCGGCAACGCATGCCCTAACCCAGTGGTTCCCAAAGTGGTCCAAGTGGACCCCCAGGGGTCTACAGGAGACTCGACGGGTGTCTACGTTGGCGTGAAAAAATTGACGTTCACAATTAATTTGTATGTGATGTAGGCCTGTAGGGGGTCCACCAGAACCAGTAAACTTTTGAAAGGGGTCTACGAGAAATAAAAGTTTGGCAACCTCTGCCCTAACCCATCTTTTTGGTAGGTAAGTAGGTAAGGTGCCACAGTTCTTACCCGAATGCACCAGAAGTTTATGTTTTTCGAGTGTATTTATGTTTTATGTACCGAACTTGTACATCTCAACTACGAGTATACCCTCAAAATGGGTCAGAAGTGGCACCATGTGGTTGTATCGGCCCTTGGTGCTCTGCCTATCCCGTAAGAGATAAAGGCGTGATTATATGTATGTAAGTATGTATTTATGTAGGTTTGTATTCCTTTGGCTCCGTTTGAGCTTGAGTATCATAGTCGTGAGAGTGACAATGGGTTGGTAGATACATCAAAATGTTTCCGCAGTCGGTTTTTTTTTTCAATATGTAAATATGGGGATTAAATGGAGTAACAGGAGGCCGTTGCTACTAGAAGATATATGAGAAAAAATATTATAGGAGACCTTTATTAATGATTTTTGGAATTTTTGTCTGTTTGTTTTTCGGTTTGTCTGTGCGTTTGTGCACGCTAATCTCAGAAACGGCTGAATCGATTTCGATGCAGTTTTCTGGAATATATTGTGACAGGTGCCACACAACATATAGGCTACTTTTTATCCGGGGAAAATGTTTTTATCCCGCATAATTTATGACATTTTTTTTTTTCTGTAGTCCACGCGGACGGAGTTGCGGGCGTCCACTAGTATGTAAATATGATGATTAAATTAATGGAGTAACAGGGGCCCGTTGGCACTAGAATAACAACTTAGATGAACACAGCAAATTGTGGCGTAATTATTGTAAATGAAACCGCAGTGATCATTCGCAAGTCACAATACCCACAATGCGGGGTCTAACAATAAGATTGTGTCGTCGCCTCTACAATTGCCGTATCAATGGACAAGGGAGTTCCAGGTCTTTATGACTGAGGATGTATGATGGCCACGGTATAAATAGAACGAGAATTAGTATAGTAGGTCATGATACCATTTCAAGATATAGTGGACTAGAAAAAAACAAAATGTCGAAATTATCCGGGATAAAAACATTTTCCCAGGATATAAAGTAGCCTATATGTTAAGTGGGACCTGTCACAATATATTCCTGAAAATCGGTTCAGCCGTTTCTGAGATTATCGTGCACAAACGCACAGACAAAAATTCTAAAAATCATCGTTTTGGGTCTAATTGCGTTGATTAAGGTCTCTTATAATATTTTTTTCTCATATATCTTCCATGTACAGACAGCGAACCATTACATTTTTATTATATGTATATATAGATAGATAGATGTTTACATTTGTGACAATGTAGCGTACAGACAGAACTCAATTCATTTATTTGTAACAACAGCCATACAAGATCCATAGTCAAAGGCCATACATGAGTTCGTCGTTCTATGTTTACGAGTTTTTAAGACTTTTCTTCCAGTTCTCGTGGGACTTTCTTACTTATTGAGGAACATGCATGCCATATTCACCTCCAACTGCACAGTAGTTTCATGCGTTCTGCGTTAGTCACTCACTCAGGAACAGAGTACTATATGTACTCGTAATAATTTATTTACCTAACTAGCGGACGCTTCGTCCGCATAAATTTGGGATGTCCGTTTTCCCATTCCCGTGGAAATTACGGGTAAGTGATCCTTTCTTATCGGATGTCTACATACATAGCTACAAAGAATACTGCCTCCAACTTTCAGGGGGCCAATTTCCGAAAAGTCTTGAGTTGGATCGAAGCTGAAACGGAACCGTTGTAAACGCTCAGAACAAAGCAATAATTACTTTACAGTGACGTAATTAGACACATTTCGACACGAGACAGATATTTATTTTTATTCTGTCATACTCGCGACCGATGCGTGTTAAAATATACCTTATTGCTCAAGCGGTAAGTATATATTGCTTCGCACCGCGTTTCGTTAGCGATTCGTTAGTGGTTGCGTTTTGGCTCAAAAATTTTCAAGAATTGCCCCCCAGGTCTCTAAGATTAACGGTTTAGGCTGTCATGGATTTTATATGATGTATAGATTTCTTATACCGGGTGTAAATGATTGCGATACCTAAATATGTGTTTAAAAAATTAGGGATGTTAAAGTTTACAGGTTTAATGGAACAATTTTCATACATAAATAAATTATTAATGAGACCTAGACCTACCAATCTTCTATTTGAAAATATGTTCTACATTTAAGCTTTTTATTTTGTATTATATTATCTACCCAACCGTGTAAATTGAAATGAAACTATGTACCACTTAATGAGACGGGCATAGATTAGTTTACTTCCCTTATAGGTTGGTTTCCTATTTAGAGGTAGTGTTTACCATTTTCAGCCTGGCAATCGAGTAGAAGTGAAGAAAAATATCAAAATTAGTATGTCTTCGTCAATCCTTTGTCACACGACAAAGTAAATTATTACTAGTTATGGGCGGATTTAAATAAAAACAGCACATTTTATTTATTTTGTCTTTATTGAATATCTACAAATTATTGTCACAACCAGTAAATAATTTCCTAACTTATTATAACAAAAGTCTATACAGGGTGTAAGTGACAGCCAGGTAAATATTGATATCCATTTCAGTATTCGCCTGGCTAACACTCACATGTATGAAACGAAGAAATAAATAAAGTCTGAAATGGGGGTGATTAGGCATAACTATATCTGTTGAGCAATTGGATATAAATATTATCTAGTTACATTATTGTAAAGTAGGTAATTTATAACATTTTCAGTAGCTACTTAAGTAACTTATTTTACTTTTTCGGTATGAAAACGATGGTGATTCAAAATTAACAGTATGTAAAGTAAAAAAGTTAATTTTCACACTAGCGACTTTTAACTCCTATAATGAAATACGAGCAAAAGTAATTTTAGTTATAACTAAAAATATTAGCGGTTCATAGCCTAACTAACTATCCTGTACCTACATAATAGGTACTAAGTGTAGGCTGCATAATTTTCAATCATAAATCTATTTATAAAAATATAAAGGAAGAAGGGAATTAACTTTACATCGTTTAGTTAATAACAACTAGACGTTTAAATTCTTTCATAAATGCGTTTTATGTCTATAAATAATGAACTAAACACTTTCTTATAAATATGACACTTTACAATTATAAACCTATAACACGCTAGTGGTAAATTCTATTAATATCATAATTTATGGTAATAATGGACTTATATGATAGTAAATAATCTAATATAAATAAAACAATTTATAGCTGCAGACAAAAATAATCTCAACAATAAAATCATAATGGATATCGATGAAGTCATGGCATAAATAGCGTATCTATATTCTATAGAATAAAATTATTTTAATGATACCTTAATATACGCTATTTCTAGGTTTACAACACACTTTATATCACAATATTTTCATGTCGCTATCACGTGATAAACAAAGATTACAAATAAGGATAATGAATTTAAATTTATTGTAGCATAATACCTCCCTAGTATTAATAACTCGGAGTACAGTCACCTTAACATTACTTCATGGTGTAAGGAAATATTTTGTATGGAAATGACTGAGCTTAATGTATGAGTATGCTAAATATAAAGGTACCAAAATAAAAGTTATTTATGAATAACTTAATTGACACAGAAATGCTAAAGTTCCAAAAATAAGCCATTATTTTAATGTCTAAAGAAACAGAAGATAAAACGTAGTAAATATAACGGCTACTTACACGCTGTATAAAAATATCGGAACTATACGTTACACACGTGAGTAATGATAATTCTAATTTTCTATCTACACTTTTGTACTGTTCTATAGTAAATTGTATTTTAAATTCTCTATATGACTTTTCAGGAACAACAAACCTTTTTTTACATTTATTAACCACTATCTACGAATTATTTATGCATCTTCTCCAAGGCCGATTTTTCCGATAAGTAACCTATTCGAAGGATAAAATTGACGCTGTCTCTATCTTGTTTAAGTTTTAGAGTAAGACAGCATCAAATTTATCCATCAGATAGACTACCTTAAAAAATCCACCGTTCGTAAAGCACATAATCGATCCATTATCGATAAGTCAACTATCTGCGAATTTATCTTGGTAAGTAATTTTTATTTCGATAATTCATGTGAAACCGGTATATCTTAATAATCTTAATTAGATTTAGATAATATTTCAGGCAACAAATCATACTGAGACCCTTTCTTTTGCCTAATCTCACTGAAGATAAAATTGCAGCCATCGTGATAATCTTTGGCAGTAATTACCAACAAGTTTCTACATTTCCATGGTACTTATTACTTTTCTGATAAAGGATTGCAATTTTAAAATCGTAAGTTAAACTGCCTACTATCAGACGTTTCAAAATACTTGGTACTATAGGTTATCCCGAATGGCTATCCAAATTTAACACATGAAACAAATAAGCTATCTTCTACAAATTACAGGTTGTTTCCGTATCTTCAATAAACCTTATTTGTCGATAAAATTATTCGTCGATAGAAATTTCGCCAACTGCACATTTCATCGATGAATGATATGCAAGCTCCATGCCTGAGTTCCCTAGTGAGTAAATGTCGACTTAGTAGACTTAGTAAATGCAGTTCGATAGCTGTAACCAATGACTCTAGTTGATAGCTCTAACGCAATCCTGCAAACTGTCACTAACCAGCCTCTGCTTTATCTTAAAGAGGATGCAGAGTGCTTTGAAGATCATAGACGGAATGGGAGTCAGCAAGCAGGCGATGATGCCGGCCAGCAGGCTGTTGTTGGTGGGCCTGACGATTGAGGAGTAACTGGCGGAGCGGTAGACGACCCGGTTGGTGGGCTGCAAGCTCCGGTAGTTGTTGACGCCGCCGACGTTGACTTTGCTTATGGTACGATACTGGAAAAATATTTTGAATATAGTCCAGCCTAAAGAACTAACGGGACATCATGAGGAGGAATTACCTACACAGTGGTGGTCGCTACTTTAACAGACATCAACCATACTAAGCATACCGGCGTAATTTACCAGACAACTACAATAACACTAATGAAATCTGAGCTATGAATTATGAATTAATAGGATTAAATAGGATATTTTTTTGTTTTCATTTATTTTACTACTGCTCTAGGAGTAAAAACGTATAATACTACAGCTGCTTCTTTTCCCGGGCATACTGTACAAGTCAGTAGAGGGACAAGAGGGTCTTGGTGTTTTGTAGGCGATGGGCTGACCCTTCACTACTAAACGAACTTGTACATCTCAACTATACCCTCAAAATGGGTCAGAAGTGGCACCATGTGGTTCTATCGGCCCTTGGTGCTCTGCCTACCCCTTAAGGGTTAGAGGCGTGATTATATGTATGTATGTATTTTACTACATCAGCATCATTCTCTCACACTTATTTCCTTTATATAGATACTTATCTATTTTTCTTCTAGCTATCTTTATCAACCCATCTCTTGAATTATTTCCTTAACTTTCTAACTACTTACATGTTCATCAGAGATGGAGATGGGCCTGTTCATGACGATCCACGTGACCGCCTCCTGGCACATGGGAGTGGTGAGCGAGCCGTGGTAAGTGTAGTAGGACTGCGGCTCCTGGCTGATGAAGCGCCTGGTGGAATATAACTTATTATTTTACTGTACACAGAAAACTCAAAGACAATGTATAAAGACAATGTTCAAACGCAAGCTTATCTGTAACAGAGATTTCTTCCAGCCAACCAGTTAAAACTGAGTGATTAGTAAACATAAGGAAATCGCATGTGCGTGCACAACCTTATTTTAATAAAAATACCATACTGCCGAACTCTATTTGTGTTTAGATAGGTGTACATTTATTTCAGTTTTCAGACGTGGCCAGTATCTTTCTTGTCTCTTGTTACTTATTTATTTATATACATTTTACGGGGAGGACCTAGATAAAGATAAGTTATAGCCAGAGTGGGCCATTATAGCGGGAACAATATAAGTGATTTGAGGGTTCAAATCGGGGAGGCCTTTGCCCAGCAGTGGGACACGGTATAGGGTATTTTGAAATAGTACAATTTACAGATATTCACGACTATTAACCTAAATAGGTTTGGCACACAAATTACACAGCCATTTTTTACAGTTAGCTTATTAATATTAACCTTCAAGCGGTGTTTCCAACGGCAGCGTTAGCGCATAGTCGGAAAGTCCAATGTCATATTCTAAATATTTAATAAGTATCTATACAAATTAATAAAAATCATATTTTTTTATGTTTAGGCCCATGACTACTAGAAATTCGAAAAATAGTCTAGTTGGTTATAATATAATATTAATTTGCTAATAAAATAAGCAAATGGAATTACTAAAATACTCTTAAGTAGCAAGCGTACTCGTATTAGATGTTTATACGAGTACTCAGTCCGAGCGTACTCGTACTGTGTTTTCGGGTACGGGAAACACAGGGAGTGTAGGTAAACTAGTTTTCTTTGCTCGTAAAAACATAATAACACGCTACTAGCTACTATCCACGGATTCTCCATTACTATTGACAAAATTGACATTGAATAAGGCCTTGTAAAGTAATCAAAGGGCTCGGAATCTCCAGCACCTATTGTAAAATCCGTTGAAAATTGATCCGCGTCCAAAGGTGTTCTTGTTGCGTTTCTTTCTTATTCATTGATGATTACCAATTCGATATGCAATTGTTTCTATGTCCCTTCGCTATCGTATCTACTTATATCTATACAATGATTAGTGTATCTTTGTTCTGCATAGACAATCTCAAAGGTTGATCAGTGGGTTAAGCACGAACCTTTTTACGCGGCGTAACGCTAGCGACTCGCTATCAAAATCTATGTGATTTGACAGTTGGACGATAGCGTTACGGACTATCGAGAGGTTCGTGCTTACCTCTGTTCTCGCTACTAATTCCGTATTGTCTTTAAAATTTTGATTTAGGTACATACATACATAGATACAAGGTGTTTTTTGGTTGCCACCCTTAACGAAGGATACATCAAATAGAGTAAGTTTATGCCAAAAAAATGGTGGGAAACGATGTAAATTTTTTATATTTTTTATTATTAATTGATCGGGAAAAATTTATAGTGTCCAGTGTTTATGTTAGTTTTTTCATAGACTAACATTAATTATTTCTCGTGAAAAAATCTTGCTACACATGTCAATGTGCATTTATGCAAAAAAACGCAGTCTATTTACACAACTTTGGACCCTTATATTTTGGAAACTAGACACTTCCCAGGTATGCTTCCATGAAGAAAAGTGATCGTGATGATGAGGAGATTCCGTAGTTTTCGGGAACGTTAACGACCAAAAATCATTCTGTATACACAACGGTAGTTTTCTTCAGCTACTGCTGTAAAAAATCGTAGACAAGTTGCTAGCTCAACTCCTGAGAGAATGCTCCTGAGTTGCTTTGAAGGAGATGCAGGTGATGTATTCTAGTGAAGCACCGCATCAGCACAGTATTATAATAACTCTTACATAGGAACCTATGAAAATCAGCAGAAATGTACGGTTGAAAAATGTATCCAAGATACTTACGTCATATCTACTACAGAAGCAGGAGTTTCAACCTCGGTATGGTTGAGGATATAAGGCACATCCACCATTATCTCTTCCAGGACATGCTTGTAGTATTCACCTCCCACAACCTACGAGTATTATAAATACATACATTACTAGGTGTACATAATGAGAAAAACTAGATCAGATCACGGAAAATAGTGGCCTATCCATCATCCTACATAGCGAATCAACATCGGATAACAGAAAGGTTGACGTACGCTGACGGTCGGCGCTGATGGGTCAATTTGTACGGCGTCAGCGCTTAGCGTTTCAGCGCGACTCAAACGCTACCTGTAACTACGTGGTAACTACATACATATTGACCCCATCAGCGCCGACCGTCAGCGCGACAGGAAAATCCGCCTAAGGGAAAGGAGGTAGCAAGTAGAAAAATACACGAAGAGCATGACAGAATAATATATCATGTAAATTTCTCCCTTTCGGCATGCTTTCGGCATCATGTTTGTAGTAATAACAATTCTGCTTCGCTTCTCCTTTCTACTTTATTGATTTCTATTTGAAATTCTTTTCCGAGCGTCGGGCTTTAGTTTTTTTTTTTATCAAGATCCGTCTTCTGGCTTTGATATACGAGTAGTGTGAAAATAAAACAATTCAAAAAGTTTTTTAATGGTATCATTAGGCTCGAATGGCCATACAGAAAGAGGAATACCATCGTCTGTGTCATCGTGTGTTGTCGTTAAGTGCAATTACCTGAGCCATGACTCCAACGACAGCTAACCCATCAGGTCTCTCCAACGCTTGTTCCAAGTTCAGTCCATTCTTCACGTGCACGAAGTGGATTTCCAGAGGGTACCTGAGTGAGATTATTAAGTTAATTTCACAAATGTAGGATTATCCATGATCTAAAATATCATTAGGGATTTAGAAGGGCCGTCGAGACTCGAGCGAAGATCACACTCATAAGCACAGCGCAACGCCGAGAAGGACCAACCAGCAGTCGTAATAGTTTCTTGTGTAAAGCTATATATATGTATATATATATATATATACACAACAGTGTGTGTTCCCAAAAAAGGGTATCCAGAACTGCAGGCTCTTAAAGGAGATCCCACAGCTACGTTAGCATATCGGGGACAGATGTTAAGTATTACATACATATAATCACGCCTTTATCCCTTACGGGGTATGCAGAGCACTAAGGGCCGATAGATCCACATGGTGCCACTTCTGACCAATTTTTAGGGTACTTATAGTTGAGATGTACAAGTCAGGTGGTCAGCCCATCGCCTACAAAACACCAAGACCCCCTCAAGAGTCCCTCTACTGTTAAGTATTAATTTTTTGTAAATTTATTTACCCTTTAATTTAAACTAATTATACCTATAGACAAAAGTATTATGTTTGCATATGTGGTTGCCATTTATCGAGAGAATGACCAGAAGATTGGCATAGTACGAGTAGCTTCGTTATAATTTTTTACGCGAAAACTTAGGCCAATATTCTACAGGGTGTAACAAAAAGGGTATGTTAAGCGAAAAGCTATGAATATAGCCCATTATAAAGAACCTATTCCCAAAATTGAAGACTCGAAATCACATGTTTATTTTTCAAGATCGTATGAACATTCCTGACTTGTTTGGGAATTCTTCATACTAACTGAAAAAATAAACATTTCATTTCGAGTCTTATCTTAAATTTTGGGAATAGGTTCTCTATAGTGAGCTATTTTCATAGCTTTTCGCTTAACATTCCCCTTTTGTTACACCCTGTATAGTCACTTGTAATTTCGCTTGTGTTCCCAGTCGCGACATGATAGGAACTATGATTAGATAACTTATAACATGACAAAATTGTGTACCCATATCCTTGACTATCGTATATTAGCCATGCTAGCTATAGAAATTAGGAAGACAATTAATTTTAATTCTTTCCGTTTTGCATAATTGAATAGTAGGTAATTGTCATGTCATATACATATACCTCGTTGTTATAACGGTGATTATAGCTGATAATATTACCTACACTTAATAAACGACATGGTACTAGTGGTGTAAGTTAAGCTTGAAATGCAAAATATGATCAAAAACTAAGTTATACGCAGTTTTGACCTGGGTCTCCTTAAAGATACGAGTATCGCTACACAGAACAACAGCAGTGGTTACGAAGAAAAAAACTACTTCTATCTCACAATGACAAACTCGAAATGCAAAATTATGATCAAAATAACATTTATTCTGTTTTGACCACGTCTGAAGAACAGTAGTTGTTACAAAGATAATACTATAATTTTTTAATTTCATAATGACAATAATTAACACGAACTCCAAAATTGGATACAATACATGTGCATTTTGTTGCTTTTAGAATCAGTTATTTTACGAGGCAGCTAGCTGTTTTACAGAATGAATTGGGAAAGTAATGGCTGTAACTAATAAAAACTCATACTAGCTGTTAGCTGTGGCTGCGCTTGCGTGGATGTCGCTTATTGCATGGAATAAAAATGGTTTCTGGCCTAGTCTCCGACCGAATATACACACAAAAATAAAAATAAATTGGCCAAGCCTTTTCGGAGTCGTTTGGTAAGGTAAGCTACTATAAGGCCGGAACTCCATCAAAGCGGAGGTGTGTGCGGTGTGCTGTGCGAGAAGAGATGTTTTTAGCTCGGGTGAATCCACCGAAGCTGTGCCGGGCTCGCCTTGCGAGTGTGCGAGTGTGTCGTCACACAGGTCACATCTCCGCTTCCATCGCGCCGTACAAATATTACACATCTCCGCACAGCGATCTCCACTAATGCTGAGTCAATAACACAATTCTATTGGTTGTTGAAAAACATCTCCTCTCCGCTCGTCTTGTCTCCGCTTTGGTGGAGTCCCGGCCTAATGCTGAGACAAGCCCATAATATGGCCCAGTATGGCGAGGCGACCCTGTCGGTTAATACTTCCTGGGAGAAAATTATTTATTTTAACTAGAATTACCTATATCGGAAAGAACTTAGTGTTAATAAATAGTTCATGTACAATAATGTACATGCAACATTATGTATTAAGTATGCTCTAGTTTCCGTGGTAGGTTAGTTTCCGCTTTAGTTTTAATTGGAAAGTAGATACTTTAAATTAAATGATAAAGTTTTTGTATAGGGTAAATGTAGTCAGCTCTGTGTTTATGTGGGGCTTCACTAGGATACATCAGCTGCATCTTCTTTTGTGCATGTCGTAAGAGTCGACTAATGGAACTCGGTCATTCTCTCAGGCGATCTCTAGCAACCTGTCACTGATATAATTTACATCTGCCCTCGCTATGCTAAAAGTGGCTATGCGATCTCCTTTATTATCTTGCAGTTCTGGCCACCCTATTACGGGTGTTCCCGTAATAGTGCCGTGCCGTGTGCATATGCTTGTATATATGTATGTATGTGAGGGTTGCCATCTCAAAACTTTGAAAACCAGGATTTAAGGAGGAAATACCAGGACATTTCGATTATAGGGACAATACAATTGTAGGGAGTTAGTGGCGTGCGAATTTCAAAACATAGGTCTTTAACACATTCAGTGCTGCTGACTACGTATTTGCTTCTTTAAGGCTTTCTAGAGGTGTTGTTGACGCTTATTTGCCCCCATGTCGGCACCCTTAGAAAATCTGCCGATAGCGAATGTGCCAGGACTTTAAAACTCAAGACGATGCTTATAAACTATCCAGGACAGACCAGGACACAAAAAAAAGCAGGACATGTCCTGGGAAAACAGGACGGTTGGCAACCCTGTATGTATAAATAGTGTGAAGATGAATATCTAGTAGTTATGTAACAAATACTTCAAAATAACTCATAGGCTACGAGTAGTTAGGTCTGACTATAATACAGGTGCATAAAAGCGATTAATCCAGATAAAACAAGCATATACCCACTCCTCACAAGTGGAGTAGGTAAAGGTAACCTGGGCCGACATACTCCCGGTGATATAATGTGCCAGTCAACCGCGTGGGAGTGAATGAATGACCTTAACGAATGATCTAATCTAATGAATGAATTATATTACTGTGTTAATACCGCGATAAGAATGAATGTGTACTCGTACTAGCTGCTTTTAAGTATTAATCAACATAATCCGCCTTTTCGCATTGAATGTGTGCAATTTCGAAAAATAATTGTATTTGAGTTAATATTTACATACATGCATATAGTCATCAAAGAGGTTGGGCAGAAGTGTGCAAACTAGACACCAACTTTTCGACAGTTAGCCTATTAACTCCCATGAGGTAAGAGGTGAGCTTACCGCCGTTTTTCGGGCACAAATCTATAGACCAATAACGAATCCAATTCCGTGTCAATACAAAGTGTATTGTAAGTGATCAGAGGGTGCACCAGGGAAAAGTCTTTTTCATTACCATTTTCAATGGTTGAGCATGATTGCTGGATGCAAACCGCTTCCAACCGGTTAATGTATAGATAGTTTATAGTAAACCTATGTAGTGGATTTATAGATATAAATCCAATCTAATTATTGCACTCAAGCAACTAAATATTGAATGAACGGTTAATGATAATTATGGTTCTGAAACTTACTTGATGCCATCAATAGCGTGCTCAGACAGCCAGTGGAGGTGGAACTGCACAAAGTTGTAGGTCCCGCGTAGAGGGCCGCCTGTGATCGAGGGACCCGGCACACCGATCACCTGATTCCATTGTACTGTGGAGATACTAATTATTTACTTGCTGTTTTACGAGACCGTGTGTGGATTGGACGATGATGATCTCCGACCGTATTTCGGCCAAGGGGACCAATCTCTACGGAGATTGGCCAGGTACGCGGGAGATATTATAGTGCACAAGTGTGTGCGCAAACACAGATGCACTTTCTATTCCGTTATTCTCATAGTCCGATGGGGCGGAAAGAGATCAGGCGCAGGACCAACGGTTTTACGTGCTTTCCGAGGCACGAGCTAAGTGACAATTTTGCAACATTAAAATCTGTACATGAAATAAATTCATTGGTACAGGCCCGTGACTGGATTCGAACTTACGCCTCCCGCTTGGAAGGTGCACGTCTTAACCACTGGGCTATCACCGCTATTACTCTAACTTATAAAGGAATCCTGGAATAACTAGTTTCCAGAAGGAGTCATCAATGACAAATAAATGCCGGGTAGTGAAGCAAAAAACATGACGAAAATCCAGCATGTTCCGCTCTTCTTAACCGCAGATTGTTACCGAATAGAGAAATATCGAGTTTTAAGAGTTTTAATGTAAGAAATAGGTAATAAAAATAACCAATATGCCTAAAAATAGGGCAAATTTAACTCATAAAAGTAAGAAATAAAATTTAACTAGGTCAATTTGACCTACGTTGTTTCAACAGTATGCGTGATCAATCGGCCCTTGAATGAAGGAATCGCGCCAAATATTGGTCCGATTTGAAAAATTCTGTCGGTTTAGTTTATTTATGGCCTAGGCTTCACATAACATTAACACAGGCATTATTTTACTTAAAATTATTGATTCGTAATCTAGCAATGAAGTGACGTCGAGCGACTTTAATAAGACGATTAAATTTAGATATAGTTTAAACCATAAATAATAATATTATTACCTAGATTAGGCTGGTTAATAGGCGGATGTTCTATTCAGTAGAACGTGTTACTGCGCGGGCGCAACTTGAAGTAACTGCTACTAACTACGAACCTACTACGAGTTCGTACCATAATACATTAATTGTCAAATCTTTCTGGCTACCCCATTTCGGGAACAGCCATGTCTCAGCCATCAGGGTGTAACAGAAGGGAGGTTAGTTGAAATGCATTGAAAAAAGCTCACTATAGAGAACTTATCCACAGAGACTCGAACTTATGAACTTTTTTTTAAAACTATAGGAATGTTCATATACAATCTTGAAAAATCTTGTTCTTTATAGTGGGCTATATTTATTCATATAACTCCTTGTCAGTTAGCTATACCCGAGAAGGGTTGGCGTCAGGCAGGCAGCCGGCCGTAAAACAAACACCAAATCTTTGGCAATATGACTTTCCAAAGAAACCATATTGCGTCGACCCCATTTATAATGAGATAAGTGCAGAAAGTTGATAATATCCATATAATTCTTCTGTTACACCCTGTACATGTTTATACAAATCCTTTATATGCACTATACTATACGCCAACCCCTCAGATGAATGATATTGGCACACGCCGCCATAGAACGTTATATGACAGCGCGTGCCTGGAGCGTTGGCGTATAGTATAATCACCAATTGCTAGCGGCATAACAATTTCTTTGTAATGTATCTATTCGGGTCAATTAATTAGAAATTAGATTTTGTGACTAGGATTATCATGTTGATAACGGATAGTCTGGGCTGAGCAGCGGAAAACTTTTTATAATCTGGATAATAATAATTATTACGTATCTATCTACTCGTACTATCAATAGATATCAAGTTTTAAATACATAAGGATACCTACTTATTAGTAATATTTCTATTTATGTAATTTTTGTGACCGATAAGGTGTTTAGCTGCTAAAACTAAATACCGAGTTTTTTATATATATTATTTGCAAAAGTATTTAGTTTACCATAGTTTTATTACGAATGAAAAATTCGCATGCCAAGAATAATTGCCAGTTATTCGAAGACCCATTAACTTCTGTGTACGAAATATTGCGTCAAAAAAAAATTAAAATCAATGTTGAAGCGTTGATAAGCGTTCGATAAACTGGCAGTTAATTATTAATAAAAATCCGTCCGAAAGCATTGGTTTGATTTGGAACTGTTTCATACTCGTGTTATAAGCTCTATAAACATGTGATTTTTTGTCTCAAATTTAGTTGATAGGTTCTTTTCATTGGGTTATTTTCATAGAATTTCTTTTAACCCCTTCTATAGTTATTCTCGTCTATGTCCCTTCTATTACACCCAGTGGTTAAGATGTGCACCTTCCAAGCGGGAGGCGTAAGTTCGATTCCAGTCACGGGCCTGTACCAATGAATTTTTTTAATATACAGATTTTAATGTTGCAAAATTGTCTTTGAGCTCGTGCCTCGGAAAGCACGTAAAACCGTTGGTCCTGCGCCTGATCTCTCTCCGGTCGGTCGGCTTTCCGTCCCATCGGACTATGAGAGTGAGGGAATAGAGAGTGCATCTGTGTTTGCGCACACACTATAATATCTCCTGCGTACCTGGCCAATCTCCGTAGAGATTGGTCGCCTTGGCCGAAGTACGGTCGGAGAACATCATCATCATCATTACACCCTGCATAATCCATACTTGAATACTCTCTCTGCTTAGATCAAAAACGACGATGTCTCTTTCTGTTTATATTCAGCTAATTCAAAGATACAAATCTAAGCATAATTTGAGAAAATGGGGCTATAGAAACATGAACGTATTAAGAACAACGGACGGAGTGCTGTCTGTAAACAAATTGAAAGACCGTAATGGCGACGACTCGACGCCGAGCACACCATGGTTTGTATGTGTGGGTGGATTACGCGTGAATACACATCCCTACTCCATGGAATATATATTCGTATGTTACCGAGCTTACTGTGAATCAGCTTCACTCTGTGTAGTGACAACAGTTTGTCCGTTATTCTTTATACGTTAGATTATAGAAATAAGAAAGTTTTCCTTACACGTATGTCCGGTATTTCGGGAGGTGAGCAAAGCAGTCTTGTATTCGTTGAAGACGATGTGGCCCCTGATGTGGGCTCCATGAGGGTCGGCCACGGTGTTCCTGCTGATGATGTTGATGGGGGACTGCTGCTGGCCCTGCTCGCAGGCGCCTGGCCATCTGCTTTCGTCTATGGTTATAGAAAACGGTTAACATTATGCATTAGGTATAATAATATTCACCGCGTGGTACCGGCAGGGTAAGTTTGTACCCATTGCCATACTATCGATAGGACTATCGATACTATTGTTTTTGCCCAACTATCGATAGTCTATCGAGAGACTATCGATAGTGGACTATCGAGCGGCAACACTAGGCATGACTATACAATGTACCAACATAAGGTTAAAATATTTGAACGATGTTTATTCAACAAGGGCCCTCTGCCAAATGTCAGATAGCCTATTTGATGAGCTGTCTTTTCCTAAAAAAAATCATGATAGAGACATCATCACCTTAATTCTTCAGACGGGCTATCTGACCATTGGAAAAATTGGCTCTAAATGACAAATGGTTTCTGAACTTAATTTGAATCAACGTACCGTGACTGTAACCATGAATAACCAAACGTTCGATAGGTAGAGCGGAATTGGGATAGTTGTTCGGCAGTGGAACTTTAGTCAGCGATAACATAACATTCCGCAGGGCTATTACGTAACTTGCAGTTAGCAGAGCGACAGAAAAAATTGTGAGTGTAGGTATAGCATCGTCCTCTCGCGCCTAGCGCACTCATATACTCACAATTTTTGCGATCTCATTCACATTCGTTTTGCTTCTGCAAGTTTCGTAATAGCCCTAGCGGTAACATATCATTTCGCAGAGCTATTACGTAACTTGTTGTAGCAAAGCGACAGCGAAAAGTGTGAGTGTATGGCATCATCCTCTCGCGCCCAGCGCACTCATATACTCACAATTTTCGCGATCTCATTCACATTCGTTTTGCTATTGCAAGTTTCATAATAGCCCTGTCGATAACGTATACCAATTGATTTCCATATTGTTATTTGGCCATCAAAACCTAGGTAAAACAGATTTGACACAGTTTAAAACTGGGCACCACGCTGGGCAGGCGGGTTGCTGGCCGCAGTGATTTTTGAACTACGAGTATGTTGCTAACACGGGAGGCGCTGCAGCTCACCTCCCGGAAAACTTTACTCGCCTCTTATGATACCATGGGCAGACGCTACTCTACTCTGCAGACACTATACGGCTAGTACGTTAACTTTACGGCACTCATAGCATTGTGTAAATAAAATTAAGAATATAAGTTTGCTCACGTGTATATCTGTGTTTTCTAAACGTGTGAAAAGTGTCATATTTATCTAGTTAATGTATCGAAAAAGAATAATGTCAAAGTTTAACAATGTTGTAGGATGTAAGATTACTGAGAACAACAACACTTCACAACACATTGACCTAGTCCCACACTAAGATCCCTAAGGTCTTGTGTCGTGGGTACTAAGCAACGGTATATAAATACATAGATAAGTATATAAACATCCATGACTCGGAAACAAACATCGATATTCATCACATCAATATTTGCACCTACCGGGATTCGAACCCAGGACCTATGGCGTCAATTGGCGTCGCAGGCAGGGCCACTACCAACTACACCAATCGGCCGTCTAGGTACTTTAAAAGAACATAATAATGACATGTAGTTTGTATATTCACTTACCTTCGTATGTCCAAGGAGCAGGATAAGTAACACCTGAAACAATACAAAAAAATATATTAAATACATACATAATAATGACACTCATTATACAGGATGATTTTTGGTCGTCAACGTTCCCGAAAACTATGGAATCTCCTCATCATTACGATCATTTTTCTCCATGGAAGCATACCTGGGAAGTGTCTGGTTTCCAAAATAATAGGGTCCAAAGTTGAGTAAATAGACTGCGTTTTTCTGCATAAATTCACATAGACGCGCGTAGCAGGATTTTTTCACGTATTATAAAAATAATTAATATCGAGATGTCTATAAAAAAACTAACATAAACACTAGACACTATAAATTTCGCACGATCAAGGAATTTAAAAATTTTTTTCAAAAAAAAAAAAAAAAATCCCAGCATTTTTTTGGCATAAACTCACTTTATTTCATGTATAGAATACGTACCCTTCGTTAAAGGTGGCCACAAAAAAACATCCTGTACATATAGAAGTTAGTGAAAAGTGTGCATAATTATTACATGACCCACTTTTCATCTGTCAGTGGCAAAGCGGTGAGCCTACCGCCGCTTTCAGGCACAAAGGTTACAAAATCCAAATGGGAAATGTTGCCAGTAAAATATGTTGAATTAATCGCATATCATTATGTTGAGAGTATACAGGATGATTTTTGGTCGTTAACGTTCTCGAAAACTACGGAATCTCCTCATCATCACGATCATTTTTCTCCATGGAAGCATACCTGGGAAGTGTCTGGTTTCCAAAATATTAGGGTCCAAAGTTGAGTAAATAGACTGCGTTTTTCTGCATAAATGCACATAGACGCGCGTAGCGGGATTTTTTCACGAAAAATAATTAATATCTGTCTATAAAAAAACTAGCATAAACACTAGACACTATAAATTTCGCACGATCAAGGAATTAAAAATTTTTTTCAAAAAAAATATTTTTTTTTCCCAGCATTTTTTTGGCATAAACTTACTTTATTTGATGTATAGAGTACGTACCCTTCGTTAAAGGTGGCCACAAAAAAACATCCTGTATTCAGGGTGTAACAAAAAGGGTATGTTAAGCGAAAAGCTATGTAAATAGCCCACTATAGAGAACCTATTTCCAAAATTAGAGATTCGAAATCACATATTTATTTTTCAACATTGTATGAATATTCCTGAGTTGTTTGGGAATTCTCCATACTATCTGGAAAAATAAACATGTGATTTCGAGTCTCAAATTTTTTGGGTAGGTTCCTTTTAGTGGGCTATTTACACAGCTTTTCGCTTAACATACCCCTTCTGTTAGGTATACAGGATATAAATAAAATGGAAATTTTTGCCATCTTCAATAAATAGAAGCTTTATGTACAATATTTCAAGAATGATAACGTCCGTCTGTTTGTTTGTATGTTTTACTATGTAGTTATTCGTGTAAGTACATAGCAGCTATATTTTAGTATGATAACGATAATAATTGTAGAATTTATTTATTTATTAGTTACACAATCAAATAAGTTATGTATATTTTAATGTTTAGTGTGTGTGCGTGTGTGAGTGTGTGTGTGAGTGTGTGTGTGTGTGTGTATTCGCAAATTTGGGTGTGTGAAATAAAAATAGATGTGCGTGTTAACTATGTATTCTGTGACTGTGTTTTTAACTTTTCGTATGAAAAATTGGAAAATGTTTATAACAAAGCCTGTGATGTTTATGATGTCTTGTGTGTTTATTTTTGTATCTTCTTCAGCCTATTGCAGTCCACTGCTGGACGTAGGCCTCCCCCAGGGCACGCCACAAGACCACTACCACAGGGGGGTTTTGCCCATAGTCACCACGCTGGGCAGACGGGTTGGTGGCCGCAGTGTGATTTTCGGACTATATTGTCAGCACGGGAGGCGCTGCTGCTCACCTCCCGGAAACCCTTAATCGCCTCGTACGATACCCACGGGTTGGCAGGGGATGGTACAAACTCAACTCTGCCGGCACTACGCGGCTAATTTTCGTATGGCGTGATAAAATTTTTATCTTTTATTTACGAATAGTTGAAGCGTTAGTTTATATAGATATGTCATGTATATTTGTATTGTTATACCACACCCATTATGGTTAGCTGAAAGTGATTTATTTGCTGCTTTTTATACGTAAAAACCTGCTGGAAACTTTCCTTGACAAAAACTTTATTACTTAGGTTTCCCTATTATATATTATTATTTTTTAAAGATATTCTCGAAGGGACCTTCAAAAGTCGTTTAGATGTCGTTAGATCCTAAATAATAATAAAGGGTTGAATACTCATATTTTATTAAAATAAAAAGTGAGATGTTAACTTTTTCAAAACTATTACCAAACTATAGGTACTTTTTTTACATTTGATTTGCACTAATGGTATTTTAATTTGTAAAACTATGATAAATGATCAGAAAAACTGATCTATTTCATTGTTTAATCATGTAATTATCGACTACATCTGTAATTAATTACAGAGCATGTTCTAGTAATAAGGTGATATAAAAACAATCGTTACAAATGATGGTAAAGAAAATTAAAAAAAAACGTGGGAATAGGAAGAAATTTCATGGAAATTTTGCTCCGTATTAAGTTTATAGGTACTTAATTCACTTGTTAAATATTGAGTGTTGTTTTTAAGATTGTTATTATTAAGTTAAGTAAGATATTATTTAATATAAATATAAATAGGTGTTAGGGTCGATTCTGACCGTCACATCAACACGTAAATGTAATCTTAGTCAGGTCTATCTCTCTCCGTTCTTAACATAAATGTCTGAGAGAGAAAAGGACAGGTAGAACTTTGAATTTTACGTTGAAGTTTAAGGGTGACTGTCAGAATCGACTATATAAGGTCTATCCAAAAGTATTGATTATCTTTTGACACGAGAATAGGTAGGTAAAAAGAAATAACTTTTACTACGGGACCAACTCTGAAATATTGAAAAAAAAAAAAAAAATCAGCTGTTCCACACAATCTCGGATAATTACTGCACTGAAATGTATGGAACAGCTGATTTTTTTTTCAATATTTCGGAGTTGGTCCCATAGAGAAAGTAGGTTCTTTTTACCTATCTAGTTTTGTGTCAAAAGATAATCACTAATTTTAAATAGACCTTATATTATTTATATGACACAAGAAAACTTTTAAGTTAAGGTAGAGTAACATCCGTTTCATAGAATATATTCTATGCCTGATTTCGGAACTAACTTTTTCGTATGTAGGTATTCGTATGTATACTCAATAAATGTGGTCATACACATAGTAACTAGCGAAATCATCCAAAGAAAGTATACGGTGGAACGCACTCTACAAGGTTTATTCTAAGCCGGAACCATTTTTCGCAGGGTCTACTTACTTAATTTTAACAAAGAAAGAATAAAGGCAGATTATGTTTATTTATTAAACTGATATACTCGTATTATATGAATTATATGATAGAAAAGTAATTAGGTATTCGTTTATCAGGTCGCAGCTTTCATACTATAGGGGCACAACTCGAAAAAATGGTTATTGGGAAAATGCGTTTAAGATGTTTGCGTATTGATTTTGTACCGATATACAGTGTGTAACAGAAAGGGTATGTTAAGCGAAAAGCTATGTAAATATCCCACTATAGAGAACCTATTTCCAAAATTTCAGACTCAAATTCACATTTATATTTCTCCAGATAGTATGAAGAATTCCGAAACAACTCAGGAATGTCCATACAATCTTGAAAAATAAAAATATGATTTCGAGTCTCAAATTTTGGAAATAGGATCTCTATAGTGGGCTATTTACATAGCTTTTCGCTTAACATACCCTTTCTATTACACCCTGTATTATAAAAATTGGAAATTACAAAATTTTCGAGATGTGCCCCTATGTATGAAAGCTGCGAGGTATATCAATAGAGTCTGAATATACTTATAATGGTACAAAAGTTAAAAAGAAAAAATAATTAAACATTTTAAATACATACCTAAGAAACTAAATAACAATATCACAGTTAAACAGCCCATTTTAGCACTATCACTTTTATTTATTTATTTATTTATTAAAATTAAATTATTTTATTATAACAGATCTAAATCCACGGCCGTCCCGAGTATGCGTAGGGACGTACTATGTGTTTTTTATTGCATTTTTCTTTTTATATTATATTTTTTTCGTATATATCTTTATATACGCCTTTGAAGTACCGCGCTGCACTGGCGGGACTTTATAGTCTGCGTCTACAAAATCGCTCGCGAGCCGACTGATAGTGTGTTGGGGACACACGGCCCGACACGACCACCAACATGTAGGATTACAATAGTTTTATACAGGGTGATTTTTGGTGGTCAACGTTCCCGAAAACTACGGAATTTCCTCATCATCACGATAATTTTTCTCCATGGAAGCATACCTGGGAAGTGTCTAGTTTCTAAAATATTAGTAAAGTTGAGTAAATAGACTGCGTTTTTCATAAATGCACATAGACGCGTAAGGCAAGATTTGTCTATGAAAAAAGTAGTATAAACACTGGACACTATAAATTTCGCCCGATCAAGTAATAAAAAAAAAATTAAAAAATTTACATCGTTTCCCAGCATTTTCTTGGCATAACTTACTTTATTTGATGTATAGAGTATATACCCTTCGTTAAAGGTGGCAACGAAAAAACAACCTGTATAATCAGATAAAAAGATGCCTATATCCTGTGCTGATGCGAGCTTTGCTGCATCTCCTTCTAAGGCCAGATCACTGATCATTAACATCTGACCCGCTATACTAGGAGTGGCTGTAAGTAAGCGTCACCTTCTTCTTTTTTTCAAATTGTTTTTCATTGCATTAGAGTGCGAGAAGGCATTCTGATATACTTTATTGTGCACAAACATGGAAAGAGAATAAAGGAGAGCTTATTTTACAGCTGATCCAAAATTGAAGTAGGTAGTTTGGCGTATCTGCCTGCCGCGCCATAGGTTCTAGATTCGAATCCTTGTAACATGTCCTCAATGTTTGTTTCCTAGTTATGGATGTTTCTATAATTCTTCAATGTAATTTATATGTGTATTTTTTGGTAAGTTTCTGCGATACAAGAACTTAGGGATCTTAGTGTGGGACTAGGTTAATGTGTTAATTTATCATTATCATCATTTTTCTCAGCCACGAGAAATCTACTGCTGAACACAGGCCTCCCCAAAAAATGTGTGAATTATTTACATACAGTTGTTGGTGATTCCGCGCGTCCGTGTGTCTCAATACGAACTCATTTGGCCTCGCGTTACACGCAGGTCAACTAATTTACCAATAAAAATCACTCTAGGGAAGTTGATCCTAAACACGTTTACTATAAATTGCACCTATTCACATGTGCACGTCACAGGATACCGGCTGGTTGTTAAGGTGTCATACAGGGTGTAAGTAGCAGCTAGGAAAATATTGAAATGTTGACTTTAGACCATGCCCAAGCAGCACAGAAGAAGGATTTAGGGCTTATAGACCTTAAATGGGTATTAGAGAGGATTGATTATACCGACTGGATGTTTAGGTGTCATACAGGGTGTAAGTAACAGGCAAATTTTAATATGCTGACTTCAGACCACGCCCAGGCAGCATAGCGGAAGCGGTTACGGATTTAGAATTTAAAGACATATAGGTTGTTTGTGCCAGCCAGGCAAATATTGATGCCTTGAAAGCATAAACCTTTATGCTTTTGTTATGTTCTTCGATTTAGATACCAATTCTCCAACTACTAAATTTCTGAATTCATTACGCGACAGATAAAATAATAATGATAAAACTTATTTAATGGTCTAAAAACATTCCCCCTAGATCCCAGAGGGTCTCTACAGTGTACCACCGCAATCGAATGCTTTTCATGGTCTTACTTAAAATTCGCGTTTTAATTCGCACCAGAAATAAAGTTCCCACAGTCACTAATTTTAAACAGCTCACAAAGTTATCAACGGAAAGCTCAATTTTTTATAATTATTTAACAGCACCAAAAAGTGTGTTTCCTTTGGGTAGGCCCAGATAATACAATTGAGAGAGGATGGCCTAAGGGAAGCAAGTGAATACCATATATTGTATGGGACTGGAATAAACATTTAGTAGTTTTTTGATGATATTGTAGTATGGCAATACATTCTGGTTGGCCATGACGCGACCTCTGGATTATTGGATTGACGGCTGGAGATTATTATAAGATCCTCATTTCTGGTTACATCTGCATTTTATCGTCTATTTATAAAAGTTAATAGTAGTATACGGAAAAAAGTAGATCGTTATTTTAAATTCCAGTTTCTTAGAATAGATATACATACGTTAGAGTATTGTCAGTACCTCCGTCTTTCTTCCTATTCATATCGTCAAATCGTTTTGTAGTGTCAAGAAATGTAGTTTAGGTTGATCGATTTGCATGTATGTCAGTAGGATATGGATTATGACCCTAGGAATATTATTTTCTTTTACACGTAAAAACTACTAGATTGGATGTGGATTAAAAGAGCCATAACAAAGTGAGTAACCGCGTCTTATCGCTACGCTTCGTCTAGACGCGGAGCTATCGCTTGCCTGGTATGCTATCTAATTCTCGGCTACCTAAGCCAAAAACGACGTAGTAATCATCTTCTACTATGTTTTGACTAAAGATGGGCAGTTAAACTTGAACTGTCACCGCGAGCATTTCCCGACAGGTGGCGACAGTGGGTTCAATGACCCGCGTCTTTACCTACCCTGTACGAGTACCAATAACAACAATCGAATAATGCTAAGTGTATATTGTATAGAAAAGTAGTTTATGCGTTTCTTCACCACATATGGATGCGTTTGATATTCACCAATCAAATGCATTAATATCATGTATCAATTAATATGATTAGTGATTAGTGGATATCACAAGTGTCCGTATCAACCATGGAGAAAAAATAAAAGAGGAGCAGCGGCTAAGCATATTTTCATACAAAAATAGTGTGCCGCTGAGCGGGGGTGAAGTATGGGACGAGGGGAGCATCCTAACTCTGTAGCCCTGCCCATTTACATAGAAACCACCTTGTAGTGACTAGTTAAACTACTCGCATAAGCGTGTGGTTATAGCTACTGCGTTACACACACTGGCCCTGAAGCTCCGCCCCTATCGTGACGTCATGGCCTCACGATTGCCATATGACTCAGTTCATAGTCCCACCTCCTCTTTTATACCGTCTCCATGGCATCAACGTAACCACATCTCTTGTATTCTTTATTGTACATACAAACATTCTCTCATCTCTGGTGGAGAGACAGCCTAAACTTGTGTCAAATGCGACATTTATCCGTGGGAAAATGGGCAACGAAACTTATTGCAAATGAAACCGTAGCAAATTCGAAACCCCAGGACCTGACCCACCGCCGTAAAATTGCTGCTTTATCAGTGTTTTACAGGATACACTTTGGAGCGTGTGCGTGGGAACTTCACAATACAGTTGCACCAGCCCCTTTTCACCATCGGGATACTAGACGCAGACTAACGCATCACCCTTATATTGTTGATATCCCACCCATCCGCACCAAACGTTATGCTAACTCGTTTGTAATGCGAACGGCTAAGGAGTGGAATGCACTTCCTGCCGATGTATTTCCCGAGCGGTACAACATTGGTCTCTTCAAAGCTAGAGTGAATAGGCACTTTCTAGGCAAACTTGTACCACCTTAGGCCGCATCTTGCTTAACATCAGGCACGATGGCGGTCAAATGTTTGCCTAGCTAATTGTAAAAAAAGAGTACATGTAAATGACCAGTGACAAGTTGCTAGCTTATCGCCTGAGAGAATGGCCGAGTTCCTTAGTCGACTCTTACGACATGCTCGGAAGGAGATGCAGCTGATGTGTTCTAGTTAATCTCCGCACCAACACAAATAGTTTCGCTTATTAATAAAGACATTTGTCTATTCTTGCGTGAATGTGGATGGATATAAAGGAAGAGGTAGACCAAAGAAATGTTGGATGGACTGTGTGAGAGAGGATATGCGTGTACTGGGAGTGAGCAATGAGATGACGGATAATAGGGATGAATGGAAGAAAAGTACATATTGCGCCGACCCCAAATAAATGGGTACAGGGCAGGAAGATGATGATGATTTGTCTATTCTTACGTAATGCGATGACCACGCATCGTGGATATCGTATCTTACGATATCGTATCGTCGCTATACAAAATTCAACATGGCGGCTATATTTATCGTATTTTGACAGGCTAAATGTCGATAAATCGGTTTATCATATCGTGTTTTGCAGGTCATGCTAGGCTAGCAGACATTAATATCGTCTATCGCAAAACATTCAGCTCGAAAATGATTTCAAAAATGTTGCATAACATTTAATCAATTCAGAGTAAAACAACTTAATTATGTGTAATAATGTTAATTCTTGA
The DNA here is from genome assembly GCA_014607495.2 of Carposina sasakii. Taxonomy (NCBI): domain Eukaryota; kingdom Metazoa; phylum Arthropoda; class Insecta; order Lepidoptera; family Carposinidae; genus Carposina; species Carposina sasakii. The sequence continues at coordinate 13,238,319 of CP053158.1, forward strand.
TACTGAATAATTTAGATTTATCTTTTTAGGGTCCTGCTTTATTTCTTTTGGTATTTAGTTTTTGGTTCCTCATGCTGCTAATAATGAAATTGCAATGTCTAAAGCCTCTGCCTCCAAATTTGCGGGTAGCGGGGCGTGCGCGGGTTTAGGACAAAGCGGCGGGTAGATGATATGCATGTTATCTAAAGGAGCCGTTTTCGAAACAAGCGGGGCGGGCGCGACGAGCGGGTGTCAAGCGGTGACAGTCCGCGCTTATGCATTATAGTGATGTGCAATATACTTATTTTCCTTTTAAAATGATGTGGTTACCGTTATTCAGATATCTTTTTCGCAAATAAAACGGATATCTCGCCGACACAACACTACACCGCTACAGAGCAGCGTGAGCTACCCGCTGGTTCCGGGAACGGGTCAGCGAACACGCTCCGCCACGCGCCCGCCCCGCTACCCGCAAAATTTGAGGCAGAGAGAGGCCTAAGGGCCTTTCATATCGCCATAGCTATGGTTTCCTAGGATAGCGGCACCGTCATATAGCGGCCGTGAGAGCTTTTCATATGTTGATACTTACCGTAAAGGAAGCGTGCTTTTGTGTTCATATGTATAAAATGCTACTTCATACATTTTAATGCAGTAGGTATTCAAGTTAGAACTTATTTCACGATTTCAGCGTAGATCCCAAGGGAAAAGTCATTATTTCTATCTACATAGTCTCGTGTTGAAAATACATACATACATATAATCACGCCTTTATTCCTTTCGGGGTAGGCAGAGCACCAAGGGCCGATAGAACCATATGGTGCCACTTCTGACCAATTTTGAGGGTATAGTTGAGAAGTACGAGTTCGGTTAGTAGTGACAGGTGGTCAGCCTATCGCCTACAAAACAACACGACCCTCTTGTCCCTCTTCTGACTTGTACAGTATGCCCGGGATGAGAAACAGCTGTAGTATTATACGTTTTTTTCACTCCCAGAGCAGCATAGAAGAACGTGCTGAAATAATAATAATCAGAAGAGTGTAGAAAATAAGTTATCTTACTCGGGTGATTTTTTTTTCATTCCTTAATAATATTCATAAGTTATCTATCTATCTATACATATAATAAAAATGTAACGGGTCGCTATCTGTACATGGAAGATATATGAGAAAAAATATTATAGAAGACCTTTATCAACGCAATAGAACCCAAAACGATGATTTTTGGAATTTTTGTCTGTTTGTCTGTTAGTCTGTTTGTCGGTTTGTCTGTGCGTTTGTGCACGCTAATCTCAGAAACGGCTGAACCGATTTCGATGCAGTTTTCAGGAGTATATAGTGGTCCCACTTAACATATAGGCTATTTTTTATCCCGGGAAAATGTTTTTATCCCGGATAATTTCGACATTTTGTTTTTTCTGTAGTCCACGCGGACGGAGTCGCGGGCGTCCACTATCTAATAATATAATGGTAACCTAACCTAACCTACGTGGGTACATACCACGGTTGTGTACCGTTAGCTAGCAGAAATCACAAAGGATATCCTGCACTGACCTTTAGCATTTCGGGATCGGAAATAAAAGATCAATAAGTAGATGAATATTTAAAATACAGAATTAAAATATAAAAAAATTCAGCGTCCATTCATTATTATTTATCTTTAATATTACCTAAATATTATCTGAAGTCGATTATTTTACTGGCGGAAATAAAGAAATTATCTAAATACATCTATAATTACTGCATATCTAATTTGGTGATTTACGGGCCTTTATTACTAGAATTATATAGTACATAGTTAGTTTATTATTCTTTTTTCGATGGGTCTGTTAGGCCTCTGCTTCGAATTTTGCGGGTAGCGGGGCGATTTTAGAAGACTTAAGTAAGCTGTTTCAGTTTTTAAGTTCGAAACATGATATTTCTAGATTTTTAGAAGAATGTGTTGAATTGTTATGTTTTACACGTACATTTTGTTTTGTTTCAAACATTTCTTAAACAAAGTTTGTTTACTTGTGAAAAAAACCTAATAATTTTATTTTAACTGCATTAAAACGTTAAAAAAAAAGCCTTTTTTATTTTTTAAAAGGTGCATATCTCTGTAAATATTGGTCCTAGAGATAAAATTTAAGAGTAAGTTAAAGGAAATTTCATTATCTACGACATATCCATATTTACAAGGTAAAACTCCTCTATTCACTGGACTATTATATTTTAATTTTCGTATCTACGAGTACTCCCAGATGATAAAAGGATTTCGCCAAGCCTAGTAAAGCAGTTTGTATTAAATATCAATATTTTGACAGACAAAGAATTTTCTAGAATGATTAACATTAATAACGAGATAAGTTTTATCTAAATCATTTAAAATTACGATTTTAATCAAACGTACGGAAATAATACTCAGTATTATCACAGTATCACTACATATTATAAAATAACTAGCTGTTGCGCGCTTATTGCGCGGAAGGGGTATGAAAAATAGATAGTAACCGATTCTCAGACCTACTGAATATGCAAATAAAATTTCATAAAAATCGGTCAAGCCTTTCGGAGGGTTATGGTAACTAACATTGTGACACGAGAATTTTATATATGTACACTAGTGGACGCCCGCGACTCGGTCCGCGTGGACTACAGATAGAACAAAATGTCGAAATAACCAGGGATAAAAACATTTTCCCGAGATAAAAAGTAGACTATATGTTAAAATGGGACCTGTCACAATATATTCCTGAAAACTGCATCGAAATCTGTTTAGCCGTTTCTGACATTGGCGTGCACAAACGCACAGACAAACCGACAAACAGACTAAAATTACAAAAATCATTGTTTTGGGTACTATTGCGTTGATAAAGGTCTCCTATAATATTTTTTCTCATATAACTTCCATGTACCGACAGCGATCCGTTATTATTATATGTATATAAATATATAGAATATGGATAGAAGATATAGAAGATAATTCATGTTACTTGGTTTTGACTATGTCGCTGGGAGCTTTCTTGCTATTTCTTCTTCCAAGCAATGACACTTCACTGAAATAGTGTAAGGCCCTCCGCACATGGAGCTACTCAAAAGGAACTAATCACAAACTCAAGTTACTAACGAGTTTTTTGAGCGTCACCGCCCATACATTGCCATACAGGTTCGCACACGACGCGACTAGTCACTAACCAGTTAGTAACGCGTTGGCAACTGATCGCGCGCGACGCGTCGTGCCGGTCGCCGAGCTACTAGGTTACCCGAGTTTACTGTGTTTTGATGTGAAAAATGAATGATCAAGCCTTAAATATTAAATTTGTGCAGAAAGTGGAAGAGTATCCATGTTTATATAATTATAAACTGACAGATTACTCACGAAAGGATGTAACAGAAAGAGCTTGGAGTGAAGTTGGAAAAGTATTTAATTTGACTGGTAAGTACCTATATTTAATTATTTTATTACAAAATATGATTCCATTGCCACGGTAATGCTGCATGGTGTTCCAATATTTCCCCTTGCTAGGTTTTTCGCACGTGTTTATTTGGTAGTAGAAATAACAGGAGTGACTGAAACCTTGCAATGTGAGTAGCGTCGTGTGCGAAATACAGTTTATAACTAGTTTGTAATTCTAATTACTGATTAATTCCGTCATATTTGAGTAGCTCCATGTGCGGAGGGACTTAGTCCCTCCGCACATGGAGCTACTCAAATATGACGGAATTAATCAGTAATTAGAATTACAAACTAGTTATAAACTGTATTTCGCACACGACGCTACTCACATTGCAAGGTTTCAGTCACTCTTTAAGGCTTGATCATTCATTTTTCACATCAAAACACAGTAAACTTGGGTAACCTAGTAGCTCGGCGACCGGCACGACGCGTCGCGCGCGATCAGTTGCCAACGCGTTACTAACTGGTTAGTGACTAGTCGCGTCGTGTGCGAACCTGTATGGCAATGTATGGGCGGTGACGCTCAAAAAACTCGTTAGTAATTAGAGTTTGTGATTAGTTCCTTTTGAGTAGCTCCATGTGCGGAGGGCCTAACAGTATAGTAGAATCATGCGGTATGTCAGACCTAATGTTGGTTTTGCCATAAAGGTGAACTGTTTAGCAGTTCTCCTGGATTTCATCTTTAGGCGACCTTAACTCTTATTAGCTCCACGTTGGTGGCTATTAAGCCTCGAATCGCCAATTTATGCCTGACAGACCGTAACAAATCGCACCTTGCGGTGGCGACCGTTGCCAAACAAAAGCTTTGCGATTTTTTTATGTTTAAATTCACCTAATTTTTTGTTTGGTAGCGGTTTCATTTTGGGGTGCGAACATAGAAAGTAACATAAAAAGACGATCGACAAACAAGTTGTTAATGCTTTCATGTCGAATAAATGATTTTGAAATTTGAATAAAAAGTTGCTTCTCGTTGTCTGTCTGTCCCACAGATTACCCCCTGCCTACCTAGGCGTTAATCAGTGGTCTGTTCCTATGTATGCTTAGTATACCTAACTAGGTAACCGCCCCGGCTTCGCACAGTTGCAGTATGTACCTAGCCCCTCACGCGGACGAAGTCGCGGGCGGCCTCTAATACTTTATAATACCTGTGTAATTTAATGTCATATCATTGATTAATTAATAACATCTAATTATAGACATCTAAAAATATCAAGAGATAGATGCTATCTATTAAGTTATTATAATCCTAGATAGCTTCGCGACGTTTCGAGATTGCAATAATTATGTCGACTTACAAATTGCAGATTATTGCGATAAGTAGATATGTATATTGTTTTTATTGTAAAATCACGTGGTTAACGCGTGTGTACCACAGAAACTAACATTCTTGTTATATGCACATAATTTTAAGCCAAAGCAAGACGTTGACAATTTCAATACTAGAGATCACGAAATTTAGAATTTAGACAACAAGGGGGTAAGCACGAACCTCTCGATAGTCCGTAACGCTAGCGTCAACCTGTCAATTCCCATAGATTTTGCTAGCGAGTCACTAGCGTTACGCCGCGTAAAAAGGTTCCTGCTTACCCCTCATGAACCTCTCGACTCGCAAAAAAAATCTATTTGACATGGCAGGATTATTGGGAAAACGCGTTTAAAGATGTAGACGTTCGCGTTCAAAAATATTTATCCGGCTCATGTTTTTGAATCGCTGTAAATCGTAAACGGTTAAACTTAGATACTTATTCCATTTCACGAAAAAAATATTTTTCACGTAGTATTTAAAAATTTAATTTAAAAATTCATGCATTTTTCCTATTAATAAGGTATCTATCTAGGTAGAGATAAAGTTATGAACATTGAAATGATAAAGTGCCTATTTAATATTCAACAGCAATGTTTCTTAAAAAATAATTCGGAAAAAGCTTCAAATTACGGGCACACCCAATAGGGAGAGTGTCCAGATACTCATGTTGTTAGCTTAACGTCTGAGAGGTCAAATTCCTTAGTCGACTCTTACGACATACACGGGAGATTTAGCTTATGTATACCAGTGAAGTTGCTGCACCAGCACAGAGGGTAATCACGAACCTCTCGATAGTCCGTAACGCTATCGTCCAACTGTCATCATATCACATCTCGTTAGTTCTTAGTATATCGTTTGTTGTAATTTCCAGGCCCCCACGATACAGGCCTGACCTAGTGTGGGGACCGCTATAAACTCAGTTCTCCTTATGTCATAAATTGTTATTGCATCTTTTTGTACAACTTGTTTTTAGATAAGGATGAAAAAGTAAATACTTTATTTGAAATAAACTTATTATTAATATTATTACATAGATTTTGCTAGCGTTACGCCGCGTAAAAAGGTTCGCGCTTACCCCACAGAAACGTGTGAAGTGATTGTAAAGGAGATTAAGTATACCAAGCTTTTCAAAATATGTGAAATTTTACCAGTTTGAGACATAAATACCTTTTGCCAACTAGCAACCATAGCAAACAAGATCACAACTTAACGCTGATTCAGCATGAGTGTGGTTCTCAAAGTATCCAGTAGGTCACATAAGTAAATATATCAGACCGCGTGCCAGCTAGAGAGTAAGAATTAATTTTACAATATAAACAAACGTCGTTCACACGATTCATACAACGAAAAAACGAATAGTTCTACCAGAAAAGGCATCAGTCACCGCGTTTATGCCGATTTAACGACTGCTTGCATCCTAAGAAGTCAATATTTAACGTATCGCAGACACTTCGCACACGTATCACGGCAGTCGTCTTTTAAGATAAACTCCTATAATTTATGTCATCTTACCATATTTTATGCTACAGAACGAATTATTTTACATGTATTGTTATGGGAAAACGCGTTTCACATAACGAACTTTTCGCATAACGAACTTGCTCCTGAAACGAATTAAGTTCGTTGTGTGAGGCACCACTGTACATAAAGAATTAAAGAAACTATTACCTGCAGTCAAACCGCGTAAGCGGTTTTGTTTTGTAAAACAACTGTATAATTTTAATAAATACTAGTGGACGCCCGCGACTGCGTCCGCGTGTACTACAGAAAAAACAAAATGTCTAAATTATCCGTGATTAAAAGTAGCCTATATGTTAAGTGGGACCTGTCCCAATATATTACTGGCAACTGCATCGAAATTGGTTCAGCCGTTTCTGAGATTAGCGTACACAAACGCACAGACAAACCGACAAAAATTCCAAAAATCATTATTGATACAGTACTATTGCGTTGATAAAGGTCTCATATAATATTTTTTCTCATATATCTTCCATGTACAGACAGCGATCCGTTACATTTTTATTATATGTATAGATAGATATAAAAAAACAACTAATACTGGGTGTAAGTGACAGACAGGCAAATATTGATATACTAACTTCAGACTATGATTCTGAGGCGAAAACCACTGAAAATTTCGCGCTTCGTACTTTTTGAGTTTCACAAATATGGTGAAATGTAAAATTTATAATAGGTATTAGTAGAACCTATGTAAAAATTGATGAAACAGCTCGGGTTTGTTACACTTCTAAAATAATCCTTGTTGATATAATATATTATTATCATTTTACATAGTGTTGTGGACGGCCAGTAAATGGCAATAAATTACAAATTTATAAGAGGAGCATCCACTATTACTCGTATAGATTTTAACGAGCAAGCGGTCGCTTCAGTATAAGTACTCCCATCCATGTAAGCATTCAAAATCGCCAATGCCAATACCTAAGGTGTTATACAGGATGATTTTTGGACGTCAACGTTCCCGAAAACTACGGAATCTCCTCATCATCACGATCATTTTTCTCCATGGAAGTATACCTGGGAAGTGTCTGGTTTCCAAAATATTAAGGTCCAAAGTTGAGTAAATAGGCTGCGTTTTTCTGCATAAATGCACATAGACGCGCGTAGCAGGATTTTTTCACGAAAAATAATTAATATCTGCCTATAAAAAAACTAACATAAACACTAGACACTATAAATTTCGCACGATCAAGGAATTTAAATATTAAAAAAAAAAAAATCCCAGCATTTTTTTTGGCATAAACTTACTTTATTTCATGTATAGAATACGTACCCTTCGTTAAAGGTGGCCACAAAAAAACATCCTGTATAGTCTAGGGAAATTTATTAGTGCTTCATATACCTATAACCTACCACCTCTTTAAGGTAAAAGATAAGTTAAAAGTTGTACTCGTAACTCATTGCCTGAAGGTGGGTTCCTACGGTCCGCGATATTGCAGACGGACGCGGACGCGCCGACGGCTACGGACGAACGCGCACCACGGACGAGGCTATCCCACGGTGCGTGCCCGTCCGTGGTCGTCTGCGGTCCGGGCCGAAATACGTGGAAGACTTTGAAAGTATTTACGTTGCAAGTATCGTAGTGATAAATTAAACCTTAGGCTATATCTATTAAGGTGTATAATCGCGCTAACTGAAAGAGAATACTTTCAAAGTAAAAAAGTTATTTTTTTGCCAGCGGGATTATAACACGCAGCCTTATTAAAATAAGGACTATTTTCTTTGAAATACTTTAGTAAGTTTAGGCAACCCATGTAATACTTGAGGTATTTATTTTGTAGCACGATTATGATCTTTATTCACTATAGGTGCGCCCACCAGCGGGCCCTACACCCTCCACTGACCCTCGGATCTGATAACTCATAACTACGAAAACAGGCACTTGCACTAATTAGAATCGCCACGAGACACCAGACCCGAGCACTGGCGATTGTTTGAAAACGCCGCGTGTGTTCACTCTGTGGTTCAATTTCTTATGAATGACAAGATGATCGCGTTCTAACTCGGCCTAAGCGACATCTAGTGGCCGATACGCACACTACGAATTAATGTGAGCGGCGCTCCAGATTTTCTAATTTTTCATACGAAATCTTCTGTTTCACGCGCCGGCCTATGTTGGTATATCTTTTTCGCACCCATTGAATACAGTACTAGGAATCGTACCAACTTTCGTTTCATTGGAGCGCGAGCGCTCCACTCGATACATAAGATTACAACCTACCTACATAAGACGAACGCGTAGGCACTATTGTATAAGCATAGTAGAATTGAAAGATTATAAATATAGATTGCCTATGTAATCTTCGTGGTTGGGAGTGCACTGTACCACCGCTCCTTAGGACAAGCCAGTGACACAGTCCTATTATTAGGAAAAAAAATTTATGGTTAGGTTCATTTAGAGTAAAGGTTTGCAAACTTATTTCGGTTAACGCCCACATTGAAAATCAGTAGCGCTCCCCATTTTTATTCCACCTTAAAAAATTTCACCTACGAGGGGGCGTTATCGCCCACTTTGGGAAAGACAGGTTTAGAGTCTAACTAAACGAACCTAACCGTAAAAATATATATATACAGGATGTTTTTTCGTTGCCACCCTTACGGGTACGTATTCTATACATCAAATAAAGTGAAGTTTATGCCGAAAAAATGCTGGGAAACGATGTAAATTTTTTTGATTTTTTTTAACTACTTGATCGGGCGAAATTTATAGTGCCCAGCGTTTATACTAGTTTTTTCATAGATAAATATTAATTCGTGAAAAAATCTTGCTACACGCGTCAATGTGCATTTATGCAGAAAAACGTAGTCTATTTACTCAACTTTGGACCCTAATATTTTGCAAACCAGACACTTCCCAGGTATGCCTTCCATGGAGAAAAATCATCGTGATGATGAGATTCCGTAGTTTTCGGGAACGTTGACGACCAAAAATCACCCAGTAGACATACAAGGTGTGTGTCTACTGGGTGATTTTTGGTCAGGCAAATACTGAATGAAACAGTGAACAAGTACCATTGTTATGACGACAGTGTTATTACTCCCAGGAAATGCATTTTTAATTTGATTATCCGCAAAGTTTGCTTTCCGCGCGAATTGTATCGGGTGATCCTGCGACTATTTAAATTAGCTTATTTGGTTATTGTGTGATACGAGTACATTGCCGTTTTATATCACTTGTGACTATCCAATGGGGTTCATTAGTATTTGGAACTTTATGGGACTTTCTTTTCGAAAATCATCCATAGGTTAAATTTTTGTTATTGAGTCATTATCTAAGGCCTACATAAATGAGCTACACAATTTTTTTCCTGGAAAAATTAAAAAAAATGCCGGAAAATTTTCGAATTTTCCTGCGAAAATTTTCAGTGGTTTTCGCCTCAGAATCATGGTCTGAAGTCATCAATATTTGCCTGGCTGTCACAAACATCCTGTATAGGTAACTTACTGTTTAAAAAAATCAGAAGTGTATTCATGGGCGAGTGTATTCAAAAATGCCATTAGACTACTATACTACCACAATCGCTATTGCATCCATGCAGCCGTCGACATGGTCGTCAGTTTTTATGTGGTCGCCTAGAAACATCTCCGCATGAGCACGCACGAGCGCGCACCGCGTCTGAAGCTATCCATTCGCCATGGATCGGGCGCACCGCCACGGACGTGTCTGCAATTACCACGGACGACCCTATCCCACGGTGCGTGTCGGTGCGGGCTGGTCCGCGTCCGCCTACATTTATCACCACGGATCTAGACGCACCGAGACGGACGCGTCTGCATTACCACGGACGCTCTGTTTCCCACGGTCCGTGGTGCGCGCTCGTGCGCGTCGTTCCGCAATATCACGGACCGTAGGAACCCACCTTGAGAGAACGCCTCAGAGTTCCTTAGTCGACATTACGACATGCACGGTAGGAGATGCAGCTGATGTATATTATATTGAATCAACAAAAGACACACATAATCAATGAGTAAAGCCAATTAAATCGCCAAAACATCGAGATTCGAATATCTATTTAAACAAATGTTTCCTAGGTAGAAAACAAACTTGTTAAAAGTCAGCAAAATTAAGCCTTTATTTGAACAAATGAAGTTTGTACAGATAACATGGTTACTTTATTAGGTTGAATGAAAATAATTACAACATTTGGTGAGGTGATACATGTGTTGGTGTAGTTATTTGAATATATTGTAACTTATACTATTTTTTATATATTAAAATTGGTGAAATGACGGTGGAAAAGGTTGCGTTTGAAGATGCCTTAGATCGAGCAGGTTGGTTGATTTTATAAATCAGTGTTAAAGATTATTTTTAGTTCATAACTTAACCATTACCACGTCTTTCTCGGAAATGCTTAGAATGTGTTTTCAAATAAATGAATATGATTATTTTATAAAAGTGGACGGCCCGTAACTTCGTCCGCGTAGACTGCAGTTGTTTCGGATCCGATTCGCTGCAAATACAAACAAAAAAAATGCAATAAATGTGAAGCGATGATCCCGAAAACTGCATCCCTACACAACAGCGATCAGTATTGGCGATCAGTGTTTATCATATATCTACCGTTTTATTATTATATATAGAAGAAGATATGTAGTCACGATGTGAAGTTAATAATTTTCGCAATATTTAGTAAGGAAATTATTACACGTTGAATTTGAATCCTGTGGGTGTTAGTATCGAGTACTAATTACCAGAAAATTTTAGGGAATAAAGCGACAGTTTTAAGAAGAAGGCTTAGCTTAGCTTAGTAAAGCCACTGTATCTATCATAGGCAGTGTTTAACACCTCACACCATCTACTACACTACATACATACATACATACATACGGCTGTGATTCCAAAATGAGATGGCCAGAACGGCACAATCACGAGAAAAATCCCACAGACACGTTTAGTATATCGGGGACAAATGTAATTGCTAATTTGTCACTTGAGAGAATGCCCGAGTTCGACTTTTACGACATGCACGGAAGATGCAGCTGATGTATTCTAGTGAAGTCCCGGATGTATCCGATGCACAAGACCTGAATTTAGAATTAATCGGTTTTCTTACCTGTTTGGATCCACTGGCAGTTACACTACACTTCTGGCCAACCTTTTTGAACACTGAGCTAGATTATTTGCTACCTATCTTGTATTAATTCAGGTTTGGGCAAGTTCACAATCGTGGTGTTCTTGCTATCATCAGCGCTGATCCTGGCGAACACCTTCGAGATCGTGTCGGTGGCGTATGTGGTGCCCTCCAGCGCCTGCGAGTTGGGATCCACTAATGCACAGCAGGGTATCGTGGCTGGAATACCTTTGACAGGTAGCTATGTAATTTTAATTTTAATTTTATGATCCGATCGTGTGGTCAAAAGGGTTTCTCTATGATGATTATTTAAGGTGGTTAAAGTATACGTAGGCAATCGGAGGGGCAAACACTTTGAATTTTGCTCCCTAACTAAGATAGTGATGATCACTCAATGAAACTCATATGAAAAGTGACATAATGCCTTGCCCGAAGAAAATGTTCGAACACATGTATAAATGTCACTTCCAGTTTATTAAGATTCAAGGAGTGATAGTCACTATGAACTGTCAAAAAAGATAGCCAATAAGCCTGCTGAGACTCGTTTGTCCTGCTGATATATATATATATATCCAACGCCATTATCTCAACAGCTGGAAAGTACGATGCTGGAAGACACGACTAAGGGTCGTTACTTATATGAAATCCACCCAATTCAACTAGACCGTCTGGAATAGCACTAGCAGTAAAGATATTCCCCAAGTTTACAAAATGTTAGGTAATAAGTTTCCCAATCAGTCAGAATCTTCCACCGACCAAAATATTATGTTTAAGTTTTGTTTGAGTATGTTTTTAAACCCAGGTATAATTGCAACATCACACATATGGGGATACCTGGCCGATACCAGAGGGAGAAAGAGGATTCTGGTGCTATCCCTGATAATTGGCTTCACAACTGGCATGATGGCTACCTTCTCACCGAACTGGATTGTCCTGGCTGCCCTCAAGTTCATGTCGTCTAGTGCGTGAGTAGGATCCAACATAATTATTAAAGTTATTTTAATAATTAAATGGAATGGATGAAGGTTATACAGGGTGATTTTTGGTCGTCAACGTTCCCGAAAACTACGGAATCTCCTCATCATCACGATCATTTTTCTCCATGGAAGCATACCTGGGAAGTGTCTGGTTTCCAAAATATTAGGGTCCAAAGTTGAGTAAATAGACTGCGTTTTTCTGCATAAATGCACATAGACGCGCGTAGCAGGATTATTTCACGAAAAATAATTAATATCTGTCTATAAAAGAACTAACATAAACACTAGACACTATAAATTTCGCACGATCAAGGAATTTAAAAATTAAAAAAAAAAAAAAAAAATCCCAGTATTTTTTTTGGCATAAACTTAATTTATTTCATGTATAGAATACGTACCCTTCGTTAAAGGTGGCTACAAAAAAACACCCTGTATATAGTAGGTTATAAAAGTGGATTATTAGGAAGAGAAATTCCTAAGAAGTGTTGGATGACCTGAGTGCTTGTATTGGGAGTGAGTAACAAGATGAAGGATAATAGTTAGGTAAGGTTGGAAGAAAAGTATATATCGCGCCAAGTAAATGGGTACACGGCAAGAAGAAGAGAAACAAAATAACTTCTGTATGACGGAGTATCTTCAAGCAGTTTCGTAGTTACTTCTTACATCCAATCAACGATTTGTTATTGTGTTTTAGACTGTCGGGAACCTATGCATTAACGTTGACGCTCATGAGTGAGCTGACTCCTCGATCGAAGCGTTTCATCATGATTCTAACGTCGAGCAGTATATTTCTTTTCGCAACGGCATTTATGGCAGGTAAGACATAAAACTGTGCCGTGCAATGTCGGCGAAGTAGAACAGCACCGTCCCATGTCTGTCTGAGTATTGTAAGAAGCGAAGGGTCCTGGAGGTAGGCAGCAGCACCTCCCGTGTTGACATAGCGCCTATGACTGGATAAAATCTCCCTATGGCAGCCTTGTGGCGTGTTCTGGGGTAGGTTTACGTCTACATTGAACTAAGCTGATGTGTGTGTAAGAAATAAAATAATAAACCATTTATATACCTCAATTCTACGATATTAGTAGGTTTGTTTTTTGATGGTTTTCATTTCGTATTTCAGTACTCACGATCCCAATACTACCCCTTAAGTTCTCCTTTTATATCCCATTCCTGGGCATCTACTTTAACTCCTGGCGTCTCCTGAACCTGATCTTCTCTTTGCCTGCACTCCTTGGAGCCATCGGCATCAGTTTCATGTTTGAGAGTCCGAAGTATCTACTGACTGTGGGAGAAGATGAGAAAGCGTTGGAGATTTTGAGAAAGATATATGCTATTAATACTGGGCAAAGTGAAGATAACTATATGGTATGAAACTACGTTTTTTTATACGGGACGGGTAGGTTCAGGTAACTAATATGACGCGGTCGTAGAGAATTAACATACTGATTATTACAATTATGCTTATTTGACAACAACTTTAAAAGCGGAATAAACAGTGGGGTCAGCACGAACCTTTTTACGCGGCGTAACGCTAACAACTCGCTAGCAAAATTTATGTGATTTGACAGTTGGACGATAGCGTTACGGACTATCGAGAGATTCGTGCTTACCCCACAGATGCAACGAATCCGCGATCTGTATGTAATTATTATAGAAATAGGGGTCTATTACCTATATATGCTGACAACATGGTCCAAAAATCAGACTGCGGTCTCCAATTCGCCTGCTCAGCGTGGTGACTGTGGGCAAAAACAAAATAAAACAATGCAACTATCAGCGCTGCTGATTCAATCGTGCGCAGATCATTCATGGCACTAGCCACCTTAGTGGAAGGATATGAAGTATATCACTATTATTTCAGGTGAGCTCTCTAGTCCTGGAAGAGAACACAGGTCAGACAAAGGTTAAAGGCATATGGTCTTCAATAGTAACTCAAACGATACCTCTGATTAAGCCACCGTTACTTAAAAACATGATTATCTTGTCGGTTGTCTTAGTGACGGTGTTTTTCGGGTAAGTCCTTTGAATTTTATAATGTATAACTTAACTAAGATATAAGACACAAAAAGTTATTTTGTGTCCGTTGAAGACCTGTATGAAAATATTTTGTATGTAAGTGGACACAGCATTGCTCGAAAACTGTCGTAGTAATTTTTATATAATAAGTTTTGATTAAAGAAAATGAGTAGGTATATTTTTTTCTAAATAAACTCGTACGTAGGTAACCAACGAAATATTATTCCTCTGAAAACAATCTATTGATTGTTTCTATGATTTTACTGCGTTGCAAGCATATTAAAGATCATTTCATATTTCAGAATAAACCCATACACTGTTTGGCTGCCCACAATCGCAGACGGGTTTGTGCGATCCGTGCAGAACGGGGACCAAGGTTTGACCTTCTGCGAAATGTTCCAGAGAAATTACAACTTAACGGTTCAGGAGGTAAGTTCGTCATTGGGATAAATTCCGGGTCTGTGGGGCAAGCACGAATCTCTCGATAGTCCGTAATTCTGTAATCACACAGTCAAATCTCATAGATATTGCTTGCCGTGGCGTTACGCCGCGTAAAAAGGTTCATGCTTACCTCACTGATCTTCTATTTATCTATCCGATTTGGCCATCGCATCTGGAAGGGAAAAGTACCTACTAGCGTCAGGTGGGAAGACTGGAATCGCAATGGAGAAAAAAATCTCTTTTTTTTCCATTAATTTAAGAGGGCAAGATAAATAAAACTTCTAAAAATAGTTAGATTTCCATGACAACAAATTGTGCAATAATATACTTTTTGTTGCATATACTTACTAAGTAAAATCATCTTAAAAACAATAAGCAATAAGAACCACTTTCATAGCAAATGTAAATGAAACAAATATTTATTTAAACCATGTCAGGATACTAGTATAATATTTATTCACTGTAAAATATATTACTTAATGCTATTGTAAATAAAATAGATTCATTGAAAAGATACTTACGGCCACAACTGCTACTGTTAACCTGAAATCATATTCCTAAGCAAGATAACGCGAAAAGATAAAATAAATTTGCTCATTATTAAGAAGGTAAATGAGAGATGTTTGCAACGTGATCTAGTTTATATACCTACTCGTAATTCGCTAGTATACAAAATGTCACGATGACGAAGCTATGTCCGTCAACATTTTCATCCTTCCCGACAGAAGACCAAGGTGACAGACATAGTCTCATAATGTAGCAGAATGAAGTGGCAGTGGGCTCGTTACATGTGTCGTAGAACCGATGGACGGTGGAGTAAGCGGGTTCTCGAATGGAGACCGCGCCTCGGCAAGCGTAGCGTTGGGCGCCCTCCGGCCAGATGGACCGATGACTTAAAGAGGACGGCTAGTAGTAACTGGATGACCGATCATCTTGATCAGCTGATATTTTTACTGATAAATCCGCCATTTTTCTATTTGCAAATAAGTCGAGTACCTAAAAATATAAGTGAGAATGGGGCTCATATATTCAGAAAAAATCTATATGTCATCTTTCTTCGTTACAGAGCACCAAATCGGACTGTTCGCTGAACCATGTGGCGATGGTGTTTGTGTTCTGCGTTAACATGTTTCTGGCGGTGCTGAACGTGGTCCTCGGGTTGGTGAAGGCGTACTGTGGGAGGAAGAGGCTCATGGTGCTGTTGCAGGTACATAAACTACCACATATATAATTTTGTACTTATATATACATACCGCCCGCGAGGTGGACGGACGACCTGGCCAAGATCGCGGGCGTCGGTTGGATGCAGGCTGCTTCCAAACCAGTCGGAGTGGAGGTTGTTGGGGGAGGCCTGTGTCCAACAGTGGGCTTCTCAGAGCTGTAAATGATGATACATACATTATATCATTTAATTTCTTATTCAAGTATCAAATACGAGTAGTGACAAACCCCATCTGTTGTAAAGATTAAAACCAGATTGAAACGTCATCACCATGATAACCAGTTTTAATCTCTTACCGTCCAGTTGATCCCTGGAGCAGCAGCCCTTGCCATGAACTTCAGCACCAGCTGGCTGCTGTCCGGGATCCTCCTCATCACATTCCTGGCAGCTCTTCTCAACTTCGGGTTCATCAACTCCTACAGCCTCGATATCTTCCCCACTTATGTCAGGTTAGTAAAGTATGCCGTACATAAGGTATGAATCAAAATAGCTATACATGATGTGAGTAATACAGCCAGGCAAATACAGCTGAACCATTACTACCTACCTACTACAGAGTTACCTATATGGCAGTGATTTTACTCGCAGTAAATAAATTTTTGAATAGGACGTTTCTGTGACTCGTTGAATAGGCCTTATTGTTTGGCTATCTGTAGGATGAGGTGCTGTCATTCTCTTCAGGACAGTATAAATTTTGTTATAAAATTATTAATAAAGAAATGGAAAAAATTCTTCATCGGATTGGGAATCGAACCCATGATTATATTCTTTAGATAGGCTATCTGACTTTTGAAAAAATTGGCCCTTAGTTATATAGTATCTCTAGTAATAAGGATTCCACTTTCCAGAGCTATGGCAGTCTGTCTGACTATGATGATAGGACGAGGCAGCTCCGTTGTGGGGATCAACATATTGAAGAGCTTACTAGTGAACAACTGTCAAAACTCATTTTATATTTTCGGAGGGATTACGATTCGTAAGTGGCTTTATCAGTTATTAAAGTACTCGCCGACAGAGTAGAGTTTGTACCACCCCATGCCTGCCCGTGGGTATCGTACGAGGCGATTAAGGGTTTCTGGGAGGTGGGCAGCAGTGCCTCCCGTGTTGACAACATAGTCCAAAATTCAAACTGCGGTCACCAACCCGCCTGCCCAGCGTGGTGACTATGGACAAAAACCCGCCATGGCAGTAGTACTTTCTACGAGATTTCTATGTGTGACGAATGTCCACCGATCATATTAATCTAGCCGTTTCAGAGATCAGCCGGAACAAACAGACAGACAGACAGACTTTTTGGGTCATGATGTACCGTGTATAGTTATAGAATAGAATAGAATAGATTTTTATGTGAAAATTACACATACACGGATAGAAGTAACATAGAAAAAGACAATAGAAATAGGGTAGAAATACAGATCAAAAGAAGTAAGTAGACATATGCATTTAATATTTAAGCGGTTATTTTTATAGTACCAATAAATATTTCAATTTTATTTAACTGTGCAACAAATATCTAAACCAGGGGGGCAATTCTTGAAAAATTTTGAGTTTCGTTTACGAAACGCGGTGCGAAACAATATATGTATAGCGTTTGAGTAATAAGGTATATTTTAGCACGCATCGGTCGCGAGTATGACAGAATAAAATCAAATATCTATCTCGTGCTGAAATGTGTCTAATTACGTCACCGTAATTAGAAAATTATTGCTTTGTTCTGAGCGTCTATAACGGTTCCATTTCGGCTTCGTTCTAACTCGAGACTTTTCGAGAATTGGCCTCCATTTACAGAACGAAATGATACAGTTACAGATATAACTTTTTAAAAGCATTTTTTTTCTTACAGTTGGAGGT
The DNA here is from genome assembly GCA_014607495.2 of Carposina sasakii. Lineage (NCBI taxonomy): Eukaryota > Metazoa > Arthropoda > Insecta > Lepidoptera > Carposinidae > Carposina > Carposina sasakii. The sequence goes on from CP053158.1 coordinate 13,256,136, forward strand.
TTTCTCGGAATGCTGTTACCATCGGAAGAACAAATTGCTAAGAATAACAAGAAATCTCAGCCTTGATAATTATGCTGCATAAAAATACATTAAAAAAAAGCGGGTGGGGCTGTGTCGGGGCACACGGCCGTTGGTTTTAACGTGAAACGTCTATGTTAGCGAATCGCTTTTAAAGTAAAAGATTGAAATGAAAACAAGATGGACGCTGTTTTAAGTATTTTAATAAAAAAAGAACAGGTACGTAATAGAAACATAAAATACATAGCAAATGTTTATATATTTATTGTCACTTTCTGGTTATTTTAAATAGCAGCCGCCCACGACTTCGTCCGCGTGAGGGGGCGTTGTACCCGTGCGAAGCCGGGCAGGTTGTTGTATAGACTGTAGCCTTCCTTGGTAAATGGGCTATCTAACACTGAAAGAATTTTTCAAATCAGACCAGTAGTTCCTGAGATTAGCGCGTTCAAACAAACAAACAAACAAACTCTTCAGCTTTATAATATTATATAGATATAAATACTGTCCAAATTACACTTATTTTTGTATAAATCAATCGGTTCAAATAAACTTGACAAACACACGAAAGAATCACCACGCTATAAAGTCGGAGTCACGAGTTACACTGAATAGAAACAAGCGTGAGCGCCGGTTTCGCACAGTTATCGCAGTATCCCTCCCCCGCCCCCCCGCTTGACCCCGACACGAACTCAATGTCATAACAGCGAGCTGACTATATAAGTGAAATATTTACACCACATTTTTGTTTCTAAGACCAATAGTTTTTTAATTATTAAGGTACGATGATATAGACCTTTTCGTTACGGTCCAGTTTTTAAACCTGGTACCCGTATGTGTCGGCGCGATTTTAAAGACGTTTCACGTCAAAACATTTTTGACCTATCATTATTGGGGCTACCTTTATTGTCTAATGGAAGCCTTCTAAAGGCCCTAAATTGGGAACATAGCTTTTGTAGATAGGACTATACAGGGTGTAACAGAAAGGGTATGTATTAAGCGAAAAGCTAATTTTTCGGAATTCTTCATACTATCTAAAAAAAAAAAATGTGAATTTGAGTCTGGAATTTTGGAAATATATTCTATATAGTGGGCTACTTACATAGCTTTTCGCTTAACATACCCCTTTTGTTACACCCTGTATAGATGTGAGCACTGCCCTCTAATGCTGTCAATAAGTCGTCATATATCTTTGTTGACACTTTTTTTTATGAAACATTATACAGGGTGATTTCTGGTCGTCAACGTTCCCGAAAACTACGGAATCTCCTCATCATCACGATCATTTTTCTCCATGGAAGCATACCTGGGAAGTGTCTGGTTTCCAGAATATTAGGGTCCAAAGTTGAGTAAATAGCCTACGTTTTTCTGCATAAATGCACATTGACGCGTGTAACAAGATTTTTTCACGAGAAATAATTAATATCTGTCTATAAAAAAACTAGCATAAACACTGGACACTATAAATTCCGCCCGATAAAGTAATTTTTTTTTCAAAAAAATTTACATTGTCTCCCAGCATTTTTTTTAGCATAAACTTACTTTATTTGATGTATAGAGTACGTACCCTTCGTTAAGGGTGGCGACGAAAAAACATTCTGTATACACGCTTGTGCCACCCATTACTAACGTGACTGTTAAGACCTGGGGTAAGCACGAACCTCTCGACAGTCCGGAACGCTATCGTCCAACTGTCAAATCACATAGATTTTACTAGCGAGTCGCTAGCGTTACGCCGCGTAAAAAGGTTCGTGCTTACCCCACAGTTATACAGAATGTAACAAAAATGGTATATTAAGCGAAAAGCTATGTAAATAGCTCATTATAGAGAACCTATCCACAAAATTTGAGACTCGAAATCACATGTTTATTTTTCCAGATAGTATGGAGAATTCTTAAATGTCTCAGGAATTTTCATACAATCTTGAAAAATAAACATGTAATTTCGAGTCTCATTTTTTTTTTGTATAGTGGGCTATATCTATAATGGGCTATTTGCATAGCTTTTCGCTTAACATACCCTTTTTGTTACACCCTGTATATAACATATAGTTGCATGGGTTATCTTAGAACGATGTACTTACCCTATTCTTGATTATATAAGGAATTATTTACATGCATTAGCTGTAAGCAGATATTTCTTTAATTACGATTACCCTAGGAGGCATACATGTATTTTAAAATAGTATATTGGTTTAAACATGTTTTAAGTCCTATAGCAGGGATGGCGAACCTTTAGTGATATACGTGCCATTTTTATGAGACAAATATATCTATGACGTGCCATCAAATAATTTAGGCATATTGATATTATTGAACAAAAATAAAACTAGATGATATTAAATACTAAGTATTTATTAAAAATTCAAAAGTATAATTATCGGTATATAATGTTACTATTTTAACATATAAAAAAAAATTTGTGTTATTTCTGCTGTTTCAAATAAGATGCTAAGTATTTTATGTCAGGCTCTTACTTTGTTACTTTCAGCAGAATGCAAGCTGCTGAACTAGAGTCCAAACCCTGACATTGGCAGAATCGTCGGTCAATCGACGGAGCCATACAACCAAAATTGAATTGAATTGAACTAGAGTCATCTGACAAACGGTTTCGATGCAATTTTTTTATGTTATTCATTTTTATCTGTATCATTAGGCGTGCCTGAACTATTTTGTTGCGTGCCAGGGGTGGCACGCGTGCCATTGGTTCGCCATCCCTGTCCCTGTATGTCTGTGATATAGTTGTGGTGATAGATCTTATACCAATTACAATATATAAAGTGGTGAATTTGTTTTATTAACCCATGTTTATTATTATTTATTATTGGTGATGTAAAAAAGAATGGAAGTTGGAGTGGTACCAAGTTAAGAGCGGGTATAATGCTAGAAAAAAATCCAGATTTCACCCGCACGCTTCACAACCTCCGCACTCATTCGAAGCATCGAGTACATCGAATATAGTGACGTCATGTTTTGCACAAGCACTGTATACGTAAAAAGGTCAAATAAAAATGCTAAGTTGAGCGTATGTAGGTTCTTGAACCTTATTATATTTTATATAACCTTATTATAAACGCGAAAGTTTGTAAGTATGGATGAATGGATGGATGTCTGTTACTCTTTCACGTAAAAACGTGTTATAAATTCGAAAGTAAGTTAGTTTGTTTATATGTTACCTCTTCACGCTTCATATATAACCAATTTTATTGAATTTTTTTGTTCCTACATATATTTGGGGGAGTACGAAAAACATAAGCTTTAAATTTTGTAGTCCGCGCGGACGAATTTGCTGGCGAAAGCTAGCAGTAAACTTTTATTTCAATATTCGATTCAATATCAGTTAAGATATCAACGTCGATCTTCTCTATCTACTTAAATTCACTGGCAAGAATTTTATTGTAAATCTCGAATAATTTATTATCTTCGTTTGGCACGAATAATGTTGTTTGGCTTTAGTTGTGACCAAGAACGAGACAAGAAAATCCATAAGAATATTTATCCTGCGAATAAGCATCGATGCAATGCAAGTGAACTTTAAGGCTAGCACTAAGCTTGGCGTAAAAGCCGTTATGGGAGATCAACTACTAGAAAATATTATTGTAGGTAAATAACTATTAATCGACACACATAGATATTTTTATCATATAGCTGCACACTATGTCGCAGGTTATACACAATAACTGGCGGATCTTACGCGACGTCATTTCCGCCAAGTGTAGTACAAGCCTAACACAAGCTGTCAAATAAAAATTTCATGTCTACCCTCATTTTACTTATATCTGCAATTTGCAACTATTTCTCGTTCATTTCGACCGCCATCCAGTAACTATATGCGCGTGCGCATGGACTATGCCAACATACTAAACTTACACTGAAAAATCATACTTTTTGAACCACAAATAATGGCTAATTTTAGCTTTTTGAGGTTAATTTTGCATGTTTTTGTGTACATAGTCATAGTTTGTCCGATAAGTGAGGTGGACAGTGAAACACACGGAGGAAATACTGGTCATCTGACACATGGAGTGACGGGTAAGATTTATAAGGTTATAGTTATCGAAGTTTATGATAACCAGCCTAGAATAATGATTTGCCACGCTCTACGGAGCGAAGACCAATCATTAATCTAAGATAACCAGTTTATCCATAATATAGAATGTTAAGACAAATTTAAATTACGTACTTAGTATAATTTTAACAACACGACCATTGGTAATGGTTTGGTGCACGCGTGGATAACATAAAACGAAATATTACAATTTGTTGAGGATAAAATTTTATTTCTTTACGTACATACGTAGTACACACGATTTTATTACCAAAAATGGGGTAGTCGGAACAATAGGATCGCGAATGACATCCTATAGCCATATTTCACATTTTATTAATAATATTAGAAAAGATAGTTAGGCTCCTATTGTTATATCTGACATAATCGCAAACTATTTAAAAATTTAATACCTATGAATATATTCATTTACTCGTAAGTAAAATAGTTATTCTTCTATGCTGCTCTGGGAGTAAAAAAAAACGTATAATACTACAGCTGCTTCTCTTCCCGGGCATACTGTAGAAGTCAGTAGAGGGACAAGAGTGTCTTGGTGTTTTGTAGGCGATGGGCTGACCACCTGTCACTACTAACCGAACTTGTACATCTCAAGTATACCCTCAAAATTGGTCAGAAGTAGCACCATGTAGTATCGGCCCTTGGTGCTCTGCCTACCCCGTAAGGGATAAAGGCGTGATTATATGTATATATGTATGTATGTAAAATAGTTATTATAGTCTGACTCTCGCTTTATGCTTTTTCTCGGTCAGAGCACAGTCACAAGCTGGCTCCACCATGTTCCACCTGCCCTCGTCATGGGCGCTGCCTCCCGAGGATCCAGTGTCCAGCCCACCTCCGCCCGGGGTCTTACAACCCGGAGTGCCATCTCGACAGGACAGGGGCTATAGGGGTGTGCTGTTTTACCGGCAGTTCTCATGCAGGTAATTATGGTGTTAGGAGTGTATACCTGATGCTTTCAACATCGTATCTGTGGCCTGACGTGTATATTATATTGATGTGTTGGTAAACTATACATAGTGTTATTTCGTTGCCACCCGATAACGAAGGGTACGTACTCTATACATCAAATAAAGTAATTTTATACCAAAAAAAATGCTGGGAAATGATGTAATTTTTTTTGAATTTATTTTTAAAATTACTTGTTCGGGCGAAATTTATAGTGTCCAGTGTTTATGCTAGTTTTTTCATAGACAGATATTAATTATTTCTCCTGAAAAAATCTTGCTACGCGCGTCAACGTGCGTTTATACAGAAAAACGCAGTCTATTTACTCAACTTTGGACCCTAATATTTTGGGAACTTCCACTTCCCAGGTATGCTTCCATGGAGAAAAATGATCGTGATGATGAGGAGATTCCGTAGTTTTCGGGAACATTGACGAACAAAAATCATTCTGTATAACCTTCAACTTTAACCAAAATTTACATCATTATGTAATTGCTCATTACCATGGTCATTGTCAGCTCAACCATAGCTTGCTGGAGAAGCCTGTATTAACGTCATTCTCTTATTCTTCTCGGCTTCTATCTCTATGAGATGCCTTCGTACATCATCATTTGGCCACAATTTTTCGGTAATAGTAGCGAATTGTCTGTGAGAGACTGTCCATCAGTTGATGTTTTTAAGAAAAGATTGAAGGTCCATTATTTATCTCTCCCATCTTCTTGATTAATTGTGTCTGATTATTGGTTTCTTACTATTGTATACCAATATACTTACATTTGATGTTATTTTTATCCTTTAGTATGTATGCTATTTATCTATGTTTATCTATGTTTATGTGTTTTATTTGGGTATTTATGTTTATGTAGTCTATTTAGGTATTTTTGTTTATTTTAGGTTTATGTCTTTTCTTTTATTTAATTATTTAGTTTATTGGTCTGTTTGTGTGCACACATACCTACCTCTTACGTTAATTTCTCCTTCACGATTGGTTTGCTGGAAGAAATCTCTTTTAGAGATAAGCACGCCTTTGTACATTTTCTTTGCCATAAACTTTATTTGTGAAAACTTCACTGTGTACAATAAAGCATTATTATTATGAATTTGCTACTAGTAGCAGGAGTGCCTAAATTAGTGGAGCATAAGTGGAGGACCCTCATTTATGTGTGTGATTCATATACTGATGCTTGAAAACACTCGTCGGCATTAAAACGCCTGAAAAAATTACCAACTGCGATCAAAACTAACCGTTTACAACTTCTTGACTTTCAGCGGAATCTGACCATAAATTCCGAGCCTCCTCAGCCGTATCAGCCCAAGACACGAAGGTCGCCCACAGAACCTCACACAACCGCCTCGAGGAGTGGCTGAAGAAGGAGAGGGACCTCGACACCAAGCCACATACCATCGTCAATATTACCTCGCCGAGTTTCGCACATTATATGGTGAGCAAAGCCAAATTTGCCATTTTATTCGCTAATCACCATGATCTTTCCCTGTTTCCGTTCATTTGGGGTCGGCGCAATATGTAGGTACAATTTTTTTCGCTAATAGGTATCCTTCTAAATAAAATAGCTCATAATACCTATTTAGAATGGCACGGAAACATTTCCTATTCGATTAGTTACCGGTCGCTAGATTGTTGTATTTGTGCCCGAAAAGCGGCGGTAGGCTCACCCCTTACCTACCACTTAAAAATGGCTGTGTTATATAGACACTTATTCTCCCCAACCTCTTTGGAGGTTAATGGGCGTGACTATAATATGTATGTCCTGTATAGCCGCGTGGGGTCGGCAGAGTAGAGTTTGTACCACCCCTGCCTGCCCGTGGGTATCGTACGAGGCCATTGAGGGTTTCCGGGAGGTGGGCAGCAGCGCCTCCCGTACTGACAACATAGTCCAAAAATCACATTGCGGTCACCAACCCGCCTGTCCAACGTGGTGACTGTGGGCAAAAGGCCTACGTCTAGTAGTGGACTGCAATAGGCTGAAAAAGAAGAAGAAGAATGCAATATCCTTCTAACGCAATGCAATTTATTTTTCAGTCGATGATGACCTACGACACCAGAGCAGATACCATGGGTAAAGGTGGTCTCCTAAACCTCTTCGCTGCGCAGGAGTTAAAAGCTCGGCAGGCCATATCTGATGATGAACTGTCACTTGGATTAACTGAACATACTGATGGTAAGTTAATGCACAGAGTGATGCTCACTGATAAATCAGATACCGAATTGCTGGAATAGCTAGTAGGTACCTACATTTAAGTATTTATTCATGAACCCGGATAATTTAATGTAGTTATAAATTTTGAATTGTATCAGGCGTCACTATTCGGAAGTTCAAATCTCTATTGAGGGATCGCCCGCCACCGGGCCCTATACCCTCCGCTGACCCTCGGATCTGCCTACTCATGATCACGAACACAAGACACTACAGTCGCAACGAGAAGCCAGATCCAAGCACCTAGCATGCAACCATAAATACATAGCTGCTAATCCGAAAACTAATTAAAATTTTAATCGACATATGTTTCGCCAACACCCGTGGCATCATCAGGATTAGTTTTCCATGTTAGTTCTATCTACCGAACCAACTAACTAACAATGACATTGGTTTTAGTTGTTAGTTAGTTGGTTCGGTAGATAGAAGGTGCTTGGATCTGGCTTCTCGTTGCGACTGTAGTGTCTTGTGTTCGTGATCATGAGTAGGCAGATCCGAGGGTCAGCGGAGGGTATAGGGCCCGGTGGCGGGCGATCCCTCAATAGATAGTTATAAATTGTTGGACGTCCTCCAGCTAGATGTACCGATAACTTGAACAGAGCGGCTGGTCGTTATTGGATGGCAAAAAGGAGTAACTGCTCGTGGTGCACCCTGCTATTTAACGGACGAGGCTCTGATGCTAAAAAGCTTATAATACCAATTTAGCACGGAAGCATTTCCTGTTCCCGCCGAAAAGCGGCTGTAGGCTCACCACTTACCACGAGGGACTTAATAGGGTAACTGGTGAAAAGTGGGTGTGTAAGCACACCTCTGCCCGACCTCCTTGTGTATGTATATATATATGTATGTATGAGGACGACGACCTAGATTAAGCATTTCTTTATGACCTGGGATAATTGAATGTGGTTATGTTAATATTGTGTTACAGGTCCATTCTGCCCTCCCTCTCCATCTTGCCCAGCTCCCCCTAGTAGGTACAGGTCTGTGGGGGGAGAATGCAACAACCCAGCCAACCCTGGATGGGGAGCAGTACACTCTGGCTTCGAGCGGCTGCTTCCTCCAGATTACAGTGATGGTAAGAGAAATGTTTACTATACTACTCAGTTGTTCCTCGTTTCTTTGACGTTCTTCTCGTGCAGGAGTAAGCCAGTTCTATTGGCGGATTCGCGAGATGGACGGACAACCTGGCCAAGCTCGCGGGCGTCGGTTGGATGCAGGCTGCTTCCGACCGGTCGGAGTGGAGGTTGTTGGGGGAGGCCTATATCCAACAGTGGACTTTCCAGGGTAGAAAATGATGAATAATATCTTTATGGTACCATTTTTTGAGCAAATAAAATAAGAAATGCCACGATCATGGAACAATATATACATACTTATTTGTAATTTAAGAAGATGAACGTATGTAGAATATCCATGTTTCCTTTCTGCCTCTAGGAACCTGGTCCATGCGAACCTCCAGGGTTGGTCTCCCGCTGCCTAGCGCACGGGCGGTCAGCGCAGCACTGGTGCTGGATGGTAGCCATCCCAGCTCCATCCACAATCTCATGTTCATGCAGTTTGGACAATTCATCGTCCATGATATCAGTTCTGGAGTGGTGTTCAATCGTGGTGAGAGGATATACGATACATACATACAGTTGGTGGTCATCAACGTTCCCGAAAACTACGGAATGTCATCCTCACGATTATTTTTTTCCTAGGAAGCATACCTGGGAAGTGTCTGGTTCCCAAGATATTAGGGTCCAAAGTTGAGTAAATATACCGCGTTTTTCTGCATAAATGCACATAGACGCGCGTAGCAAGATTTTTTACGAGAAATAATTAATATCTGTCTATGAAAAAACTAGCATAAACACTGGCCACTATAAATTTCGCCCGATCAAGTAATGATTAAAAAAGAAAAATTTCATTGTTTCCCAGAATTTTTTTGGCATAAACTTACTTTATTTCATGTATAGTGTACGTACCCTTCGTTAAGGGTGGCAACAAAAAAATATCCTGTATAGTCACGTCTACTATCCCCCAAAAGAGGATGGGCAGAAATGTATAATTTACACACCCACTTTTCACCAGTTATCTTATTAATTAACTTGAATACTGAAATTGTTTATATTTTCTAGTAGTAGTAGTCGCACTGATCATTTCTATCCCCGAAATGCTAAACACACATGTAAAGAGACCCCTTTATACTCCTGCAGTTCTGGTATTGCCATTTCGATAACACAGCCCTGTTTATGTAAACTTGTAATCATACATAAAAAGACTCTTTTTCATCCCATCTATTTGAAAAGGACGAGTTGGTTCGCCTTTAAGTGCACCCAAAGGTGGTTAAGCGGGCAGTAATTACTTTTTAATCTTTTTTAAAAGTGCGCCGCAATTATCTTTGCCGCGCACTTTTTGAATTTGGAACATCTTAGTGTTCAGCGCCAAAGAAATCGAACGCAAATATTGAAAGACTGGCTGGTACGACAGCCCATAGTCGCGCCGCCGGCTGAATAAAAAAATAATAAATATAAGTTTTTAGTTGTTTTATTATTAGATACTATAGTTAATTGCAATTTAGTTGTAACTCTATGTTTAATTAAATAATAATATTACAATAATATATGAGGCGCCTTTTATTTCCTCATAGTGGGTGATGAAAAGTAGAGTGTATCACTCGGGCGCAAAATATATTTTTGTCTCGGGCGACGTACTAAAAAGCGCCATGCCGTAGGATTATTTCTTTCTTATGATACAATCTACTATTAATGAAATATCCAACTTTACTGAACCAGACACAGCATTCTTGCTGGAAGTTCCTGTCATGACATGAAGTACACTTAAGACTAACTATTTTCAAGGTGAAGGTAACGCAATATCCTGCTGCTCCGGCGACGGGCAAGAGTTCCTGCCTCCAGACGCCATGCACTGGGCCTGTGCACCGATCTCCACGGAGGCTGACGCTTTCTACGGCCAGTTCCATCAGAAGTGTCACAACTTCGTCAGGACCCAGCTGGCACCAAATCCTGATTGTTCGGTGGGGTATGCGAAGCAGGTACCAAGTGTCATTCGATTTGTACTCTGATCTTTAAGTTCTCAAAGCTTATATTTTGACTGCAATCTTACCTTATGTTATATATTCACCAATACACCAAGAGACCATTTAATTCAAAATATAAGTTTATAATAAGATATTGATGCCAAAAGTGAATCGGAAATGCTAGGTAGAATTTTAATAGAAAAAAATTACATAAAGCCCGGAGACTAGCTATAGGTAGACTATAGACTCTGACGTAGTTTATTTCTCTTTATCAGATGAACGGAGCCACTCACTACCTTGATCTCTCCCACCTCTACGGAAGCTCAGAAGAAAAGTTCTCGGCCTTGCGAGCTCCTGGCGGTCTGTTGGCCACATTCAATGACTATGGAAGGGAACTGCCTCCACTCACCACAAGGAAAGAATGCCTCGTAGTCGAAGAAGGTGCTGCTTGCTTTGAATCAGGTAATATATTTATTTCATTAGGCTATCTGGCAGAGTACTGTATAGATTTGCACAATCTGTCAGACATCTTGGAATTCTTCTTTATTAATGACGGTTATGGCTGAAGAGACAACGTGGATAAATCACTATCTTCAGGACAGTGACACATAATTGAATATACTCGGATTAAGCTATTAGTCAACAATGAAATAACTGTCTAGTTGAAACCTAGATGATGTTTCTGAATTATCATAAAACTTGGTTCTGTGCCGATGCGGAGCCTCAATGTAATCAGCTGCATCTCATTCCGTTGATGTTGTATCATATTAATCGTCGTGAAACTTAGTTCTAATACTACCAATTGCCTAACAGGAGATGGACATGGAAACATGATTATTTCCCTCATGGTCCTTCATACGATCTTCACGAGAGAACACAACCGTGTTGCCAGAGCCCTAGCCACGCTGAACCCTCAATGGAGCGATGACACCGTCTTCTTGGAAACCAGAAGGATCCTACAGGCGGAGTTCCAGCATATCGTCTATAACGAGTGGCTGCCATTACTCATAGGTAAGGGTTTTGTGATAATTGGAAAATAAGATTTTTTACGCTCTAGTAGTATGCCCATGTTTCCGATCGAAGATGGGATGTATGTATTTCTCTGTAAATAGATTGGTAATTGGTAATATGGTAAAAGCTCATTCTTGGTCCCTGCCACTTACTTTCAAAAACTTGTTTGCAGGCCCACAGTTGATCGACACCTTCAAGCTGTCGCTGTCCGAAGGCTACTCCTCATCATATGATCCTCACATAAACGCTGCACTGACTGCAGAGTTTTCCACGGCAGCCATGAGATTCGGACATTCTACTGTAGCTGGGAACATAATGTAAGCATATTAATAGCTTACTTATATGGGATAACCAAAATGCCTGTGCTTTTCTAGAATAAATCATCTCCATCTGTGCATATCCTAAGAGTCGACCCAGAAACTCCGAGGTACTCAGGCGTCTTCCAGGCGATGAGCTGGCAACTTGTAACTGATAATTAACATCTAACCTCTGGCTATTTAAGAAACACAGCCGTGTAAATATATGTAAGACAAAATCATTGTTATGATGTCAGAACACCCTGTAATCGTTTGCAGCATCTTTTAGTCAATTTCTTGCCGATTGGTCGTTAGGCTGACGAAGATTTGGTCACTAATAGAATTCAACACAATTGAATTTTTTATTGATGTAGGTAGGTAATTGATGTAGGTAATAACTACTAAACCTTTCTTATTCTTTTTGTACACATAAAAACACTGAAGATAAAATATTTACAAAGATAAATAGACAAAGATAATGTACAAACGTTGTTTTTATTTACTGTAAAAGTTTAACCTAATTATGTGTACGTAAAGATGAATAATAAATCATTATATAAATAGACATCCATAACTCCGGAAACATAGGTATAGATAGGTACTTATATCTTATTCCTAATATAAATTTTTCATCTACCGGAATTCGAAGCCAGAAACCGTAGTACAGCGAGCACATGCCCTACCAACTAAGCCAATCGTATTACATTTGTAATACTATTCCTAAGGGTACCAAACGTGCATTCCGGCTCAATCTACGAGACGGTCTCCATCCCGGAGCTGATGTTCCAGCCGACTCGGATGCGGCTGCGTCCGTTCCTGGACCGGCTGCTGGCCGGGTTGACGTGGCAGCCGATGCAGGCAGTCGACCCGTTTGTTACTGAAGGCGTAAGTACTTATATAAGGTGTTCTCAAAATTAGTCTTTGCTTGTGATACTAGGTTGGTAAAAAGAAACAACTTTTACTATGGCACCAACTCCGAACTGTTCCATACCAACTTCAATACCTACTGCACTAAAATCAATGGAACATTCCGGATTTCGGAGTTGGTTCTAAAAGAAAATAACTACCTATATAATAAATTTGAAATCACCTTATAATGAGTAGTAGTGCTATCATATCGTATGATACGAGTAGTTATTCTAAGGTATTTTTAAATAGTTTGCTTCGTGTTGTAAAATTCTTTGCTGAGTTTTTGACACTATGAAATTGACTTGTAGAAATGATCGTGAGGGAGGGTCAGCAGCAGCAGCTGTCGCATTTTAAATAACGATGATTAAATTGTAAAAGCAATGCGGAAGTAAATATATTTCAACTACGTAGTTAACTCAGTTAACTGAGGATCTAGGAGCCTTGCCTTCACCGTTAAAACTATTGCTGATCACTTATAAATACCACAATGTACTTACAATGCAAATGCTTGCCGTGGTGACGCGATAGTTTTGCTAACGCATTACAGCCAATTTGCTATCGCAAGCTGAGTGATAAGCTTACCAGTCTTCCATATTCATGGTATACATTTTCTCACCATGCCATTGTAGAAGTATTTAGTGTAATTACATCACTGGCTGTAGTATTAATTCCTGTGCTAATGCAAGGCTCCAGGCTTGCATAAATCATGACATGCGAGCTAGGTTCTAGTTCCCATTAGTTCCCTATCCCGTTAGTTGACCGCTCCGGGCGGGTGATTAGTTTTACAAGTGGTTTCTAAGACATATTTTCCTATAGTAGATAGACCAAATTAGTATTCTGTACAAAGTATCACATTTTATGGTTGGATTGTAGGAGGTAGTAATTTTAACCGATTTTGAGAACTTTGAGCTTTTTAACTTTGAGCTTACTTGTACCAACTACTTAGCTACCAAATAGAAGCATAGATAACAATATATATCGTAAAAGTGTTACTAATATTCGAGAGTACTACTGTTTAGTTAAACATTGACAGATTCCTCATGTTTGTTTATCTCTCTGTCTGTCCGTTAAATATATTATTTTAAATTGGCTAAAGTGTTTACTACTACTAGGCAACGGCCTCCTACTATTCGAGCACATCTCCCAATTGTCCCGGCCTTTAGCGTACCTATACTATAAAATACCTCTCCGGGTCCTCTCCAATAATTCTTCTTGGTTTGCCTCTGCAGCGTCGTTAGGCATCCACTTGGTCGATCATAACAGCAGCTACATCGAAACCCTTCTTCCAGTTGTCCCGCTACCTATTCCATGGTGGAAACCCCTTCGGCCTGGATCTAGCAGCCATCAACATCCAGCGCGGTCGTGACTACGGTATTCGATCTTATAACGAATACCGTCGGCTTAATGGCATGGCACCATTTACTGATTTCTCCCAGTTCAGTCCCAATGTAAGTACTAATTATTGACAAATATATATTCAACAACCCACTATCATCATATCATCATCAGCCTATTGCAGTCGACTGCTGGACGTAGGCCTCCCACAGGGCACGCCACAAGACTGTCATTGGGGGTATTTACCCATAGTCACTACGCTGGGCAGGCGGGTTGGTGACCGCAGTTTGTATTTTGGACTATGTTGTCAACACGGGAGGCGCTGCTGCCCACCTCCCGGAAACCATTAATCGCCTCGTACGATACCCACGGGCAGACATGGGGTAGTACGAATTCTACTCTGCCGGCACCACGCGGCCCCCCACTTTTAATCTTATAAGTTCCTGTGTCTCGGGTCGTATTCGGTTAAAGTCAGATAAGTCAGCAACTAGTCGTTGATCATTGACATATGTCCCTGCTATGCTAAACATAGCTGTGGGATTTTCATGATGCTGCAGTTCTGACTACCCCATTTCGAGAACACAACCGTGTTTATGTATTGTATATGTATGTACTTAACTCTGTTATACATTTGTTATAGACCATTCATGTCTTCTCTAATAAGATTAATCAAAGGTGTATCAAAATTTCTAGACAGCTAAAAGATTGGCATCGGTATACTCGAGTCCTGAAGACATCGACCTCTGGTTGGGGGGTCTACTAGAGGAAGCAATGGGAGGTGTGGTGGGGGCAACCTTCGGAAATATCCTCGCCGATCAGTTTGCCAGACTCAAAAAAGGGGATAGATACTTCTATGAGAATGATCCGGAGGTCAATCCTGGAGCCTTTACTCCAAGTAAGTTGTTAAAAAATATGTAGCACGTATCTGGCATCAGACATTTGCTATATGTTTATAATAGTATGGACTTGATATTGAACATAGTCGAATCCAATAAATTGCGCTGCGGCATGATGATGATCTCCGACCGTATTTCGGCTAAGACGACCAATCTCTACGGAGATTGGCCAGGTACGCAGGAGATATTATAGTGCACAAGTGTGTGCGCTAATACAGATGCACTCTCTATTCCATCACTCTCATAGTCCGATGGGACGGAAAGCCGACACGACCGGAGAGAGATCAGGCGCAGGACCAACGGTTTTACGTGCTTTCCGAGGCACGAGCTAAGTGACAATTTTGCAACATTAAAATCTGTCCATGAAATAAATTCATTGGTACAGGCCCGTGGCTGGGATCGAACTTACGCCTCCCGCTTGGAAGGTGCACGTCTTAACCACTGGGCTATCACTGCTGCTGAAGAGTTGAAGACACAGAAACTGACTTACATAACGTAGGTCGTGGTTTGTGAATATCTTCGTTCCTTACCTGAGACTTTCGTTCCTTACCGAAACTTCTCCACTACTCAAGTCCTCAAGACAAGATGATGCACAAAGTTATTTACTTATATATAATGGCAGGTCAACTATCCGAGCTGAAGAAGGTAACCCTGTCCAGGATAATTTGCGACAACAGTGATGGCATTGAGCTGACAGCTCAGCCGCCCCGAGCCTTCCTCGTGCCGGACCTCTCAGGGTTAGTATCACTTATCAAGCATACTATCACTATCACTACATCACTACATATTATAAGACACAGTTGCTTCCCGCTGTGTGTCTTTCCCTATGTATGCTTAGACCTTTAAAACTACGCAATGGATTGAGTGATTCAAAAGGAAGGTTTATATGCTAGGGAAAAAACCATGTAATTTTATTTACGTACTCTAAAATTAACGAGATTATCCGGCAGAAGATCTAGGTGACAGAAATAGTCTCGAAATGTAGCAGACTGAAGTGGCAGTGGGCAGGCCATATCTGTCGTAGAACCGATGGACGGTGGAGTAAACGGGTTCTCGAATGGAGACCGCGCCTCGGCAAACGTAGCGTTGGGCGCCCTCCGGACAGATGGACCGATGACTTGAAGAGGACGGCTGGTAGTGACTGGATGGTGAAAACGGGAGATCGAGCCATGTGGCGTGCTCTGGGGGAGGCCTACGTCCAGCAGTGGACTGCAATAGGCTGACAACAACAACAACTCTAAAATATTTCTAGGACCTTATGGGTGTGGATATATTTTAATATTCCTTTTGACTTCTTACAGAAACGAGCCAGTGCCATGCAACAGTCCCCTTATTCCTACTGTAGATTTAAGCGTGTTTAAAATTTAGATTAGATTTTAGATTAGGTCTAGATTAGCGATGTACTAAGTGCTCTATGATACTTGTTATTTATTAAATAACCTACATGCTTATATTCTTTCTAGTATTATTGTTTTGTTAGTATTGGGAATTTTATTTTGAGATTGTAAATGAAATTAAAAATCATTCTTTTCTTTATCCTATTTACCACAAAAAGTTTCTAAACTTTTTTTTTGGCTTTTTCAATATTTTACGAACTAGTAGATTTGCAATGAAATTTCTCAATCGATGTTATTTAATTAATTAGATTATTTGGAAAAAGAGACACTTCGATTTACCGATTATAATACTCGTAATTATGCATGCACCTTTTACCTCAGAATCTAATTTTTCAAATTTTCCATGATGATTATCTGTAAATATCTTATCAATAGCCACCAGATTAATTATTTGATTAGTTTTAACATAAATCTTGTGATGTGATTTAGCATGTCTTACCTACATAATAAAAAAATTGAATTACCCAATTTGTTATATTTTTTTCTTCCCACTGCCGCCCGAACAGTGTGAATAAAAACTTAACAAACAACAGGCACCATAGGAGTTGTGTTTCTAACTGATTTTACTTACAATCTACAAACTGTTTATCTATTACTTTACTTATCTATTTTTTATTTTAAATTATTTTTTATTTCATTTACAATAGGAACGGGCACGTACCTAACTCTATGATTTTTTATTGAAAATATCCGTGAGTGTGGAGCATATTCGTAAGGATAGTTAGAAAAGAAATATAGGAATGTAGGTTATTTTATACTATTTGTACATTTTGTTTCTTAAGTTAGCAGTCATATTGTTTTTAAGTACAAAGTTTTGTAAGTAATTAAAAATATCATTAATCTTTCTTTTTACATAATATAGCATTACCTATCTTTATAAGCATGTATTTTCCTACTAAATTTTTTAAAATTTACTTTTTAAGATTTGTATGACTAGGATGTCAATACAGGCTAATTATTAATCCAAAATATAATATGTGTTTATCTGTATCGTAAGTTTAAATATAAGTAAGATATATTTTAAGGGTCCCATTAAAAATTGTTGCATGTTGTTTTAGTATATTTTTTTAGAAATATAAGCGAGTGTTTTCCTTAATGTGCGTATATTTAATAGAAGTCTTTATATTAGATTCATACTTACTTAAACTAGTAAGAAAATTAAATTTAGATACATACCTCTAATAAAATAAATGTTGTACTTAGCTGTCAACCATGAGTTAGCAATAAAATGAAGTATCTGAATATTTAATGAATATGTAAGAAATTGCATGAAAACTGTATTTTCATAAATCATGATAATTATGTTTGGTTTACCTATGTTTATAATTTCCAATTCAATTTTAGTCTTAATACTTTTATTTGATGAACTCAATTGTACCATAATGTAATGCATGCAATTATACACTGGTAAAATGTCCTTCTTATTGTATTAAAAGGCAAATCTATAGCATAGTATTAGTTGAAGTTATTTAAAACTTAAATCATTAACAAGTTTAGTTTTAGCACCGGTGTAAAATTGCGTCCAATAATAAATTAGGAGCTCCTAATATGATTGGTTAATTCAATAATATTAAATTTCTACTGATAATAATCTAAAATAATTGTATTAAATAAATGGTGATTTTAACTGTAGTTTTTATGATTTTTTTGGTATCAATAGCCTAGGATTAGGAGGAGGATAGGAGAACTGGCGTCAGGCCATAAAAAAAATACGCCGTAAAACTTTGTCAATATGAGTTTCGAAAGAAATCATACTCTGCTAAATCGCCAAATAATGGGATAAGGGCAGGAAGGTGATAATTATTTAGCCTCTGCCGTCTCATCCCATTTTTAAACTCAGCCCAAGCCGATAAATCGTCCAGACAGTATTTCGACCACGGATGCCTAATCTCAGTGGAAATTGGCCATGTAATGAACCGATTGAAATGAAATTCGATACACACATAGTCTAGCTAGAGCCTGAGAAAGGACATTGGGTACTTTTTCCCGGGAAAAAATTTTGGTGCGGAAAATTTAGATATTTTTCACAGGTAGTGCATAAGTATAACCTACATGTAGGTAGGTAGGTACACCTAGGTATATCAGGTGCAGCTGCCCTTGTGAACTTTGACTCAAGTGCAGCGTAGTATGAGCACGTGTTTGTCTGTGTGTCACTTTGTTTGTCGAAGTAATTAACTAGAGTTCATATTGCAAACTCACTCCCTTTGGAAGGTAGTTTAGTAGTAGGTTCTACTCATCGTATTCTAGAGAATTTTTAATGAGCCAAATGCATTTGATATTGATCTTATACAATTCATTTATTTAATTACAAATACATAACCTCAAATATTAAAATACTAGTGGACGCCCGCGACTCCGTCCGCGTGGACTGCAGAAAAAACAAAATGTCGAAATTTTCCGTGATTAAAACATTTTCCCGGAATAAAAGGAGGCTATATGTTAAGTGGGAACTGTCACAATATATTCCTAAAAAAATGCATCGAAATCGCGCGACGCAAAGGAGTGGTATTGTGTTTAACAGCCTATGTATATATGTATGTTTGTATGTTCCTTTGAAGCACTACACAGACCAAACGTCTCGGCTGATTTTTATTATTCATACATCAATCGATTCCTCTTGGTCCGGCGAGTGTAACTAAAGACATGACGTTAGTGAAAATCCAATATGGCGACTACTGAACGCCATTTTGTGAAAATGAAAAAAAAATAAAGTCGATAAACTATATCGAGTGGGTTATCGTTGAATAGGTATTTAAAAATTATTTTAAGGTTTCTTTCAATATTTTTCGATTCGACTAACCGTTTAGGATCTATATCGATTTCAAGTTGCGTAACAACCTACATAACAAACATATAAGTTTTTAGACAGCAGCAAGACGAAAGCTTCTTGCTGCCGAGCATGTTGAGCATGTTTCTTATCTTGTATTATAACAAAAAAGTATAAAATGAAAAAACATAATTTAAAAAATCCGACAGATATTTCAATGGATCCTGGCTGTTCAGCTGTTATGTTACGATCATTAGAAAATATTTTATGGTCTTCAATAGTATTAATTCCATAATAATATTATAAAATTCTAGACCACCGGACATCTAAGTACTTGTATTTTTCTTTTCAGTTTTTTTATTGTGTACATTATTTGTTTCTTTTTTAAGCAGTCGGGTTTTTGGGTTTTTTAATATTATATGTTTAGATAGATAAAACCCGACTGCGTAAAAATTTGGTCTATATTGAAGTGGCGAGAACGGCAGGATCATAAAGAAGATTCCGCAGCTTCGTCTAGCATCATCATCATCATCATCGGCCTATTGCAGTCCACTGCTGGACGTAGGCCCCCCTTATCTAGCATAGCGTGGACAAATGTATGGCCAGTGACAAGTTTAATAAACGTATGTGTGGGATTCGGTAGGTTGATGTGTTGTAAAGAGTGTGTGTTTTTTAAAATTTCCAACTGCGTATATGGTACACGTATCTACGAGTATCATCATCATCAGCCTATTGCAGTCCACTGCTGGACGTAGGCCTCCCCCAGGGCACGCTACAAGACTGCCATGGGGGGCATTTGCCCATAGTTACCACGCTGGGCAGGCGGGTTGGTCACCGCAGTTTGTATTTTGGACTACGTTGTCAACACGGGAGGCGCTGCTGCCCACCTCCCGAAAACCCTTAATCGCCTCGTACGATACCCACGGGCAGACATGGGGCGGTACGAATTCTACTCTGCCGGCACCACGCGGCCAACCTACGAGTATATGGATAATTTAATACAATTTCTTAGGATTGAAAATACTTAAAGAAATTATTTTGTTGCTGGGTAACACAATACGTTTGTTTGATGAACGATATAAACTTAGCCGATATAAGATAAGTTACTAAACGAATGCCGAAATGAATTAAAGACCTGTCAGTATAAAATGTTCTTCGAAAAAAGTACCACAATGTATGTTCCCGTACCAGATTTAATAATACCCACGACCAATGTAGTATTGTAGACGGACCTTTGTAAAAATATGTCGCATCTCCGGTAGAACAACGGCACAATTTCCAAAACATAATGGTGCTTCAGGTGTATGGTATGAGGCCTCATATTAACGGGACCCATGCCATCCTCACCTGCTTGTGATGCACCCCAGAATAACAATCGAGGCCTAGGTCACCCGCCAACTCGCACCCTCCTATAAATCGGAATTCACCAAGACGAGCGACCTAGCCTAAGGTCGCGGGTATCGGCTGGATGCAGGCTGCTTCCGACCGGTCGGAGTGGAGGTTCTTTGGGGAGGCCTATGTTCAGCAGTGGACTTCTCATGGTTGATAATGATGAAGATTATGTTACTTTGTTATTTGATATAGTTTCAAAAATAAGTTGGCGTATCAAGGCATTGGGTATAGTTAATAGCAGCAGCTAGTTTCAACAGCATCCTGAATACATTATCATTTAGAACTTACAAGTCAACTCAACGCATAATAATGATTTACAGATGCAGAATGTGCACTCCACTCGCAAGAAATTAATATTGGTCCTGTCCATATATTACGCGTTCGATCTTATATGTACAGATTGTAATGTTATTCACAGGATGTTTGAATTCCACTCATTCGTTCGATTCCTTTTTCTTATTTATTGATGTTGAGATAGAGGTCGATGTATCGTAATTGGAGAAATATACGATATTTTTGTTATTGATCGTAATAACTAAATAAATAAATAAATAAATATTCACACATTTCACAACACATTAACTTAGTCCCACATTAAGATCCCTAAGGTCTTGTGTCGTGGGTACTAAGCAACGGTATATAAATACATGGATAAGTATAGAAACATCCATGACTCGGAAACAAACATTAATATTCATCATATCAATGTTTGCACCTACCGGGATTCGAACCCAGGACCTATGGCGTCGCAGGCAGGGTCACTACCTACTACACCAATCGGCCGTCTAACCGTCTATAACTACCTTATGATTACTATTTTATACAATACGTTTGTGTGAATGGGATGTCAGGAAGAAGAAGGAAATCTATCTTCTTCTTCTATATACATATAATAAAAATATCGCTGTCTGTACATAGAGTATACTTCTATGCTGCTCTGGGAGTGAAAAAGAAAACCTATAATACTACAGCCGCTTCTCTTCCCGGACATACTGTACAAGTCAGTAGAGGGATAAGAGGGTCTTGGTGTTTTGTAGGCGATGGGCTGACCACACATTATCCCGGGAAAATGTTTTTATCCCGGATAATTTCGATGAATTGTTTTTTCTGTAGTCCACGTGGACGAAGTCGCGGGCGGACTAGTCAACAATATGATTCATGGTGAAATCAGTCTTTACTTTTCACAGAGTAAATGAGGTAGCCAAAACTATAGGATGGTAAAAGAAATCCCACAGCCATCTAATTGACGAGGACACATGTCAATGATCAGTTATTAGTTTCTAGTTTCTTTTTAAATATTTCTATAAATGTGTATGTTTCTAATCGTCCTGTACATAGCTGGTCCGGCCTAACAACAGTCCGATCATTTCGAGCTCGGTGCAAATATAGGTAGTACACGCGAGTTGGTTTGCATTAAGGTTCTGCGAAGGCTTCCTACTGTGTACCTACCTGCCTACAATCCTGCGGAAAAGTTGCTCTTATAAAATTAGAATAAATGTACTATCACTACACAGTAGAAAAAACTACTGCAGCAAAAATTTAGATTATTTATTCGATATGAAAGCATACACAACATATTATTCGATTGTAATTTTTTTCTATATGCTACTTTCTATATTTGTTACGGTCTGTCAAGCATAAGTCGACGTTTCGGGGCTATATCGACATGAAGCTCTTCAGCAAGCCTAGCATGACCGGCGAATCACCTTATGATAAATCGATTTAACGACATATAGCTGTCAAAATACGATAACTATAGCCGCCATGTATCGTATTTTGACAGCAAGGTGTCGTTAAATAGATTTATCATATCGTGTTTCCCATGGTCATGTTAGGCCCGCAGGTTTCTCATACCACCAACTATCAAATCTTGTTTTTTGGATTCTAAATAGGTACCAAGAATTGTAAAATCCCGAAAATCATGTAAAATCATTATTAAGTACCGTTTCTATGAAAAGTATAGGTAGTAAACTTGAAAGTATCAAGTATCCATTTACTCCTCAATCATAACTAGGTTTTTTAATCTCATCATCTTCCTAACCTTATCCTGCACCCGTATGATGAATTCGGTGAGAGCGAGATGTCTCACTTTTAAACGTCAAATTCACAGAGCTATTAATAACTAGATAAACTAAGTGGATGTACTTTGCATGTAAAAAATAGACTTAAGAGTTAGAATAGACACTCGTTCTCGAGCCAGGACTGAAGGAATTAGGGCTGATAAAGTGGTTTGCAATCCCTTTTTACACACCAAGTAGAAACACTTGCCTTGTCTAGTTATTACTTAGCTCTGTGGATTTGACGTTTAAAAGTGAGACATCTCGCTCTCACTAAATTCATCTGCTGTTATAAATGAGGTCAGTGCAATATGGTTTCTTTCTAAACTCATATATGTATATTTATATATAATATGTACATAATTTAGAAAAGAGATGGTAAAATTCGTCATCCGATCAATTGACCCGGTGGCTTAGTGGTTATAGCGGCTGGCACGGTTTGCAGTGGTCGTGGGTTCGATTCCCACTCGGGTGAAGAATTTTTTCTATTTTCTTTATGAATAATTTTATAAACTCATATTGCCAAGGATTTGGCGTTTGTTTTACGGCCGGCTGCCTGCTTGATTCCAATCCTTAAGTAGGTATTGACTTTCTCAATGAATCATATTTAGTTAGTGTTTAGTTACTGTGCCAATTAATTCCACTGACAAATCCTCACGTGCGATTTCGACCAAAATACGCAGTACTGGTATGCAATTACATCTATTGCATAAGCCTTGGGGTCATCGACCACGGAGCACTTGTCTACTCGACGGTACAGGTTCAAAGTCAAGGTGTGGCAAGCTTGATTTACTGCATACGAGCATGTTAAACAATGTTATGTACGGACTTCGTGGAGACGCCACTATCTACGCCGATGGTAAATTTGGTATGAAGAAACCTGCGTTATATCGGTTTTCTGCGAGATTTTCTCTGGTATGTATATTGCAAAGTTTTGCGAAGGTTAGTGCAGTTAGCAGAGGCGCCACTTGGTATACGATTTGAAGGATGCAGTATTAGTTTTTCTGTTTCCCATTTAAGCAGTTGTTAATGAGAGAGTATACATAGGAATGTGTGTTCTAGTCGTTATATGCTAAGGGTAGTCATATGAAATTGGGGTCGTAGATCATGTATAACTGCATTGTAGGTACATAGGGTATAAGGTTGTAAGTAAATATTATTGTGGAAGGTGTGGAAGGTACATAAAGGTTGGTCAGTGTCGGCAGAGTGAATAGCACCACATGTCTGCTTGTGGGTATCGTAGAAGACCATTAAGGGTTTCCGAGAGGTGGGCAGCAGCGCCTCCAGTGTTGACAACATTGTCCAGTGTGGTGACTATGGGCAAAACCCCCCTGTGGCAGTAGCCTTGTCGCGTGCCTGGGCATAGATGCAGCAACGTCCGCTACAAACCAGTAAACCTATCGCACTGAAATTATTAATAACTAGTGGACGCCTGCGACTCCGTCCGCGTGGACTGCAGAAAAAACAAAATGTCGAAATTATCCGGGATAAAAAAAATTCTCGGGATAAAAATTATCGTATATTCGTCTTCTGGTTCTAGGCTACCTCTCTACCAATTTTATACTTTTATACAGGGTGTTTTTTTTTATTTCTTGATCGGGCGAAATTTATAGTGTTTATGCTAGTTTTATCATAGATAGATATTAATTATTTCTTGTGAAAAAAATCTCGCTACGCGCTTTTATGTGCATTTATGCAGAAAAACGCAGTCTATTTACTCAACTTTGGACCCTAATATCTTGGGAACTAGACACTTCCCAATTCCATAAAGAAAAATTATCGTAATGATGAGGAGATTCCGTAGTTTTCGGGAACGTTGAAGACCAAAAATCAACCTGTATGTAGGTAGATAAAAGCAAGAAAGGATATTTCGATGTTTGTTTGTAATTTTAGCAGTAATATGTCAATATGGTATTACGGCCACACGGATAAAGTTGCAGGTTTCAGCTAGTATTTTAATACACGTCAGCTTTTTTTTGCGTCGGAGTTAAAATACGTCAAAACCAATTAGACGGCCGATTGGTCTAGTAGGTAGTGACCCTGCCTGCGATGCCATAGGTCCTGGGTTCGAATCCCGGTAGGTGCAAACATTGATATGATGAATATCGATGTTTGTTTCCGAGTCATGGATGTTTCTATACTCATCTATGTATTTACAGAGCCGGATTAGCCACGTAGCAAGAGTAGCAAATGCTACAGGCCCCGCGCATTGGGGGCCCCGCGCTCCAATGGCTGTCTGACCGTAATTTAAAAACTATCATTTTAGATAGGAGCGTAAAATATCTTGCACATGCCTAAAACGCGAAGCGCCTAGGCTATGCTTCACTTCCACCTATCTCATGTTTTAGCAATGGCCAAACTCTCGGTAGAGCTTGAATTTTCAAAAAGTAATAGATAACTTACTTTATTTATTACAGTTTTGTTTGATTTAATACCCCTAAACATGAGAACCTGAAGCTAACTAAGGGCCCCTTGAAAGAATTTGCTACAGGCCCCGCGCAGGCTTAATCCGGCACTGTGTATTTATATACCGTTGCTTAGTACCCACGACACAAGACCTTAGGAATCTTAATGTGGGACTAGGTTAATGTGTGTAGTGTGTGAATTTTTATATTATTATTATTATTTACCATCATGCAACCATGGGTGCAAGCTCCAACTATCATTTTGAAATCACGATCAGCCCGATCATTCATAGTTTCCTTCCAACTAAATGTATCTAATTATTTTAATAAGTATATCTAAGTGAAAGTGCCTGTCTAATGATCGCTCAGCAAACATGTAGCGTCCGTTTCAAAGAATAACTCCTGTGCTTTATTTGGGAACTAAAATTATTTGTATACAGTTACACAGATAATTTAGTTATAGATAGAGCAGCTAACGCCATCATTCATAGGACCTGTTTGAAGAAACGCACTTAAAGATTGATGGATTGGGTACACGGTGTAAAAAAAATTGGCAACCAAATATATTTGCTGACAAACTTGACCGAAAATTGATAGCTATTTTGCATTAAATTTGCTTAATGGATAAGTGAGTTACTGGGTCTTAAGTATTTTTTGTGCTTTTCTTTTTCTAGGTAGTGTTTGATGGCTGTCTCGATGTAGGTGCATTCATATTATTACTATTATAAACGCGAAAGTTTGTCAGGATGTATGTATGTACACCAGTAAACCCTTTCGTCCATCAGCCCCCCTGGCATGACCACGCATCGTGGATATCGTATCGTCTCTATACAAAATTCAACATGGCGGCTATATTTATCGTATTTTGGCAGGTTAATTGTCGATAAATCGGTTTATCATATCGTGTTTCAATAGACAATAGACAAATCTTTATTTGCTAAAACAACACACACTACAGATTACTCTAAAATTGGTAAAGTGATGGTACAATTTTTATGTCTAACAAAAGTAATGTGCGATGTGTCACAATAGCAAGGTCCTGACTCAGCATGTGTTACAGACAAGTCTGCAACGCTGGTAATTCTGCCAGAACCGAAAGGGGAGTGCGCGCAACAATAAAAACTATGATTAAACAAATATTACGAGTATAAGGTGATTCTGCAAAAATATTAATAAGTGATACATTTATACAGGGTGTAACAAAAAGTTTCGCAGGTCATGCTACTAGCGCAGGACGCTCGCGACTTCGTCCGCGTGGACTGGTAGGATTGGTAGGATGATAATGAGTTCATAGATGCGCCGACAATACAACTTTTGTTGTGCATAATAAATTTTGGGATATCAGTGCCTAAAATAGTATGTCAGCAAAGGTTCACTCTCCCTGTCCTACACGATAAGCATAGCGGAAAACGGCAACATTAATTTTTCTGCAGTCAAGCGGAGCAGTGGGAAACAAGCTAGTAAGAAACAAATTAACTATACTAGGTATACTAATGTAGTAACACTAGTTTTCACCTCCTTTCACCGGTTCTGGAAATGGGACAGGCCATCGTACCTATACTATATAAGGTAATATTTAATTATATACATTGAGACCAACCTAGTCTCGTGTTAAAAGAAATGTAAGTACTTATGTTAATTTAACAAAGAGAATTGCTCATTTAACAGAGATATATATTCTTGTTCAGCCTATTGCAGTCCACTGACGGACGTAGGACTCCCCAGGGCACGCCACAAGGCTACTGCCACAGGGGGGTTTTAGCCCATAGTCACCACGCTGGGCAGGCGATATAGTGACCGCAGTCTGATTTTTGGACTATGTTGTGAGCACGGGAGGCGCTGCTCGCAGCAGCTCTTCGGAAACCCTTTATTGCCTCGTACGATACCCACGAGCAGGCATGGGGTGGTACAAACTCTACTCTGCCGGCACCACGCGCAAAGATTACACATCACTAGGTCTATAAGACCCTTAAGTATGCTCTTATTGAATTATTCTCATCCATAAGACACCTTCCGGAATGGCAGGGAAAGGCGAATGATCGCGAGGTGTGGTCTAAGAGTGGGAATAATCGGGAAGATCTTCTCTTAGTGATGGGTTTACTAGAAATACGTCAGTTGTCTTTCCTGCCGTACGTGATGTAAGAGTCGACTAAGTAACTCAGAATTCTCTAACACCCATATCAATAAAAGAAGTGATTACTCAAGTAATTGATTTGGTAAAGATTTTCAATATTTTTAAAAGTTACAATGTTCGTAAGCCTGTGTAGAATAAGATAAAATAGTATCAAGTTCCAGCAAGCAATAAGTAATTAGTTCTTTGCAAATATGAGTAGAGAAGAGTAAAAAAAAATCTCTAAAATATTTAAAAAAAATATAAGTGAGGAAAGTTTAATAAATTAAGGATGGAGAAAAAATTCACATAAATATTACAGATCAAGCCTTCTCATCTAATCTAAATTTTTATACAAAATTTCAATGTTTAAATTAATGTGCCATCTAATCTTAATAATATGAAGCTGTATTTAGTTTATTTTAATAAAGTTTTTGACTTAAACCCCTTTTAATTATATCTATTTCTTTGACTTCTTAATTATACCAATTTATCTGGAGAATGACGTCCTATGAAGCACCACTTTATTTAGTTTCTCTTTATTCAAGGCCAAACAAATAATATATCTATCTATTGTCAGACAATTTATAGGATTCCGACTCCTACACCCTGCTGGAGCTTAATTGGTGACATTTTTATGACGCACTCTGAGAAGGTACTAGTTCCTGTGCCTATCTATATTAATATTGTAGGTACTATTCACGTTTACGAGTATGTTTATACGTGGCACATCATTACCTATAGTTTGAATATTCGTGGCTTCCAAGTTGTTCTAGACTAGGGTTGCTAACCGTCCTTTTTTCCGGTATCCTGGCTGGGATGTCCTGGATAGTTTTTAACCACCATCCTGAGTTTTAGAGTCCTGACACATTCGCTATCGGCAGATTTTCTAAGGGTGCCGACATCAGGTATTGTGACGACGCAAATAAGCGTCAACGGCGACTCGTAAAAAAGAAGCAAATACGTAGTCGCCGGCACTGAATGTGTTAAAGACCTATGTTTTGAAATTCGCACGCCACTAACTCTCTCCAATCGTATTGTCACTGGGCTCGCACATGTATAGTCCTGGCTTTTAATCGAAATGTCCTGGTATTTCTTCTTCGAATCCTGGTTTTCAAAGTTTTGAGATGGCAACCCTATTCTAGACGAGCGTTGCGTTATCATCACTCATTCTTTTCTCATAATATGTTATATCCTTCAGAACTTCAGAGCGATGTTATAGAGACCAGATTAATAATAGTTTATTATTTTCAAGTTTAATACAACGTTTTAATAATAAAAAGTGTTATACTTATTTTTATCGATGTTCAAAACAGTTTTTCATTAATTATTGCTTCTGCCTAAAATGTATCGGCATAGTTCCGATGAAGGTGTAAAAAGAATTTTCTTGTTCGTAATCTTCATATTTTTTTGAATTGCAGAAATGTTGGAAAATGTGCATAGGGAAAATGTTTATTAGTCCTTAGACCAAATCTATATTAATACTGACAGTAAATACCTACCGCAAGAATCTAACTTCTACGGCTACGACTTTATTTACCAACCAACATTTAAGAAAGAGAAATTCGGCAGTTTTTTAACCGAGTCATCTAGATTTACAAATGTCTATCAAAATCTAAGTAGATTGTACACTAGTGTCCGTTTCACAGAATAACTCCCGTGCACGGTATGGGAACTAATATTTTTTGTAAGAAGTTACACAGCTAAATGTAGTCACAAAGTAGAAATTAGCGCCATCGTCCAAAGGAACTATTGGGTGAAATGCACGTACAGCAAAATTTGATGCGTTCGCAAAACGGTCGACAACGGTCAGTTTCAGGCCGTGCGTTCTGCGAGCTACCACGTCCCTGGTCGCGTCGAACACCGTACTCACGCGCGAAAATTAAATAAATAATTATTTTGAATGCTACGTTCCAAAAAGTTTTCTACTATTTCTCAAGTTTTAAATCCTTTTCGGCAAAGGAATGCATTGTGTGATTCTTAGTTTTGGTGATTTTTAAAAATGGTGTGCAAGGTTGCTCCGCATGCTAATGGTCGTAAGTATATTTTTTTAAACTTTTAAGTCCAAATCCACTATTTGAATTATTTATGTAACTTTAAAGATTATTTAAAAGTGGGATGAAATAATAAATTATAATTTAAATCCAGAAGGAACAAAAAAGGATTTTGCTTAACTTTTAATTACCTAGGTTGGTAATTACCTCTTTTAAGATACATATCTACTACCATATATTTTCTACAAAGAAAACTATTCAGCTATATATTTTGCATTGTAGAGTTGCTTTAAATCTTTTTTGCATAGTCTCTGATTTCATCATGCAATTCTTCTGTGTTACTTAACTTAATGTATTACGGGGAACGGTGAATTTTCTCAAAACCCAGAGAAGGGAAATACATAGAACACAATAATGTTTACTAAGTACATTCCGAACATTGCTTTGAGCTCATACATTCTTGTAATTTATTAACCGATATACAGGGTGTAACAGAAAAAGTATGTTAAGCGAAAAGCTGTATAAATAGCCCACTATAGAGAACCTATTCCCAAAATTTGAGACTCGAAATCACATTTTTAATTTTTAAGATTATAAAATTATTAATAAAGAAATGGAAAAAATTCCTCACCCGGGTGGGAATCGAACCCACGACCTCTGCATTCCGCGTGTCAGTGCTCTAATCACTGAAACTTATAATAAAAATTTGCATTTATAATCTGTATTCTGCAGCTTTAACTGGATCCCAGCGTCTTCTACATGGCATAACTAAAAAAGCGGTGATAGCCCAGTGGTTAAAACGTGCACCTTTCAAGCGGGAGGGGCGTAAGTTCGATCCCTGTCACGGGCCTATTTTAATGTTGTAAAATTGTCACTTAGCTCGTGCCTCGGAAAGCACGTAAAACTGTTGGTCCTGCGCCTGATCTCTTTATCTTGGAAAACTGTACTTCTACAAAAGTGACCATAAATTTCCAAAAATAGACCACGTGACTGCGTGACTGTTTTTATAGGTATAATACTATAAATAGTATGATACAGGGTGATTTTTGGTCGTCAACGTTCCCGAAAACTACGGAATTTCCTCATCATCACGATCATTTTTCTCCATGGAAGCATACCTGGGAAGTGTCTGGTTTCCAAAATATTAGGGTCCAAAGTTGAGTAAATACGAGTAGACTGCGTTTTTCTGCATAAATGCACATAGACGCGCGTAGCAGGATTTTTTCACGAAAAATAATTAATATCTGTCTATAAAAAAACTAACATAAACACTAGACACTATAAATTTCGCACGATCAAGGAATTTAAATTTAAAAAAAAAAAAAAATTCCCAGCATTTTTTTTGGCATAAACTTACTTTATTTCATGTATAGAATACGTACCCTTCGTTAAAGGTGGCCACAAAAAAACATCCTGTATTTCTCACCCAACTATGTGAAAAGTGTTTATTGTCACCCAAAGTCCTTTGTAAGACGGTGTTATCGCGTTTCTTTTGTGAAAATTCGATAAAATTGCAATGAAAATAACGTCCATTTTGACGATAAATCGATACTGGCATCGTTTCCGTTTTTATCGATTGTTTATAGGTTTGTAATTGTATCGAACGTCAGTTTAATTGTTTGGGGGGAAATCTAACTAATATTATAATTTTCGAAGAAAACAAAACTTAAAAATAAACCCACCTTTTCTGCGCTACTAATGCTCGTTAACCGTGTGTTAAGTTATGCACCCGTTTATACATTTGTCATCAAAATCTGTATGGAATATCTATAAAATTAAACATTGTTTAGCTTAAATAATATGTTATAAAATATTAATAAGAAAGTGAAAAAAATTCTTCACCCGAGTGAGATTTGAACTCACGACCACTCGCAAACCGTGCTTTCGCTCCAACCAACTGAGCTATCGGGTCAATTAACTCGGATGACGAATTTTACCATCTCTTTTTAAATTACATTATCGGCAACGTTATTTTTTCAATTATATGTTCCCGAAATGAGGTATTCAGAACTGCAGGATTTTAATGGGGATTCCACTGACACGTTTAGCTTTGCGAGGACAAGTGACAAGAATAGCTTATCGGCTATAACAGTTTATCTGAATAGGTCAATCAATCAGGAGAGATTGATGTCAAGCATCTCAGGCATGGCACCATAAGGATCTTGTCCCCGTTTCGTATAGTGAAAGTTTCTTCAATTACCTAGACTTTTTCCCGTCGTCTTAGTACCTACTCTATTAACGAACGTAATGTCTGTTAGTATCACTACTACTAGAGATCAATATTACATGGTAGATTAAAATAACTTGAGCATCTAGTTCAATCTCTTGCATAGCAATGATTTTAGTATTGACCATGAAAAGGTTCAAAACAATCAGAAATTATCAACAGACAATGAAATTCTTGACAGATTTTTATACAAAACACCTTCCATAAAAAGCGATATGTAGATTATTTTGCCCCGGCCCTATTAACGTTAACGTTTTCTTCCTTTCACTCATGCTCCCTTTACGAGTAACTTTACTCACTTCTGCACCCGTATGATCAATTCGGTGAGAGCGAGATGTCTCACTTTTAAACGTCAAATTCACAGAGCTATTAATAACTAGATAAACTAAATGTATGTACTTTGCATGTAAAAAATAGACTTATGAATTAGAATAGATACTCGTTCTCGAGCCAGGACTAAACAAAATTAGGGCTGATAGAAGTGTTTTGCAATCCCTTTTTACACACCAAGTAGGAACACTTGCCTTCTCTAGTTATTACTTAGCTCTGTGGATTTGACGTTTAAAAGTGAGACATCTCGCTCTCACCAAATTCATCATATGGGTGCTGGTCCTGTGCTGATACGGGGTTTGTAATCGAAAACATTAACTGCATCACGTTCCGTGCATATCGTGAAAGTCGATCAAGGAACTTGAAAATTTTCTCAGTAGATAAACTTAACTTATCACTGATCGTTTACATTTATTCCCGCTGTGCTAAACGGGTTCGTTCCTGAGAGCTCCGGTTCCTGAGAACCCCGGTTCCTGAGAGCCCCGGTTCTTGAGGCACCCGTTCCGGAGGGACCCGAATACCATAAATATATTTAAAATAGATTTTTATTATTTTCAACCAAAATAAGTGCCAAAATGTAGATATGTGTTTAAGACGAAAGTAATTTATTTGAAATCATAATAGGTATACAATGTCGAATCATAGTTTTGATTTAGACATTTTGAATAAATACTCGATGTTATAAGTAGGTACTATTTTTATGAAATAAAAAAGTAAATGTAATGGTAATGTAAAAAGAACATAAAAATATATTTTAAAATTTATTATAGACAACGATAATTAACTATAACGATAACTAATTATTTCAAAAATTCAACTACTACCTACTACTTTATGTTGTTTATGGATATATTTTTAAATTATGTTGTTTATTTTTCAGTTAATTTTTGTATTGTAAGAAAATAATGATTTTATAATTACGTTAAAAGTTTATTAGAGTGTTATTAACTATACTACAAACATTATAAAATTAATTTCTAAAAGTAAAGATAAGCTCGCCTTTGTACTATTTCTTTTACAACTTACTGTCTATGATGTGTACATACAATAAAGAATAGAGTGAGACACTCTCACACTTTTAGTTTTAATTGTCATATTCCATAGAGAGTAGGTTTTTTGATTTTCCGCATACCAAAGATGAAATTATTGTGATTAGTCTAAAAGAGTCTAAGTATTTAATTATAATATTTGCATTAACTAAAGTTGTGTTTTATTTTTTCCTATACAGATCAAACTTTATTAAACATATTATCTGCGGACGGTACTTTTTAGCTAAACTACATGTTAATAACATTTTATAAAGATAAAAATTCGCAGAGCGGAGCGAAGACCTATCATTAATCTAAGGATACGATTACGTAATGTTACTGTAAATACATTTTTATAAACGATACCTTAAAACAGACTTCATTTCTCCATACTAATTAACCTATTTATTTTGTAGCTTTTTGAATCAAACTATAGAAAATTTCGCTGGTTCAAACCAGTGCCTTGTACGGTTCTTTTGTTGGGTTTTGGCTTTTCTGTGACGTAACGTAAATGAAATAACGGTAGGTTTATTATGAAGGGAATCATGGATCATGTAAATGAATATCACTTTCTACAAAGTAAATTTTTTTGGAAAATGCAGGGTATAACAGGAGACCCCTCCTGTAATGTTCAGTGAAATTCTGTAAAAAATATGTTTTTCATTATTTTTATATTTTTGCAGGTGTACCGGGCGACACTCAGGACTCACAAGGAGAGGTGGCTGACTATGAAACTGCTTTGGACTCTGCAGGTAGTTTGGTTTTTTGTTTAGGTTGAGTTTTAATTATTACCACTAGGTACCTTATACGAGTATACGGGAACATACAAACATCAGTGTACTGCTCGACGTAGGCTTCCCTCAAGGCACGCCACAAAGCTATTGTCATAGGGGTTTTGCCCATAGTCACCACGCTGGGCAGGCGGGTTGGTAATCGCAGTGTGATTTTCGGACTATGTTGTCACACGGGAGGCCTGCTGCCCATCTACCAAAAACTTAATCGCCTCTTACGATACTCACGAGCAGATGGTGCGGAGCTGAACGGAGCTGAATATTTAAGCCAGAATTAATTAATGTACAGGGGATGGAATTATCGTAATCGGAGGAATAATTAATAGCAATCAACCGTTGGATGGTGGCGCTAGTTACTATGTGTATGACGACTTTTTCTGATTTACTGCATACAAAAAATGTTAGTTCCGAAATCAGGCATAGGAATGTATTGTATGACTAGTGGACGCCCGTGAGTCCGTCCGCGTGGACTACAGAAATAAAAACAAAATATCGAAATTATCCGGGATAAAAACATTTTCCCGGGATAAAAAGTAGCCTATATGTTAAATGAGACCTGTCACAATATATTCCTGAAAACTGCATTGAAATCGGTCCAGCCGTTTCAGAGATTAGCGTACACAAACGCACAGATAAACAGACAAACCGACAAACAGACAAAAATTATAAAAATCATTGTTTTGGGTACTATTGCGTTGATAAAGGTATTCTATAATATTTTTTCTTATATATCTGCCATGTACAGACAGCGATCCGTTACATTTTTATTATATGTATAGATATTGATGATACCGACAGAGACTGCCATCTTTCTATCGATAGTTTATATGATTTTCCTTCTCTTCATCATCTAGATTCTATCAAACTTAGTGAGAGATGTGATATTATTATAAGTACAACTTTAGTCACGTGTGCTACACGTGTGCGTATGCGCACGTATAATTTTTAAACTTTGATTCTCAGCATATGTGACACGTTTTTGCACAATTCGGAAGCTTTTTTTATGAGTATTTATTTTTTCTGATATAGCTCCTTATTTACACAGTTAATATTAATTTAAAAAAAATTACACACGTTGTCAAAGATATAGAAAAAGATATAAAAACTTCAGGTCATTGCACTTTTATATTATGCAATAAGTACCACATATTTCATACTAGTTGTAGTCGTATAGTAGTAATACTCATACCAATCACAGTTTCTTACACACATTAGCTACCCATGGAATAAAAAGGTAAATACCTACTTCTACTAAATTAATGCATACAACAAAAATTCATTGTAAGTGATTTTTATCACTTATTTATTATATGGTTCTCTTCCCGGGCATACTGTACAAGTCAGTAGAGGGACATGAGGGTCTTGGTGTTTTGTAGGCGATGGGCTGACCATCTGTCACTTCTAACCGAACTTGTACATCAACTATACCTACTATCAAAATTGGTCAGAAGTGGCACCATGTGGTTCTATCGGCCCTTGGTGCTCTGCCTACCCCGTAAGGGATAAAGGCGTGATTATATGTATGTATGTATTTATTATATCTTACATAGTTATATACATATACAGGCTGTTTTTTCGTTGCCACCCTTAACGAAGGGTGCGTACTCTATACATCAAATAAAGTAAGTGTACGGGCAATGACCGCACAGGCTTTTAGTATGCGTCAGCACATAGCGCGCAATAAATACCATTGTTTTCTTATATTTTTATGCATTCTTTTACATCGAATAGATCAGCATCCAACTTTCACTATAAGTTGTAACTATAACTAAATATATAACGTTTTTACTTAAACGTCCTTTCAACTATTACTACCAACAACAAGTCAACAAATATTAAGTGTACAGGCCTTACAAACCCGTACATTTTGGTCCTTCGAAGCCTAAGAAGATTTTGGTGTTTTTACGTCTCTCCGAGCGGTAGCGAATCGGCTTAACTGGCTTGCCACCAGCGGCATCCCCCGGTTAAGTTGAGAAGGAATATCGCACATACCGTAAAGGGAGTGTGAGGACACTGGATACTTCCTGACAACTTCCTCGATTTCAAAGCTCTCACTTGTTGAGGAATTGAGAAGGTTTGAAGATTTCGGAACTCTAACTACAAGTTTCGAAGTTAAGAAGATTTGAAGAAGAACACTGCATATAACAAGCAGTTTCATAACAACAACATTTGTTTCATCAACTACGAAGCAGAAAACAAACAACGAATATGGCTACAGAAAACCAGGCTATGATTAACAATCAAGTGGAAACTTTTGAAAAAATAAAACGATTATGTAACAACTTTCGCAAGGATAGTGCTACAAGGAAAACTTCCTACTACTTAGAATCAAGACTAGACGCCCTGGAATCACACTGGCAAGAGTTTGAGGAACAGCATAAGATTCTCATGGGAATGGAAGACAAAAACATCGATTACTTCCAGGATGGGATTTATGACAAACTTAAGTCCCTTTACGAAGAAACGAAGGGAAGCATGTTGGCGTTAACTGACGAAATTTCTAAGAAAAACACTCAATTTGGAAATGATAGTCAATACGAAATGCCAGGAATGTCGACGGAGGAGCCTAAACAACAAGTACAAGACTTGCTACGTCAACAAAAATGCAACTTCAAGGCTTTTCAACGAGTGCAGCTAAAAATTAACACGGCGGATTTAACAGAAAAATGGGAACTAGAGGATAGCTTGAATACATTGCGAGTAAAATGGGAAGCTATTGACAAACTCAACTGGAAATTAGATTATGCTCTGGCAAGTCCAGACGAAGCATATGAACGACAATATGCGGCGATGGAAGCAGCGTACGATGTCTTAAAGAAAGAAATTAATCATAAAATATGGAACAATGCACATTACGAAAAATCTGCACCTGCTGTACAGATTCCAGAATTCTCAGGCAATTATTCTCAATGGACATCATTTAAGGATTTATTCACGGAAGTTATCCACAAGAACTCATTGATACATAAGGCTCAGAAAATGCAACATTTGAAGTCCAAACTATCAGGAGAGGCGGAAAGATTAGTTCGTCATTTGAAAACTAGCGCTGAAAATTATGAATCATGTTGGGAACTACTGCAACACCGATATGATAATCGACGACTGATGTGTACGTCGTATATAACGACCTTACTCAACCAGCCTATCCTGCAACAAGCCAATGCATTTAACTTGAAAAAACTACATGACGTCACTCTGGAGTGCCTCAATGGCTTGATCAACCTTGGAATTGATACGGCCACATGGGATCCGCTAATTGTTCACCTACTTTGCCAAAAATTGGACACAGACACTTATAACGAATATATCAAGGAAATGAAGTCACCGAGAGAGCCACCTGAGTTAGAAGAATTCGTAATGTTCCTTGAATCAAAGTTCATTGGCTACGAGGGAATGCGTGGTGCCCCAATTCAGAAACAAAGTCAAACTAATAACAAGAAAAACAACAACTATTCAAAACCAATGACCTTTAACAAGGCTACAAATGCACAAACATTTTACACAACAGCAAGAATTTGCCCGATATGCAAAACAGATCACGTGTTGTTACAGTGTGACAAATTTTTAAGCATGACTATTGACGCAAGGGATGCCCTAGTAACAAAAATGAAACTTTGCAGAAATTGTCTATTCAGTCATGGCAACAAACAATGCATATCATACAAAACATGCAGAATATGCAAAAATCAACATCACACATTGTTACATGCGAACGACGAGCCTATAACAGCCAGCGGTTCTCAACCTTCTCGTATCAAACCGTCGTCACCTATTACTAACCGGGTTTGCTCCATTACAAACAAAGAAAAGGAGGTTTTACTGCCTACGATATTGCTAAAAGTTAAGAACTTAGAAGGAAACTACGTTACATTACGTGCGCTTCTAGACCAAGGCTCACAGGTCAGCCTTTTGACAGAGAGCGCAGCGCAACTACTACGAATTCCGAGACAAAAACTGAATGCTGTCGTGTCAGGAATCGGATCGTTATCAGGAAACTGCAAGGGAGCAGTGACTCTGGAATGCAAGTCAATTCATTCACAATACACGTTCAGCGTAGACACTCTAATCATAAACAAACTAATTAGTGGTTTACCTAGCCAGACGTTTGAAATAAAAGATTGGGAATATCTGGAAAATTTAAAGCTGGCGGATCCGAATTTCAATATCTCTGCGGCGGTAGATTTGCTATTAGGAGCCGATATTTACTCCGAGTTGATAATGGATGGAATAATAAAAGGCAATAACAACTACCCCGTAGCTCAACAAACAAAAGTTGGCTGGATTTTATGTGGAAATGTTAAAACATTTAATTGTTTTGTCACATTGAACGAATTACAAAATATAACAAAATTCTGGGAGTCAGAAGAAATATCTGGCACTCCATTAAACACTGAAGACCACCAATTTTGCGAAAATCACTATAAAGAAACTACCCAGAGGCAACCCGATGGCAAATACATCGTGAAAATGCCCATGAAACCAGATTTTGAGAAAAAATTGGGAAAAACAAAACGTCAAGCCATATCTCAGTACTTACAACTTGAGAAGAAAATGGCTAAAAATGCAAACTTTGCAGCCCAGTATAAGGAGTTTATCAACGAATACTCGAACATGAGCCATATGGTACCAGTGACGTCATCAAGAAGGACTTCACTTCAAGCCTTTCTACCACACCACGGAGTAATACGGGAGGACTCTACCACAACTAAACTAAGAGTCGTTTTTAACGCATCGATGGCCTCCGACTCCAAATACTCACTCAATGATTTGATGTACACCGGGCCCAACTTACAAAAGGACATGTTAACTCTAATGATTAACTGGCGAGTACATAAGTACGTATTTACCGCTGATGTTGAAAAAATGTACCGCAATATAATGTTGCACGACAGTCAACAACGTCTGCTAACTATTATATGGAGAAATAACCCTACGGAACCCCTACAAGAGATGCAATTGTGTACCGTCACTTATGGGACCAAAGCAGCCCCATATTTGGCAATGAGAACTTTACATCAATTGGCACAGGACGAAGGTCACTTATACCCTACAGCATCAAAGGTTCTACGGGACTATTTCTACATGGATGACCTTGTTCACGGACAAGACAGTATCGAAGCCGCAAAACAACTGATACAAGATCTTATATCACTTCTACGTAAGGGCGGTTTTAATCTGCGCAAGTGGGCAAGCAACGAACCAACGATCTTACAAGACCTTACTGCAAAACAAAGGTGTAAGAACCAAATAATTAACTTTAAATCGGAGCAGTTATCAGAAACAAAAACATTGGGCATAGGGTGGAATCCCGAACTCGACACTTTTACTTTTACTTGGAATGTGCCAAGTACGAAAAAACAACCAACGAAACGCAGTCTACTCTCTGACGTCAGCAAACTATACGACCCACTAGGTTGGTTATCACCTATCACAATAAAAGCGAAACTTTTGTTTCAAAAACTATGGATTAATAAGATTGGTTGGGATGATTATTTACCCATAGAAATTTTCAAAGAATGGGAAAAGCTTCGGAAAGATCTTATAAACATCAACAAGGTATCAATCAAACGGTGGCTATACTGTTTGGATAAACAAATAGAGATACATGGATTCAGTGACGCAAGTGAAAAGGCCTATGCCTGCGTAGTATACAGTCGCACAAAAAACGAAGCGGGTGATTACGTCATAACATTGATCGCGGCGAAAACAAAAGTTGCTCCGATTAGTAAAAAGTTATCGCTGCCACGGCTAGAGCTTTGTGGGGCCTTACTACTAGCTAAACTGATCGAGAAAATAAAAAGCACCATCAGGGAAAAACAGCTCGAGATTTTCTGTTGGAGTGACTCGCAAGTTGTACTAGCATGGATACAAGGAAACAGCAACAAATGGGAGAGATATGTCGCCAACAGAGTTCAACAGATTAACAAGATAATTTCACCAAAATATTGGCAGTATGTTAAGTCAGAAGAAAACTCAGCTGACTGTGCTACTAGAGGTCTTTTCCCATCTCAACTTCTCAATTTTGAATTATGGTGGGAAGGCCCTAAATGGCTGAAAAACATGGACAAAAATAAGGTCATGGAAATTCAAACATACACGACAGATATTGGAAAACAATCCACAGCACGGCTCTGCCTAACAACGAAATCTGCCGACTGTAATGAATTGATTGAACTACTTTTGCATAAATACAGTTCACTGTTCCGGTTAATACGAGTAGTCAGTTGGATATTACGATTTATCGCTGCACTCTATCGTAATAATAATAATTATAACGACACCTTATCTATTGAAGAGATGAATTCGGCAACACATTTCATCATCAAGCGCGTACAGAGGACGCATTTTGGAGAAGATTTAGAACATTTACGGAAAAATGGAACAGTACCGCGAAAAAGCAACCTACTAAAACTAACACCCTTTTTGGACGGAAAAGGGATTATGCGTGTCAACGGGCGCCTACAGAACTCGACATTGCCTGAAAGCGCTAAGCATCCAATTATTTTACCAAACAATGGGCCTCTTACAAAGCTCATAATAGAGGATGCCCATAAGAGAACACTGCACGGTGGAGGCCGGCTAACTTTGGCCTTCACACGCCAAAATTACTGGATTATTGGCGGCAACCATACTATAAAGAAACAATTGAGGCTATGTGTGAGGTGTCATCGCTTTAAAACCCCATAAGACTGAACAAATTATGGCAGCGCTACCAACAGTACGAGTAACTCCTACCAGACCCTTCACCAACACGGGCATAGACTTTACGGGCCACGTGGATATAAAAATCAATAAAGGGAGAGGAGTCAAGACTTGTAAGGGATACATAGCTATCTTCATCTGCATGGTAACTAAAGCTGTGCATTTGGAACTGGTTTCCGATC
Organism: Carposina sasakii; assembly: GCA_014607495.2. Taxonomy (NCBI): domain Eukaryota; kingdom Metazoa; phylum Arthropoda; class Insecta; order Lepidoptera; family Carposinidae; genus Carposina; species Carposina sasakii. Next base: position 13,296,232 of record CP053158.1, read on the forward strand.
TAAGCACTCCCACATTCCTGGCTGCATTGAAGCGAATGTGTGCACGGAGAGGCACACCGAGACAGATATTCTCCGACAACGGGACGAATTTTGTGGGGGCCGCAAAGCAGTTACAAAAGGATTTTCAACTCTATCAAACCTTCACGTCTCCCGAATTTGCTTATGAACTATCACAAGCATCCATAACATGGCATTTCAACGCCCCGGCCTGGCCGACTGCGGGTGGATTATGGGAGGCAGCGGTGAAATCTATGAAGCACCACCTCAAACGAGTTCTCGGAGAACAAAAACTAACCTATGAACAATTTACGACCTTATTATCGACGATAGAAAGTTGCATGAACTCCAGACCATTAGCGCCACTATCAGAAGATATCGAGGACCTCGACTATCTTACTCCAGGCCATTTCCTCATCGGCGGACCAACGCTGGCTATACCTCAACATGAAGATGGAGATTTCAACCATTTAGATCTCCGCAACAGATGGAGACTGGTGGAACAAATCAACAGACATATCTGGAATAAATGGTCAAGCGAATACCTAACGGAACTACAGACTAGGTCCAAGTGGCACCAACCTAAAACTAATTTGGAAAAAGGAAACCTAGTTCTTATAAAGAACGAGAACATACCTCCCGGGAAATGGGCAGTAGGAAGAGTCCTGGAAACTCATCCAGGATCTGATGGTTATGTCCGCGTGGTCACATTAAAAACAAAGGGAGGAGAGCAAAAACGACCTATCACCAAATTAATACCATTTCCAGAAAATGAACCTAATTTCCAAGAACCTAAGATTGCTACAACTCAAGAAAAAACAATGGAAACAAATTGTAAACAAAACAAAACGAAACCCAAGACAAGACGGGCTAAGAGCGGCGCTTTTGTGCTCTTTACGACCATGCTGGTAACATTTATGGGAAGTGTGCAGTCATTACCATCCTCCAATTATAAAATAACAGCCATAGAAAAGGATCATCCTATTTACTACGACGAAATCGGAAAGCTACAGTTAATTCACGACGAATGGACTTTATTAGTATACTATAATCTTACTATATACTGGCAAGGTATAACAAATATTAATACATACGTGACCTACATAGACAAGTTATGCGAGCATATGACTCATTTGCCATGTGAGACTATAGTAAAACAATTGCAACGTGAGCTACATCACTTGTCCGAATCTTTGCCGATTGCATCCCTACCAGAAGGAATACATGATATCTATGAATTACTCTACGTTAAAGCTCGCATCACAAGTAACTACTTATTGGTAGAAGTTCATCTCCCACTGCTCAGTGACGATGAGTTCACCGTATACAAAGTTATACCCTTAGTGTTCAACCGAGAAGATCGCTTGAAGATTATACGCCCATCTTCATCTTATATTGCCATCAACCTTCTCAAGAACACGTACCTGTTAATGGAACAGCAGGACCTTGAACGTTGCAACATAAATAGAGTCGGAAACTTCTTTTGCATGGCACAGCAACCTGTATATAACATGCACTACAAGAATGCGCCATGCGAAGCAAAATTGTTTAGCCAGCAGAACTCGCTATCGTGTGGCATTGACGAAGTTCAATGCATGGATAATTGGGTCAAACTTTATAAACCCAATCTGTGGCTGTATAGTAGCTGCGATAAATATCTGTTAAGAATAATCTGCGGAGAAGATGTATCAACAGAAACAATCTACGGAAATGGACTAATTTCAATACGTCCAGGATGCCAGATACAAAAACATGGAGAGACAATTTTCACTTACAATAATTTTGGGAGCCAAGTAAACGTACAACCTGATATGGAAGTACCATCTCTGAAAATTAATAGCATGGTAAATACAAACTGGCGCCATCTCAATATAACAGCAATGGATAAGCCGTCTACATCAATGTCACAGCTCGCTATGATACAACATAGGATCACCTATCAAAAGGAACATGAAACGTTACTTACAAACGAGAAAATGTCTATTCATAACATCTGTCATTACGCGACCTCTACTTTGTTAGTGGCAGGAGCATTGGCTGTAGTGATATATTGGATTATCAAAAAGAAAGATATCAAGCAGCCACAACAAGAAACCAATAGAGAAAGTCAAGAAGTTGAACAGAGGACTGAGCTGCAGATCATCGACTGCCCATCAGGATCGCAAAACCTCAAGAACCATCAACCGAAGACATTTCAATTTGATGATTGATTTACTTTTATTTGTACTGGATGCTTATCTATTTTTATTTTTTTACTTTTACTTTCCCTCGGGAGCATGTACGGGCAATGACCGCACAGGCTTTTAGTATGCGTCAGCACATAGCGCGCAATAAATACCATTGTTTTCTTATATTTTTATGCATTCTTTTACATCGAATAGATCAGCATCCAACTTTCACTATAAGTTGTAACTATAACTAAATATATAACGTTTTTACTTAAACGTCCTTTCAACTATTACTACCAACAACAAGTCAACAAATATTAAGTGTACAGGCCTTACAAACCCGTACAGTAAGTTTATGCCAAAAAATGCGGGGAAACGATGTAAATTTTGGATAAAAATGATCGTGATGATGAGGAGATTCCGTAGTTTTCGGTAACGTTGATGACCAAAAATCATCCTGTATACACCACTGTGATTCACAAATTGGGTGATTAGAACTGCAGGAACGCGAAAGAGAGAATAACTTCGAGATTATAGTACGGGTGAGAAAGATCAGATATTATACAGGGTGTGGGTGACAGCCAGGCAAATACTGAAATGTTGAACAAGTACCATTGTGCTGAGTTATACTACAGTGTTATAACTCGCAGGAAATGGATTTTTGATTTGAATCAGGAATCTTTGCTCTCCGCGCCAATTGTATCGGGCGATCTTGTGACTAATTAAATTATTGGTTATTGTGTGACACATTGCTCTTTTTTGGATCACTTGAGGGTTGATGATGTTTAAACCATCCCATAGCACGCAACTCGCAATATCCGAACGGAATCTGTATTTACACGTGTTCCGTACAACCTAAATGGCAATTATAGAATCGCTTATAAACTATTCGCACGTGACGATTGCCTATTTTCTACTATTGATAAGATAAGAGAAGTGCGAAAAGCTAGAATTACATTATCACTTAAGATAAATGATTGAGAAACTGTGGTTAGTGATACAAACTCGTTTCGGTGACTATAGAGACTTATCGGAAGATCGAACTTCTTACTAAGACTCGCCCACCATCTGACCCTCGAATCTGACATTAGGGATCATAAACAACTACCTATACAGTTGCGATGAGAAACTATTTGAAATCCGAACACATTCTACTAATCCTACTTTAATATTATAAAGGCGAAAGTTTGTAAGTATGGATGGATGGATGGATGTTTGTTACTCTTTCACGTAAAAACGGCTGGAGCTATTTTAATAAAATTTGGTATGCAGTTAGCTGACCCCCTGGATTAACACATAGGCCACTTTTTATCCTGGAAAAATATTTTTATCCCGGATAATTACGACATTTTGTTTTTTCTGCAGTCCACGCGGACGAAGTCGCAAGCGTCCACTAATATCTACCTATACATAACTACTTCTTCCAAAAACCATGTTCTAATTATTTTACAAATGTTTCACCAAGAGCCGGGGAATCATCCTCGTCAAAATCAAGTGTTCGTGTACCTTGTACACGTGTACTCAAGTGTAGCTTGTGTTCTAGCTACGTTTTTTTGGAAACACAGCCTACTCGTATATATGTGTATGTTTGTCTCTATTACCTTTAGAAATCACGATTCATTATCTTTCACACACAATCTATCTAAAATTGTATAACTATACATATAATAAAAATTTAACGGATCGCTGTCTGTACATGGAAGATATACGACAAAAAATGTTATACGAGTCCTTTATCAATGCAATAGTACCCAAAAGAATGATTTTTAGATTTTTTTTCTGTTTTGTCTGTGCACGCTAATCTCAGAAACGGCCGAACCGATTTCGATGCAGTTTTTAGGAATATATTGTGACAGGTCCCACTTAACATATAGGCTACTTTTTATCCCGGGAAAATGTTTTTATCCCAGACAATTTCGACATTTTGTTTTTTCTGTAGTCCACGCGGACGGAGTCGCGGGCGGCCACTAGTAGGTATAATATAACATCACACATATGACATAATCCATTTCATTCATATTACGTTTACTTCTCATATTATTTACGTTTTATTACGTGTAACAAAAAAACGAAAAGGTTAGTATTGTTCTCCGTTATGATATCACGGGCAGAGCCGTAATATCTGAATGACTGTGCGCATATTGTAAATATTATCGGATCTCTACAGGTGGACGTTACACAAACATAATTCAATAATATAACATAAGAAAGCTTGTATGGCTATGTTACTCATTAGTCTTAGGTCTCTTGCTTTTTGTCTGAGTCCGAAATCAGAGGACTGTTTAGGCTTTTGCAAGTCTCCAATTAAATCTCTTGGTTCCTCATCAAAGAATGAATGAATGAATGAATAAATAATCTCTTTCTAAAAACCTAGTTCTTAAGGACTGCCATTATGGTGGTAAACACTCAAGTTACTCAATAATGTTATAGTGACGCGTTTACCGTTATGTTACGTCCACTGTGTTACGGCATTACCACTCCGAGAAAACTATTAATAGTAGTACCTGCTGCAAGAAAATTAGGGAGCATAATCAGCTGAGCATGGGAAATCAACTGAATCATTATATTGGTTTTGGGCATATTACGAGTAGGTACGTTTTTTTTTTATATAGTTGCATTAAAAGCCTGCATCTCTCAGTACGTACTTACTTATAATCTGTTTTCACTATGTAACTTAAGGCGCTAAACAAAGGCTCAAATATTAGAGGAAAGATTACGCAGTGACTAATTTCGACCGAAATTAGATATTTTGTCTAAGTTATCTGGGTGGAGAAATGGGTTGAATTATCTGTGTCTCCTAGGGCAGAAGGGACTGCAGTTCGCACTCAGATTGGATGAGAAATTCAGGGTGTTTTTTCGTTGCCACTCTTAACGAAGGGTACGTACTCTATACATCAAATAAAGTAAGTTTATGCAAAAAAAAATGCTGGGAAAATTGTACATTTTTTTTTAAAGTTAATTACTTGATCGGGCGAAATTTATAGTGTTCAGTGTTTATGGTAGTTTTTTTATAGACAGATATTAATTATTTCTCGTGAAAAATCTTGCTTTGCGCGTCTATGCAGAAAAACGCAGTCTATTTACTCAACTTTGGACCCTAATATCTTGGGAAACAGACGCTTCCCAGGTGCATACTTCCATGGAGAAAAAATGATCGTGATGATGAGGAGATTCCGTAGTATTCCTTAAAATCACCTGTATAACCAGCGTTTATTTTCCAGGTTATGGCCGATTCAGTCGCAGCGTGTTGGGCGCGTGCGCATGTGCCTTTTTCACGACAGGCGTGCAGAACTGCGCCATGTCATATGTGCTGCCAGCCGCTCGGTGTGAATTGGAACTCACTACATACCAGGCGGGGCTCATTAATATGGCATTTATGAGCGGTGAGTACGGAGTAATAGCTTTTTTATGATTCAAACTAGCTCTGGTCATAGTGTTTTATCATGAATGTGGATGGTATTTGATCGCGCAGTACAAATGTTTACAGCCAGCACCTACGTAAATATTCTGCTAGGACTCTGTCACACCCTTAGTCGAAATAGTAGTGGGTACTTTGTCTCTGATATGTGGTTTGTAATTTCTTATCGGTAGAGGAGGGAGCTTTAAAATGCATGTAAGGGCTTACAAGTTTAGTTAAAATCTTTTATGTATGTCTAATATCTATACAATAGATACAGCTGTTAGCTATAAGTATCTTAGCTTAGTTGTTAGAAGTACGTAGTTGTCGATATACTGGTATATATAGGATTGTAAAATACATAGCGTGGTACCAAAAAGAAAATGTATAGCTAAGTTATTTTGCTTATACAGGGTATGTTAAGCGAAGAGCTATGTAAATAGCCCAATAAAAGGAACCTACCTACAAAATTTCAGACTCGGAATCACATGTTTATTTTTCCAGATAGTATGGAGAATTCCGAAACAACTCAGGAATGTTCATACCACCTTGAAAAGTAAACATTTGATTTCGGGTCTCAAATTTTGGAAATAGGTTCTCTATAGTGGGCTATTTACATAGCTTTTCGCTTTACATACCCCTTCTGTTACACCCTGTATAGGTAAGTAAACTATTTCTTGACATTTTATATTTATCGTTGTCGAGCTAGTTAAGAGAATCCCGCATGATGTGGTGGATGAGGTCATGTGTGAAATAATCATTACCAATTATGTATTTTACAATATTTTTCGCCTGAAACAATACTCAGTCGATCGACATAATAATAAATTATCACCTATTAATACTTCCTAGTATGTGTCAGCAAAATATTTAGGCGCATTTAGTATATGGACGCTAATAAACCTAAATAAAGCGAGCAATATTACGATATCACAGGAAATAGATGTTTGCTATGATGATGTCTTCTAAATTCAGAACAAAAGCCTAACGGTGTCAAGTTATACAGGGTGTAACAAAAAGGGTATGTTAAGCGAAAAGTTATGTGAAAAGCCCACTGTGGAGAACCTTTCCTGAAAATTTGAGACTCGAAATCACATGTTTATTTTTCCCAATAGTATGGAGATTTTTTAAATATCTCAGGAAGTTTCATACAATCTTGAAAAATATACATGTGATTTCGATCTCTGTCCGTGCATATCTTAAGAAGTAAATCGGGTATTCTCGCAGGCGATATCTGTCCATGCATACCGTAAAAAGCAACTCGGGAATTCTCGCAGGCGATCTCTGTCCGTGCATGTCGTAAGAAGTAACTCGGGCATTCTCGCAGGCAATCTCTGTCCGTGCATGTCGTAAGAAGTAACTCGGGCATTCTCGCAGGCGATCTTTGTCCGTGCATGTCGTAAGAAGTAACTCGGGCATTCTCGCAGGCGATCTTTGTCCGTGCATGTCGTAAGAAGTAACTCGGGCATTCTCGCAGGCGATCTCAGTCCGTGCATGTCGTAAGAAGTAACTCGGGCATTCTCGCAGGCGATTTCTGTCCGTGCATGTCGTAAGAAGTAACTCGGGCATTCTCGCAGGCAATCTCTGTCCGTGCATGTCGTAAGAAGTAACTCGGGCATTCTCGCAGGCAATCTCTGTCCGTGCATGTCGTAAGAAGTAACTCGGGCATTCTCGCAGGCGATCTCTGTCCGTGCATGTCGTAAGAAGTAACTCGGGCATTCTCGCAGGCGATCTCAGTCCGTGCATGTCGTAAGAAGTAACTCGGGCATTCTCCCAGGCGATCTTTGTCTGTGCATGTCGTAAGAAGTAAATCGGGCATTCTCGCAGGCGATCTCTGTCCGTGCATGTCGTAAGAAGTAACTCGGGCATTCTCGCAGGCGATCTTTGTCCGTGCATGTCGTAAGAAGTAACTCGGGCATTCTCGCAGGCGATCTCAGTCCGTGCATGTCGTAAGAAGTAACTCGGGCATTCTCGCAGGCGATCTCAGTCCGTGCATGTCGTAAGAAGTAAATCGGGCATTCTCGCAGGCGATCTCTGTCCGTGCAGGTCGTAAGAAGTAACTCGGGCATTCTCGCAGGCGACAAGCTAGCAACTTGTCACTGATCATTAACATCTGTCCTCGCTATGCTAAACGTGTCAACCCATTTCGGGAAAACAGCGGTGTTATGTATGTATAAATACTATTTCAGGTGGAGTAGCAAGCGCGTTCTTCTGGGGCATAGTTGGTGACGTGTTCGGAAGACGCCGCATCCTCAGCTTCACCCTGATCGTGGACGCCATCATCATGCTGGCTCAGAGCACCGTCACGGATTACCGGGTACTGCTGGCTGCAAGGACTGTTAACGGCTTTTTAATAGGTAAGTATGTCAAATCTGGAATACAAGAAATTAGGAACACGACGAATGCGGAACAAATCGCTGAGGGTTAACATATATTTACATCTTTGTATACAAAAAGGGTATGTTAAGCGAAAAGCTATGAATATAGCCCATTATAAAGAACCTATTCCCAAAATATAAGACTCGAAATCACATGTTTATTTTTCAAGATTGTATGAACATTCCGGAGTTGTTTGTGAAATCTTCATACTAACTGGAAAAATAAACATTTGATTTCGAGTCGATTTTGAGAATAGGTTTTCTATAGTGGGCTATTTTATAGCTTTTCGCTTTTGTTACACCCTGTATACTTACGGATGTATCTCCATAAATGGAGTAATTCGCGAAGGAGATCCTACAGACACATTAAGCATACCGTAGTCAGATCAAAAAGATCAGTGAACAGTTGCTAGCTCATGTCCACTCTTACAACATGCACGGAAGGAAATACAGCTGATGTACCTACTCTAGTAACGCCCCGTATAAGCACAAGATAAGGATAAGGGCTAATAGAACCCTTAATTATAATAGGGATGTTTACGGTTTTTTTATTTGTATTTATATCGAAAGATCATAAAATAAAAGAAACATTTGCGAAAGAAAAACTTCGCTAGCGTGAATACTTTCCGGGATATAACGATTTCAAAATCACAATTTTAGACTTGCCAAAAAACGCTCCATACAAACGGCTACACACTAGTCACTACGTCACTCTTTCGTAAGTTGTATTCGCGTAAAAGAACTTTTCTTCTGTAGCTATTTTAAATATTGCGTTTGTAAATATGGTCACAAAGCAAAAGTTGCTGTAAATGATGCAGGTGGATATGTGATGTTGTAATTTTAAATTAATTTTACATTTGAAAAATGGACTTGCCCACTTAACTTTGAAGGCTTATTACTACCTCATTTGGACACTTAATCAAATTGTAATTTTACAGATAGGTATGATTTTGTTGATTTCTTCTGATAAGCATAATATGTCATAAAATTTCAACCATAGTAAGCATGCCTAATCATTATCTGTATGAAAATAACAGCTAAACGGATCCTAATGAAATTACAGTTTAGTACAAACCGTACAGTCTACATATAAGTAGTTATTATTACAGGTAGGTAAGGTATAGTGGGACTTATTATACCTACCACCATAACTGATAACCATTTACCACAACTATGTACTGATTGTAATTAAATTAATTTTTCAGGAGGTCCCTCAACCCTCGTGTTCACATACCTCTCTGACCTGGTGGGGGTGAAGAGGCGGCAGTTCTACCTCAACATCACCGGGATGAGCTTCATCGCTGCATGGCTTATTTTACCAGGTAAACCACTAAATGCGGTGGAAATAGAGCCGACTAGGTAGGTATACAGTATACCTATATCAATACCATGTGTTTTGTACTGATCAAGCTGAATGGCTTATTTTACCATGTAAATTACTAATTCTTCTATGCTGCTCTGGGAGTGAAAAAAAAAAGTATAATACTACAGCTGCTTCTCTTCCCGGGCATACTGTACAAGTCAGTAGAGGGTCAAGAGGGTCTTGGTGTTTTGTAGGCGATTGGCTGACCACCTGTCACTACTGACCGAACTTGTATATCTCAACTATACCCTCAAAATTGGTCAGAACTGGCACCATGTGGTCCTATCGGCCCTTGGTGCTCTGCCTACCCCGTAAGGGATAAAGGCGTGATTATATGTATGTATATTAATGACTAAATATGTTGGTTTGGTATCCTATATAAAGACGGCTAGGTTGCTATCATACATAAGCCACGTGTTCTGGTACTAAGCACCATTTCTGTCTAGCATAACCTATGTTTTTGAAGTCAATACACCTAAGTTACTTACTTAGTAGACAAAAACATAACAGAATACTAAATTAATAAATAATAAGTTATCTAAGTATAATATTGTGATGTAAATGCTGACAAAACGAAATACAATGACTTTTACTTACAATTTTACAACGATATCACTCTATCTATCTTCTATACATATAACAAAAATGTAACGGATCGCTGTCTCTACATGGAAGATATATGAGAAAAAATATTATAGGAGACCTTTATCAACGCAATAGTACCCAAAATGTTTTTTGGCTTTTTTGTCCGTTTATCTGTTTGTAGGTTTGTCTGTGCGTTTATGCACGCTAATCTCAGAAACGGCTGAACCGATTTTAAGGCGGTGTGATCAGACAAAAGAGGCATTTTAGAATCGATTTTTTAACTACTAGTCCGATTACCACAGCTCTAATTTTTTTATATGTTATTATTTAAATCTTTATCAAGTTTGTGGCCAACGTGGAAACTCAATTACTTAAAAAATTCTCGATAGAATTTCGATTTGAAAATTACCTTTTTTACGTTTTTATAAGCGAAATATCTTGAAAACTATTGTGAATATCAACACGAAACTTGCATAGTTGTATAGCGCTTTATCAGATCTAGTTTATGGCCAAAGTACATTTTTTGTAAATTTTGTAGATAATTAACAATTAATAAAAAACACATCTACAACTACGCTGTGTTCTAATCCTTGCACTGGCCAGTCTCGCTCGGAACATTCAGTACCGCCGTGACCACTGTCAACGCCGGTTCTGTGCTTGTTTTTTCGCGCGCAAATACATAATATAAAATACTATATTTATTTAGTAAGTAGACTTGGGAAATCGTAGTGTAACAAAAGTTAAAAAAAGAGAGACCTTACGTAAAAAAGACTTACTTAGAAAACATTAAGTACCTACCTACATAGATACTTTATAGTATGTTTTAGATTGTACTAGCGCCCGCCCACGGCTTTGCCCGCGTGAGAGTGCATTACTCCCGTGCGAAGCCAAGGCGGGTCCCTAGTTATATTATTATAAACCTTCCTTGTCACTCTATCTATTAAAAAAACCGCATCAAAAAAATCCGTTCCCTAGTTTGAAAGATCTAAGCATACCTATACATAGGGACAGACATCAGAAAGCGACTTTGTTTTATAATATGTAGTGATTTCGTATTTAAAAATGATATTCATAAGTAGGTAATTATGTTACGTGTCTATTTTACCATTTCTACCTAGTATAATTTTATTTATCTACTTAGTTTTTTTAGATCCACAAAATCCCGGGAAAAAATCCGGGATTTTTCCGAACATTTTGTGCAAAAGTTTACGTGTGTTACTATAGTCCTCTTTATGACATTAAACTGCAAATAACTTAGTATCAATAGCAAATATAACAAGTAGCAGTATATACAGGGTGTAACAAAAAGGGTATGGTAAGCGAAATACTATAAAAACAATCCACTGTAGATAACATATCCCGAAATTTTTAGACTAGTAATCGCATGTTTATTTTTCAAGATTGTATGTTCATAATATTCCTGAGTGGGTTAGGTATTCTCCATACTATCTGGACAAATAAATATGTGATTTTTAGTCTAAAATTTTGGTGATAGGTTCTTTATAGTGGGTTATATTTATAGCTTTTCGGTTAACATACTCCTTTTGTTACACCCTGTATATACACCACTTTGGGGGATAATGGGCGTGACTATTATGTATATATGTATATGATTTCAAATTGTTTCGAACATAAATCCCTAAGTTTCCCGCGAATCCCTAGCTGTCCCGCGACTTCGTCCGCGTGGAATAGTGACTTTCGGCAGCATTTTAAATTTTTTGGGCTAATTATTTTGCAAGTAAAACACATGTACATTAAAATAAGTTATTAAACTTATTTAAGTACATTTTTATATGCGACGTTTTTAGTACGATTTTTAAAAGAGCTGTTTGTTGCATATTGTCCTGCTTGATAATCATTATGAAGTTGTACTCGCATATTTGTAGTGAGACAAAACTTTTAAAAATGACATAATTTCCATACAAACTTTCATCCCCTATTTCAACCCCTTACATCCCTTTTTTGCATATGGCGCGCAGTGCTTGGCAAGTTTCTTACTTAATTCTCTGTATTGTTCTGTTCTATATTTTTATTTTCTGAGCCCTAAGCTTTTTTCCGATGTCATCACACAAAATTTTTCACCCCCTATTTTTAGCCTCTTTAGGGTATTCTTTTACAAACTTTGAATGTCTTATTTATTTATATCTAATGAAAAGCCTAAAAAATAAGTTTTAAGCTTCTAGCCTAAAAAATGACGTCATTTCCATACAAACTTTCTTCCACTATTTCAACCCCTTTCATCTCTATTTTGCATTAAAAAGTAGCCTATGTCCTTTCACAGGCTCTAGACTATCTCTGTACCAAATTTCATTTAAATCGGTTCAGTAGTTTAGGCGTGATTGCGTAACACACAGACAGACAGAGTTACTTTCGCATTTATAATCCGAAGGAAGAATTTGAAGATCATACTTTAATACCACTTTGGGGTAGAAGAGTTATAAATAATAAATAAGTGTATTATCCAGCAACTGCAAGCTATAACCGATCATAGTTATTTGTTTAGGAGATATTTTTAATTGCACATCAAATAAATAATCGCCCATCAATTTAATCTCATCTTTTATATACTTTATTACATACATACATACATATAATCACGCTTTTGTCCCTTATGGGGTAGGCAGAGTACCAAGGGCCGATAGAACCACATGGTGCCACTTCTGACCAATTTTGAGGGTATAGTTGAGATATACAAGTTCGGTTAGTAGTGACAGATGGTCAGCCCATCGCCTACAAAACATCAAGACCCTCTTGTTCCTCTACTGACTTGTACAGTATGCCCTTTATATACTTTATTACAGCAATTAAATTATTTTAGTACAAATAAACTCAATGTTTTACAAAATAACTACAGTAGATAATTCGAAAATACATAATATCAGCCCAACTCATCATAAATACTGACTGCACATCAAATTAACCTTAGCGCACAACTAGTATAAGACAAATGACGTTTTGTCGGTGTAACAGTTCCCTTTTCATACAATGATTAAAATAATAAGTTAGGTTAGGTTAGAGTATGACAAACAACGCACGAGCCGAGCGAGCGGAACGAGCGTGCCGCGGCAGCTGCCGGCGAAGTTTCAGAATCGAATTGATGAAACGATATTTTAGTGTTGATCTCACTCATTATGTTATGTTTTGTTTATTTAATTCGGCCTTAGAAAATGGCTTAAAAACAAAAATTTTCCCAATAGACGATTTAAAAAAACCAGTTACGCTCAAAAAGTTCAAAAACCTGATCAACCCTAATAGAGAGTCACAAGTGATCCAAAAAACAGCTATGTATCACACAATAACCAATAAGCCCATTTAACTAGTCGATATCGCCCGATACAATTGGCTCGGAAAACAAACATTAGGTACGGATAATCAAAATAAAAATGCATTTCCTGCGAGTTATAATATTGTCGTGTAACTCAACCCTATAGTACTTGTTCAGCATTCCAGTATTTGCCTGGCTGTCACCTACACCCTGTAAATTTTTAAATTATATTTACAATTTACGCAGTAAGCAACCCAGTTACAAAATTGATTATACAGGAAAGAAATTAAAATCCCGGCAATTAATCCCGAAATCAACCAGAATACGGATGGCGACAGAATAAGGACGTCCGCGGCAGATTGCGCTGGTTGCGGGGGGCGCCCCGCAGTTACGTCTACCTCAACCCCCTCAAATACCTAAAATTCGTCTATTGGAGCGCCTTAATGCAGTTTTCCGGAATATATTGTGACAGGTCCCACTTAACATATAGGCTACTTTTTATCCCGGGAAAATGTTTTTATCTCGGATAATTTCGACATTTTGTTTTTTTTCTGTAGTCAATGCGAACGGGTAGCGGGCGTCCACTAGTTTTTACATTACAGTACACAACTGTATTCCAGAAATGGGCTAGACAGAACTTCATCATAAACTCTCCACTGTCACATAATTTAACATATCGAGTACAGACAGATGTAATTAGGGTTGCCACACGTACTTTATAATAAAGTATTGTACGTTATTTCAGGTAATTGTACTCTATACTTTATGAGAAAAAAAAAGTACGTGAAAAAACTTTATTTCGTATGATTTGATTTCTTTGGGATTTTGAAAAGTTTAGTCTTAAGTAGGGCTGCCATCCACCCGGGTTTCCCCGGATTAGTCCTAGTTTGGAGGGCGTCCGTGGATTTTTATGCTAGGGAAAATCTGATTAAGGCGGTGTGATCAGACAAAAGAGGCATTTTAGAATCGATTTTTTAAATACTTGTCCGATTACCACAGCTCTAATTTTTTTATATGTTATTATTTAAATTTTTATCAAGTTTGTGGCCAACGTGGAAACTCAATTACTTAAAAAATTCTCGATAGAATTTCGATTTGAAAATTACCTTTTTTACGTTTTTATAAGCGAAATATCTTGAAAACTACTGTGAATATCAACACGAAACCTGCATAGTTGTATAGCGCTTTATCAGATCTAGTTTATGGCCAAAGTACATTTTTTGTAAATTTTGTAGATAATTAACAATTAATAAAAAACACATCTACAACTACGCTGTGTTCTAATCCTTGCACTGGCCAGTCTCGCTCGGAACATTCAGTACCGCCGTGACCACTGTCAACGCCGGTTCTGTGCTTGTTTTTTCGCGCGCAAATACATAATATAAAATACTATATTTATTTAGTAAGTAGACTTGGGAAATCGTAGTGTAACAAAAGTTAAAAAAGAGAGACCTTACGTAAAAAAGACTTACGTAGAAAACGTTAAATACCTACCTACATAGATACTTTATATTATGTTTTAGATTGTACTAACGCCCGCCCACGGCTTTGCCCGCGTGAGAGTGCCTTACTCCCGTGCGAAGCCGAGGCGGGTCCCTAGTTACATTATAAACCTTCCTATCTATTAAAAAAACCGCATCAAAAAATCCGTTCCCTAGTTTGAAAGATCTAAGCATACATAGGGATAGACATCAGAAAGCGACTTTGTTATATAATATGTAGTGATTTTGTATTTAAAAATGATATTCATAAGTAGGTAATTATGTTACGTGTCTATTTTACCATTTCTATGACCTAGTATAATTTTATGTATCTACTTAGTTTTTTTTAGATCCACAAAATCCCGGGGAAAAATCCGGGATTTTTCCGAACATTTTGTGCAAAAGTTTACGTGTGTTAGTTAGTATAGTCCTCTTTATGACATTAAACTGCAAATAACTTAATATCAATAGCAAATATAACAAGTAGCAGTATATACAGGGTGTAACAAAAAGGGTATGGTAAGCGAAAGACTATAAAAACAACCTACTGTAAATAACATATCCCGAAATTTTTAGACTAGAAATCGCATGTTTATTTTTCAAAATTGTATGTTCATAATATTTCCGGGTGGGTTAGGTGTTCTCCATACTATCTGGACAAATAAATATGTGATTTTTAGTCTCAAATTTTGGTGATAGGTTCTTTATAGTGGGTTATATTCATAGCTTTTCGGTTAACATACCCCTTTTGTTACACCCTGTATATACACCACTTTGGGGGATAATGGGCGTGACTATTATGTATATATGTATATGATTTCAAATTGTTTCGAACATAAATCCCTAAGTTGCCCGCGAATCCCTAGCTGTCCCGCGACTTCGTCCGCGTGAAATAGTGACTTTCGGCAGCATTTTAAATTTTTTTAGGCTAATTATTTTGCAAGTAACACACATGTACATTAAAATAAGTTATTAAGCTTATTTGAGTACATTTTTATATGCGACGTTTTTAGTACGATTTTTAAATGAGCTGTTTGTTGCATATTGTCCTGCTTGATAATCATTATGAAGTTGTACTCGCATATTTGTAGTGAGACAAAACTTTTAAAAATGACGTAAATTCCATACAAACATTCATCCCCTATTTCAACCCCTTACATTCCTCTTTTGCATATGGCGCGCAGTGCTTGGCAAGTTTCTTACTTAATTCTCTGTATTGTTCTGTTCTATATTTTTATTTTCTGAGCCCTAAGCTTTTTTCCGATGTCATCACACAAAATTTTTCACCCCCTATTTTTAGCCCCTTTAGGGTATTCTTTTACAAACTTTGAATGTCGTATTTATTTATATCTAACGAAAAGCCTAAAAAATAAGTGTTAAGCTTCGAGCTTAAAAAATGACGTAATTTCCATACAAACTTTCATCCACTATTTCAACACCTTACATCTCTTTTTTTGTATTAAAAAGTAGCCTATGTCCTTTCTCAGGCTCTAGACTATCTCTGTACCAAATTTCATTTAAATCGGTTCAGTAGTTTAGGCGTGATTGCGTAACACACAGACAGACAGAGTTACTTTCGCATTTATAATCCGAAGGAAGAATTTGAAGATCATACTTTAATACCACTTTGGGGTAGAAGAGATATAAATAATAATGTGTATTATTCAGCAACTGCAACCTATAACCGATCATAGTTATTTGTTTAGGAGATATTTTTTAATTGCACATCATATAAATAATCGCCCATCAATTTAATCTCATCTTTTATATACTTTAAATGTATTAAAGTATATAAAAGCATTAATCAAAGTATAAATACATACATATAATCACGCCTTTATCCCTTACGGGGTAGGCAGAGTACCAAGGGCCGATAAAACCACATGGTGCCACTTCTGACCAATTTTGAGGGTATAGTTGAGATATACAAGTTCGGTTAGTAGTGACAGATGGTCAGCCCATCGCCTACAAAATATCAAGACCCTCTTGTTCCTCTACTGACTTGTACAGTATGCCCTTTATATACTTTATTACAGCAATTAAATTATTTTAGTACAAATAAACTCAATGTTTTACAAAACAACTACAGCAGATAATTCGAAAATACATAATATCAGCCCAACATAAACTGTTTTCCTCGAATGCAAGACAAATTAATACCTTTTGGTACAAAAATACTACAATCTCATCATAAATACTGACTGCACATCAAATTAACCTTAGCGCACAACTAGTATAAGACGAATGACGTTTTGTCGGTGTAACAGTTCCCTTTTCATACAATGATAAAAATAATAAGTTAGGTTAGGTTAGAGTATGACAAACAACGCACGAGCCGAGCGAGCGGAACTAGCGTGCCGCGGCAGCTGCCAGTGAAGTTTCAGAATCGAATTGATGAAACGATATTTTAGTGTTGATCTCACTCATTATGTTATGTTTTGTTTATTTAATTCGGCCTTAGAAAATGGCTTAAAAAACAAAAATTTTACCGATAGACGATTTAAAAAAAACCAGTTACGCTCAAAACGTTCAAAAACCTGATCAACCCTAATAGAGAGTCACAAGTGATCCAAAAAAACAGCTATGTATCACACAATAACCAATAAGCCCATTTAACTAGTCGATATCGCCCGATACAATTGGCGCGGAAAACAAACATTAGGTACGGATAATCAAAATAAAAATGCATTTCCTGCGAGTTATAATATTGTCGTGTAACTCAACCTTATAGCACTTGTTCAGCATTCCAGTATTTGCTTGGCTGTCACCTACACCCTGTAAATTTTTTAATTATATTTACAATTTACGCAGTAAGCAACCCAGTTACAAAATTGATTATACAGGAAAGAAATTAAAATCCCGGCAATTAATCCCGAATTCAACCAGAATACGGATGGCGACAGAATAAGGACGTCCGCGGCAGATTGCGCTGGTTGCGGGGGGCGCCCCGCAGTTACGTCTACCTCAACCCCCTCAAATACCTAAAATTCGTCTATTGGAGCGCCTTAACTTGATAGAATGGAATGTTTTTCAATAAATAACACCATTTCATAGTAAAAAAAAACGCTCGTATAGCGAATATGTTTCTAAATATAATAATAAAGAAAAGTAAATTATAGGTACTTTATTTTGATGATATGTACTTTTTTTCTTACCTATATCAGCCAATGTACTTTAAATGCAAAAAGAAAAGGTGGCAACCCTAGATGTAATTATGAGTGACAAGTTGCTAGCTTACTCCCGAGGGAATGCCAGAGTTTTTTAGCCGACTTTACGACATGCATGGAAGGAGATGCAGCTGATGTATTTTAGTTTACCCCTCATCGACGCAGTAAATTATCTTATATATCTAGTCTTATTGTTTAAGTGTATAGTGGTTTAGTTCCATTCTATGGTTACTAGATGGCAGCACACAAAATTTTAAAACGCGATATCGTTTCATTTTGTGAGCCCCATACATAATGTAAGTTTTTTTTGTTATAGGCAGTTCAGATATATAATACTGAAATACGTACAGTAGTTTCAGTTAAACCACTTATTTATGATAAAGACAAACGATGGCCATATCAGAAAGACACTTGATATTTCAATCAGACATGCCTTCACCACACACCATGACATTGAACCTGTCTGTAATGTACGAGATACTTACATTCAGTGATGTGCATTCGAGCGTAAGCAGAGGATATGTCTGTCACATTGTACCACCGACAAGTTTTTGTCAACCGTTTACTTAATCAGGGTTAAACTAGTAATTTGGAGATAATTCGGGTATACCCTGGTAACAATGTATCCATTTTGATTGTTCTATCTTTAGATACTTTTCGCAGATCGCAAATTATAAAGGAAAATTCAAAGAGTGTGTAATTTGTAGGTTTTAAAAGGTTGTTGAGACACCATCGTTAAATTTGGCTTATTCATCATTATGTAGTTGTTCTTCATATTGTGCTAATATATCTTTTACTTTAAATTACTCTTATTTTAACTTTAAATTACTTTAAGGTTAAAATAGTCGCTCGTTGTAGTAAGGAAGCTAAAATTACACTTTTTTAATCATATTGCCAAACCTTCTACACGGCGGGCTTGTGGACCAACTGCTCGCGGAAGGCACTAGACACCTTACGCGTACAGTATAATATGGATTTAGGATGCTGTTGGGGCTGCCTCGCTCATTTGTATTGCTCAGCTTCTGGCATGTTCGCAGAAAATCGAACAGATGACTTCTACGCCATAATTAGGAAAAAGACCGCATCTATACTGACAAGGCTACAGTCCAGGGGGTCTACTCTGAAATGCCGCTTTCGAATCTTTCGGTCCGACCGAAGCCCGACAGCATCTTAAAAATGTTCGCAGAAAAATATGACTCGCCTATGCTAAACCAGTTCTGCAAAATATTGGTGAGGCAGTCATAAACTGAGAAGGATTGATTGTTGTAGATTGTAGGAGATATTTTTAAAACGCAGTCATAATGTATAAACTAACATAGGATATAAGTTGTCATGTTTACTAACCAGTGGGCCTACGACGCCTAAATAAATAAATATTATTATAAGTTATATTTGAACTAACAGATTTAACATTATTTTCAGCAATCGCCTGGCTAGTGATACCGTTCAAGGCTTTAGACCACCACTCCATCCTGCCGATCTACTCCTGGCGACTTTACCTTGCCTTGGGTAGTGTTCCAGGGTTCGTCGCTGGTATCTGGGTCCTCAGTTTGCCTGAAAGTCCTCGGCTGCTATCAGATACTAATCGAAGCGATAAAGCCCTGAAACTCTTGGCGTATATTCATAAAGCTAATGGGATGCCTGACGAGTTTAAGGTATTTATGTTTGTTAATTTCTTTATTAATAATTTTATAATTTATGTTTGTGTTATTATTAAAGTTATTAGAAATTTGATTCCGTAATTCTATAATCACAACGAAAGGCTTTTGTAATTATTTTTACTAAATATTGATTGGATTTTCGATGATGATCCTTAAAAGCACAAAGGATTTCCTAAAGTACCTTGGTAACTTAGCTAAAGACCTCCACAGGTGATCAAAAAGCTGGCAGCTTTGTAGCCCAACATTGCTATATAGCGCGACAACGCTGCCAGCATTTTGAGCAACCTACCTCAATGGCTTCACCTTCCATATTTAGTCTGTAAGACTAGTTATGCATAGTTAATTCCTAATTAATGTCTTCCTCTAAAACTTGATCAAGATAAGAGACAGCATCAACTTTATCCTTCAGATAGGCTAACTGACTATTGGAAAAATCGGCTCTAAATTAAAAATAATGTCAAAAAAGAAACTAAAGATTCGACCTGAACTTTTAACTTTCACTAAGCAATAGGACTTAGTTAGATTTAAGTCACATATTGTGTAAAAATGGTTTACGTATTAACTTATTCCGAAAATTTTCATTCTGGGTTTTTTACAGGTAAAAAAGTTGATCCAAGACAACATATTCATAGCAAAGTTGATGAATGTAGATCAGAACAGAACGAAGACACTCTTCATTGGGGTGCTCAAGGACCTAAGGATGTTTGTCTCCAAGAGTTATGCAGTCAAGTCTAGTCTGATTCTCTTCACATTCTTCGCAAACATGGCCGCGTAAGTATTTTTCTCACAGCTGTCCCATGTCATGTGGAATGTTGTTAAAACTTGCTACTACATGCTCGTATAATAGAAGGCATTCGGACATTCTCTCAAGCGTTAACCTAGCAACTTCACACTGATGATTAGTAACATTTGTCCCCGCAAAACGTGGCTGTGGAAACACTTTTATGATCCTGCAGTTCTGGTTACCCCATTTTATGATCCTGCAGTTCTGGCTACCCCATTTTATGATCCTGCAGTTCTGGCTACCCCATTTTATGATCCTGCAGTTCTGGTTACCCCATTTCGGAAACACAGCCGTGTCTATTGTCTGAATATTGTTGCGGCATTGGCTCATAAATAACGTTACAATTTAATACTCAAGCAATGGAAAAGTGAATATTTTTCTCAAATCAAAAAGTTAAATTAGGGTTAGGTAAAGTTAAGTCGTTTGCATCGACCCCGATGAGATTGAATACTGAGTTCTGTCCTAAGCATACTAGATAATGTAAAAGGTATATTCATGTCTTATTTCAGTGGTTTCGGTCTAAACCTCTGGATCCCAGAGCTACTTCTCCGCATGCAGGGCAAAGAGTGCAAGTTCTCCTCCCTCCTCCCTGAGCATGCTAGACTGGTGAACAGCACGAGCCCTTGGGACCGCAGTCATTTTTCCAGGGACCGGTTCAACAGCAGTGATGTACTCAGTCTGGGCGAGGAACAGTGTGATGCGACCATGGATGATGATGTTAGTATAAAAGAGAACAACAATAATGGTAAATATGTTAGATATAATCAATCTACTATCAAGAGGATATATTAAGGTTAGACGCTGGTGAGGTTGGATAGAAATGATTGATATTTTGGGTCTGTTTGGACCTCGGGCATAAATATAGAATAATGTGTATTTTGGCAAAAACTGCTTGCCTACCTGAATTAGTGTAAATTCCAGTTGTTTTAGCGTGAAGGTAGACAAGCAGATTTACTTTCGTGCTAAGTAGTTGCATAGAAGATTAACATTTAGCTCTAGGTACGAGTATCCGGGAGGTGGGCAGCAGCGCTTCCCGTGTTGACAACATAGTCCAAAATATAAACTGCGGTCACCAACCCGCCTGCCCAGCGTGGTGACTATGGGCAAACACTCCCCATGGCAGTTTTGTGGCGTGCTCTGGGGGAGGCCTACATCCAGCAGTGGACTGCAATAGGCTGATGATGATGACGAGTATGTTTAGGAGCTAAACGTGGTTCTAGGATCTATTCATGGATCTATTTCATAATCTTGCTGTTCTGGCTAACCTATAATATATATATATTTATATATATATATATATATATATATATATATATATATATATATTCTCAGGTGTTCACATCAGGCCTCATAGTGGGCGCATGTTGCGTTCTCGGCAACGCGGCGTGCGCTTTGCTATGCGCGCGAGGAGGCGCGCGTGGCGTGCGGCGCGCTGCGGCGGCGTGTGCGCTCGCGTGCGCGCTGGCGTGCGCGTGCCTCGCCGCCTGCGCGTGCGCATGCTCCGCCTCGAACAAAGTGGCGGTGGCTGCAGCTGCGGTGCTGAATGCTGCGTCGCTGAACGGCAATGTACTTCTGATTAGGTTGCTGTTGCATGCGCTGCCAGCAAAGTTGAGGTTAGTGGACTTTAGTATCTTGGTTAATGTCTTGATGAGTTTGTTGAATTTTAATCTCCAACTGTAGCTACACTTATGACTATAGTTTTGCTCGAATGTCTAATCTCTTTCTGAACACTTAGGCCTAAAATTTCGACAAAATCCGTTCTTCTGTGTGAAAATATGTATATTAGACATATAATGAATTCTGCAAAGAATTTGAACAGAACGACAAAAGTGAGTGACATCTTTATGAACTAGATAAATTCAATATCCACATATCTCATATCATTCATCGTTGTCTAAGCCTTCAATCACACTTACTACCCGTTGAAAAACACTCTTATCCCAAAGAACATAGTACATACGACCATGTGTTACACGATGGCCTTTGATATTGCAAAAAATCACTCTTATAATGAACACAGTACTACCATCCCTCACACAAGGTCTACCAAGGAAGCGAAAAGGCTTTTTGTCCATTTGACACACAATAACAAAATTTTCTATAGAAACTTGCATTGCGACAGCTCCACTACAGACAGTTCGTGGTCTTATTTGTACAGTGGTCTGGGCGTCTGCTGGGGCGCGTGGTGGGGGCGCTTCGGGGGCGTCGCCTCCAACTACGCTGTTGGAGTGCTTCTCGACTTCTCCTGCCCTGCCCCGTTCATCTCGGTTGCTGCTTTACTTGCTGGTTGGTAGACTTTGGATGATTTAGCCCCATATTTTCAATTGTTGACTCCGTGATGAGTTGGTGACATTCAATCATTGAGCAATAACTCTTATGTCAAAGAATATAAAGTCATACCACCTGTATATCATGTACTATATCACTTGCATGCCTAACACGACCTGTGAAACACGACATGATAAACTGATTTATCGACATTAAGCCTGTCAAAATACGATAAATATATACACACCATATTGAATTTTGTATAGAGACGATACAATATCCACAATAGCATGACCAGCTAGGGGGGCAGATTTCACCAGAGTGCCTTAAAGGGAAAAGTTAGACCTAAAAATACATGCTTTGGGAATCATCGTTTAGCAACGCTGAAGTTAAATAAATTGACCAAAATACACATTTACCCTTATTGCAGTTAATGTAAAAATATTATTGTTGCATGTATCAAGAGGGGCTTGGTGTTTTGTAGGCGATGGGCTGACCACCTGTCACTACTAAGCGAACTAATTGTACATCTCAAATATACCCTCAAAATTGGTCAGAAGTGGCAACATGTGGTTCTGTCGGCCCTTGGTGCTCTGCCTACCTCATAAGGGATAAAGGCGTAATATGCATGTACGTGGCATCACATTGAGTTCCTTGAATGAGCTGATATGTTCCATTTGCTGGATGGTGTATTTTAAAAAGGTATACTACACATTTCTATTGTTTTCTTTTCAGTATCAGTTGGTGCCATAATGATAATAAAGTTAGAAGATACCGAGGTGCCCCAACCAGAGATAGAAGTTAAGACTGATGAAGATCACGTGGACAAGAACACAGGTCTGGACCGGTACATATCCACTCATATGTAAAACATTATAGATAGTATAGGAGAATCTGTCTACACATTGATCTACCTTAAGCATGTTGAAGACTTTATACCCATTCATAGGGTTGCCAGGTCGAAAAACCAAAAAGCCGGACAGACCAACCAGTTTGGCCGGACATTTGGGTAAAAAACTCAGACTATATTATTTAGGATTTTGTGTCTCAGTATTAATAGGTACGAAAAACTGACAACGCAACCTACTATTGACAGAGCGCGACCGACAGTCGAGTCTGAGAGTCAGAGAGACCACTAGCGACCATTTGTTGTATGCGATTGAAAATGAGCTTAAATACATAAAAGATTTTTATTCTCATATTTAGCACGTAACTCACGTTCCTAATGTTTCGATAATTTTACGATCTTCGTTGTCGCTTGTAAAATTATTGCATTGCCTAAGCTGGCCTAAGCCCCAGGGGGTGGTCATGGACCCTATGGATCCGCGCTTGACGACTATCAAAGCTGGACAGGCCGGACATCGTTATTTTTGGCCGGACACATGACCAAAAAGCCTGACTCTGTCCGGCTTTATCCGGACGCCTGGCAACCCTACCCATTAAAGATGGAAAACCAGAGATTGGAAATGAAATTGGCCCTTTATTATGAGCAGTTCATGTGTTTTTATAGGTGCTTTTTACCCTACTGTCAAAAGAATCAATGGAATGCTGAGAAATCAATGTAATGTTTTTGAGTAAACTTTAGTTAATAGTTTCTTTAATTGATGAAAATAGTGCTAGAACTGGGCTAGTAGCACTGTTGATGGTGCGATATATATTCTAAATAAACATCGTTTGGAGATGAAATAATTTTACTCCGAGATGTAAAGTGTCTTTTTGTATGAAAAGCTTGAGTATTACTGTCACATAATCGATAGAGAATCAGTAGTATATAGGAGTTTTGCTGAAGTTGTATATGTTAAATCTCAATAAAATAATCTTTGTAATACAGTATTCACGTCTGTAGGTACATACCAACTCTGTCCAATGTCTATTTAATATCAATGCTTCATCGGAGAAAACGTAGATACAGGCTGGCCACTGTTCTGTTTTTAAGGAAATGCTGGATATATTCATAAAGACTGGCAGTTTTAAAAAACCTGTCAAATGTACTCGTAGACCACTTAAGTGAGTGTTAAGAAACGTGGATGTAAATCTGAGTGCCTAAACGTAATTTTTATAAGTGTACTGTGAATTTGACTGAAGAAAGAATGTATTTTTGAATGTTTTTTTTATTAGATTATGCCATATATTTATATGATATTTTTAGATAATTTTATGTCTAGTAGTTGAAGTAAGTACTTAAAATAAATATCTTTGTTCCTAAATGTCTTGAAGATTTATTAGCTATTCTCTTTTAGTATCCAGAGAAGTATGTCTCCTAAATGCTTAAGTATACCTACAAGTAGGTAAAGCTTAATCAAAAAATTTTCTTTCTCAAAATAATACATTTTCTATTATTTTAATATTCTTACAAAATATAAATTGAATTTTCTACACGTTTACTATCACTTAGTGCACAATGTTATTCTAAAATCACAGACAATCCTTATGCGTAACAGGAATAAGGTTTACAATTTTGTTGCGGTTTCCTTCGTTTTGTCTGGAGGCAGGAACCATGCTGCTACCACGCTACCTGTAATTAATTGCAAATTGTATCATTTAGTTATTTAATAGGAGTATCGATCGATAACCTCATTTATTGTAAGAAAAAAAAACAATTTACACACTTCACAACACATTAACTTAGCCCCACATTAAGATCCCTAAGGTCTTGTGTCGTGGGTACTAAGCAACGGTATATAAATACATAGATAAGTATAGAAACATCTATGACTCGGAAACAAACATCAATATTCATCATATCAATATTTGCACCTACCGGGATTCGAACCCAGGACCTATGGCGCAGCGAGCAGGGCCTCTACAAACTACACCAATCGGCGGAAAAAACCCTACTGAGTAAAAATTTTAACCTGCTCCCCTAGCATGACGACGCATCGTGGATCTGTCTCTATACAAAATTCAACATGGCGGCTATATTTATCGTATTTTGACAGGGTAAATGTCAATAAATCGGTTTATTATATCGTGTTTTGCAGATCATGCTAGGCTTGCTGGTGTCTCTTACAACTAAGACGAATCAAATGATACCTCTCATGCTCAAACGCGACAAGCCGTTTAGGCTCTACAACGTGCCAAAGAAATGTACATAAATACATACATACATATAATCACGCCTTTATCCCTTACGAGGTAGGCAAAGCACCAAGGGCCGATAGGACCACATGGTGCCACTTCTGACCAATTTTGAGGGTATAGTTGAGATGTACGTACAAGTTCGGTTAGTAGTGACAGGTGGTCAGCCTATCGCCTACATAACACCAAGACCCTCTTGTCCTTCTACCGACTTATACAGTATGCCCGGGAAGAGAAGCAGCTGCAGTATTATACGTTTTTTTCACTCCCAGAGCAGCATACATAAATACACTCGAAAAATATAACCGCTTTCTGTCGCAGTCGGTTAAAAGGTAGGTTCTTTGGGAACTTAAGGTACGGCGCCCATTGCCGGCATCAGGAAGGAAAATAATTTATGATGGCAAATAAAAAATTACATCAACATCATTTATCTTTACCGATAATATACGCTGGGACACTAAACAACCAGGGCCGGATTTAGGGGAGGGCAACCGGGGCGAAAGCCCCAGGGCCTCCACAAACGGGGGGCCCCCCACAATAGGGATTTCGGAAAAAATATTTCGAATTCCAACTAGTAAACATCTTTTCCTTTGATATTTTTTTGGCTCTTTTATCTTTACTTACAGTGCTTTATACATACATGATTATATTATTCTGTATTTAAATTGATTAAATAATTTGGGGCAAGGGGGCCTCCCGCTCCTTTGTTGCCCCGAGGCCTCCGGACCTCTAAATCCGGCCCTGTAAACAACTATTGTTACAGTGTGTCAAAAGTTTGGGATACAATCAATTGACACAGAAAGCGTTGTACATTGTGGGTTGGTGAAATTGATAATGGATTTCAGGCAAGTCATACTAGCGACTATTGTAGTTCGTTCAACATGTCACTTCCTATTTGCCTGTTACTGTACTGTATATTCAGGTCTATGACGAAGTGCTCCCTCATTTCTGGGGGCATGCCCAAACGGTTGACGTAGCCTCTGACGTCGCAATTCATCTATCATTACTCCTTCCCACTTCACTGGCATTCCCCTGGCCAAGCGCCAGGCGCGTGCAATGTCTTAGGTACAATAGATTTCTGTCCATACTATTTGTTGTTACTCTGTTTATTTTCTGATCGTTTCTTCATAAGAATGTGGATAGTTGTTAATTTCTAAAGTCTAATTATTATTCTAGAGATCGAAGTATATCTGCAGATTATTTGATTTCATAACAAAAAAATTGTATAAAACCAATTTAACATTAAGTAGTTTATGGTTTGCAAATTTGATCTTTTTTGACAGTGATGATCACCTGTTGAAACTTAATGAAATGGAAGTGGCATTTATGAGAGTGTTGCCAAATTTTGTTTAGACAAGGCACTATGCCACTTCTATTTCATTAAGTTTCAATAGGTGAATCAAAAAAGATAGCCGGTAATGACGGGTCATGCAATTTGTCACGAGATTTTTGCGTGTGTGTATTTAATAAATCTATGAAATAGGTAAATATTTGAAGTTAACTATTTCGAATAAAAATATTTTAGGTGAGTATATTTTGTAAAATCCATCCTATTTTTCTGGGAAATAAAAAGACCGAAGTAAAATTTAGGTAGAAGTAAAAAATTACCATTTGTTTGTTACTTACTGAGCACTAAAAGAGACCAAGCGTAGAACGTGACATGGCAGTGGTGGAAAAAGAGGTTCCCCACAACGTTGATGCCCACGAAGGTGCTGGTTCGTCCCACCATTATGCTTAAACAAGCCACCATGCCTCTGAAATATTAACACACATAGAGCTCTTCGTAACTGAATGAGCGACTAACAGACTATCTAAACTACATCCCATAGAAATCACTAAGAGATGATTTCTAAAGTTCCTACGGGAGTGAAAATTTTACGCATAAAACAGTGTCTCTAGAATAACATTCTGCCGGATCATGATGGGGATTCCGAACTTTAAAGAGTTTATTTTTATCTGGTGTTTTAGGCGACAATGTGGAACTAAAATCTACGTGTAGAAGATAAGAAGATAAAAGAAAAACTGAGCATATGATGGCAGAGTGCCAAGCGACAGACATGATAGTATTGTCAGTCCAATTTTCAGTAAGCATGACTGCGACCAAGGACAAATATAATTAAAATTCTTATGAATATAAATACCTAATGATTCTTGTAAAATATTCCCTCTCGGCAATATAATGAATGTCCTAATAAATTGTGGTAATCAACCATTGAAAATTGTTGAGGTAATAAAAATCATTTACCTGTATGAAGTTGGATACAGATCCACAAAATACGAGGCCAAAATCCCCATACACAAGCAGGTGCAGGTAAAAAGAACGAAGAAGATTACACTGGAAACAGGGTCCGGCATCAGATTCACTAAGATGGCGCTTGCAGATGAGAGGCAAAGCACGGAAATGAGGACCTTCTTCCGGTGGGTCGGCAGATAGGAGATGACCAGGTTGAGGAACGAGAAAATGCACTGAGAGGCCAGGAGTGTGAGGATAACGCTGTCTTTAACTGTGCCGAGGCACATTTCTGGATTCTGAAAGGACAAAATTAGGTTACAGATTTTACTATTGGTGAATTTAATAAAGATTCCTGTCTCGAAAAGAAAGAAATTAGAACTTATCATGGATATCTTACCACTCCTGTAGTAATATTGGAACTGGAGTCAGTCCTCATCATGTTCTCTGTTGAGATGAGAGAGCAGATGCTGCCGGGGACTGTGCCATTGGACTCCAGGGAGATCTTCACCAAGTTCATGATGTGAGGCAACCACACTAGAAAGCTGTTATTACTGAAATATAGAAACGATGGTTAAACACAATAGTTTGTCACAAAATATTGTCTTTTCACTATGGTAATGAATCCTAACAGTTTACATTATGTTATCGCCGGTCACAGGTGGACACAGACATTTCTTCGTGATTCTATTTTGCACAATAGGCAGTAATTACAATATGATATTTTTTATATTAGAAAGGCAGTTCGCTATAGTTATAGGTCGAGAAGACTATGATAGGCTAGTGACCGCCCGTGACTTCGTATGCGCTGCTTTAGGATACCCGTGTAAGGTCTAGGGATTCTATTCTTAACGCTCTCCTACTCTCCCCAAGGAAGTTTCAGCTGTTTACATAACTTAGTAAAAGTCGAAAACTTTTAATAAATTTATGGGTAATATTTCTCATCATTCATCATCACCATTTAAGTCATAGAAAGTCCACTGCCGAACTAGGCCTCCCCCAAATATCAAATCAAGTAGAGGGGTTTGGACCATGGGACAGTATACAATGTAGCAAAACCTTCTCACGTGATGTACACTATGGCGACGATGTAGAACAGCTGGAATGTTCGCCACAGGTAAGGAGGGCGGAAGAGGGGGGCGCTCTGCTCGTACATGCCGCGAAGGATTGACATCGGCTTGCGGGAGACTTGGTCATCGGTGGAAAGACTGTCTACCTGAAAAGGGAAATTATCTCTACATAGAAGTATATGGTATAAAAAAAAACCGGCCAAGTGCGAGTCGGACTCGCGCACCGAGGGTTCCGTACAAACCTGCAAGGTTTACAAAGTTCGTTCATTACGACAATCGAGTCATAACTATGGTATTTTTATTGCAAAATGAAATTCATAACATTACAATGGGGAAATTTTGTAATGTAACTAAAAATTTAAGGTTTTCGGAATTTTTCCTTTATGTGTGCTATAAAACGTTGCTTCATGCCAAATTTCAAGATTCTAGGTCGACTGGAAGTACCCTTTAGGTTTTGATTCCCTTGCGAGTACTTGCGAGTTTCAAAATATGCAGCTTAAATTGCTGTTTCTTTTGATTGCGTTGACATAGAAGTTTGATTTTGCTACAGCTTAAAGGTATTATAGACCTGAGTATTTGGTATGAATTTCAATTTAATACCTCTACGCGTTTATGAGGAAATGGGTAGTAAGTTTAAAATTATTAAAAAAAAAACCGGCCAAGTGCGAGTCGGACTCGCGCACCGAGGGTTCCGTACAAACCTGCAAGGTTTACAAAGTTCGTTCATTACGACAATCGAGTCATAACTATGGTATTTTTTTTTTCACGGGTTAAAGGCAATTAGATCTAAGTATTTGATATGAATTTCAACTTGATAGCTCTACGCGTTCATGAGGAAAAAAGTAATAAGTTTATATTTATTAAAAAATATATATTTTGTAATGTAACTAAAAATTTAAGGTTTTCGGAATTTTTCCTTTATGTGTGCTATAAAACGTTGCTTCATGCCAAATTTCAAGATTCTAGGTCGACTGGAAGTACCCTTTAGGTTTTGATTCCCTTGCGAGTACTTGCGAGTTTCAAAATATGCAGCTTAAATTGCTGTTTCTTTTGATTGCGTTGACATAGAAGTTTGATTTTGCTACAGCTTAAAGGTATTATAGACCTGAGTATTTGGTATGAATTTCAATTTAATACCTCTACGCGTTTATGAGGAAATGGGTAGTAAGTTTAAAATTATTAAAAAAAAAAATATTATGTGATGTAACTAAAAATTTATGGTTTTCGTAATTTTTCCTTTATCTATGCTATAAGACGTTGCTTCGTACCAAATTTCAAGATTCTGAGTTCACGGGAAGCACCCTGTAGGTTTTGATTCCCTTGCAAGTGTCGAAAATTTTCGGCATAAACGGCTGTATCTTTTGATTGCGTTGGCTTAGAAGTTTGATTTTTTCACAGCTTCAAGGGACAGTAGACCTGAGTAATTGATATAAATTTCAGCTTCATACCTCCACGCGTTCCTGAGAAAAAGGGTCTTGACAGACGGACGGACGGACAGACGGACAACAAAGTGATCCTATAAGGGTTCCGTTTTTTCCTTTTGAGGTACGGAACCCTAATATATATTATGTGATGTAACTAAAAATTTATGGTTTTCGTAATTTTTCCTTTATCTATGCTATAAGACGTTGCTTCGTACCAAATTTCAAGATTCTGAGTTCACGGGAAGCACCCTGTAGGTTTTGATTCCCTTGCAAGTGTCGAAAATTTGCGGCATAAACGGCTGTATCTTTTGATTGCGTTGGCTTAGAAGTTTGATTTTTTCACAGCTTCAAGGGACAGTAGACCTGAGTAATTGATATAAATTTCAGCTTCATACCTCCACGCGTTCCTGAGAAAAAGGGTCTTGACAGACGGACGGACAGACGGACAACAAAGTGATCCTATAAGGGTTCCGTTTTTTCCTTTTGAGGTACGGAACCCTAAAAAGGTCGTTTCCCGACGCATCTGATCTGTGCTTTTTTAGACAGAGCGTAGAAGTAATTTAACTTAAGTATAGTACATCGTTGTTTGCAGAATAAGCCGAATTAACGACGTTGAAGTAACGAAAACCAACTGATGATATTAATTCAAGCTTATTTTTACAATTTGCCATCGCCATTCAGGTCTTTAGTAAATTGTTATGAGATTTAACACTGCAAGTTTATAAAACGGAACAAATTGAAAACTTACTTTAAAATCTTCTTTCGAACATCTATGGTTGACAGCATAAATAGATTTCAAGACATCCAACGCTTGATCCTGTTTTCCAGAGTTAAAGAGGAACTTGGGAGACTCGTGGAAGAATCGGATAGCTATAGCACCAAGACCAGACGGTAAGGCGAGCACAATGATCAGCAACCGCCAGGGTCGAAAGACGATGCCCAGCCATGATATCTCCAGGGCTATATTCAACTGGTTTAACACTGGGTAGGCCAAAGCTGGAAGGTAAATATATTATTAGAGAAAAAGAAATGAGAATGAAATTGTTGAAGGTTTTATGGCAGTATACAGTGTTGTTTTAATGCTCCAACTCGACCTTATTACGTAATGGTACTCGAGTTAAATAACGATTTGCGTTAGTAAAACACTGGTGTTTTTCTCTAGAGGCCACCTTCACTCGTAAATATAAGAGGTGCATCGTGCCCTTGGCATAGGGTTTTATTCTATAACTTTGAACAAACAATGCTCTTAATCTTGAAGGTTCTACGATTATGGCAATATAGAGTAGCCGCTAAAGTAATATTTTTAAGTAGGTGAATATATTTTTATCGCAATGTATAGCCAAGAGTGAGAGAGAGAACTCTTACCTCCAGCGACAGCAGGTCCAAGCAGTACTAAGCATGTCATAAGCAGCATATACTTGCTGCGCACCCTCTGAACACAAGACTCTCCTACCAGCGTGTAGGTAGCAGAGTTTGCTGCGCAGGAACTGGAACAAATCGGACGTAAAATTTGTGACGTGTATGAAATTCCAGTGATAAATGATTAATAATTAATTAATCATAAGTAGTAAGTAGTTAATACTTTCAATTTTTTGGCAGTGTGAAGGCGTGACTCGTTATGTATTACATAAACCCTAGAGGTTTTTAATACATGATAGTAATAATAAACTGCATTGTAATCAAGTGTAATGAATAAAAAAAAACCGGCCAAGTGCGAGTCGGACTCGCGCACCGAGGGTTCCGTACAAACCTGCAAGGTTTACAAAGTTCGTTCATTACGACAATCGAGTCATAACTATGGTATTTTTATTGCAAAATGAAATTCATAACATTACAATGGGGAAATTTTGTAATGTAACTAAAAATTTAAGGTTTTCGGAATTTTTCCTTTATGTGTGCTATAAAACGTTGCTTCATGCCAAATTTCAAGATTCTAGGTCGACTGGAAGTACCCTTTAGGTTTTGATTCCCTTGCGAGTACTTGCGAGTTTCAAAATATGCAGCTTAAATTGCTGTTTCTTTTGATTGCGTTGACATAGAAGTTTGATTTTGCTACAGCTTAAAGGTATTATAGACCTGAGTATTTGGTATGAATTTCAATTTAATACCTCTACGCGTTTATGAGGAAATGGGTAGTAAGTTTAAAATTATTAAAAAAATATATATTATGTGATGTAACTAAAAATTTATGGTTTTCGTAATTTTTCCTTTATCTATGCTATAAGACGTTGCTTCGTACCAAATTTCAAGATTCTGAGTTCACGGGAAGCACCCTGTAGGTTTTGATTCCCTTGCAAGTGTCGAAAATTTGCGGCATAAACGGCTGTATCTTTTGATTGCGTTGGCTTAGAAGTTTGATTTTTTCACAGCTTCAAGGGACAGTAGACCTGAGTAATTGATATAAATTTCAGCTTCATACCTCCACGCGTTCCTGAGAAAAAGGGTCTTGACAGACGGACGGACAGACGGACAACAAAGTGATCCTATAAGGGTTCCGTTTTTTCCTTTTGAGGTACGGAACCCTAAAAAGAAAAAAAAAGAAATTGAAACGTAATGCTGAATAACTGACGGACCATAAAATACAGCCTAAATCGCTGATATTAGAAATTTGAAACTTGGAGGGTGAGTTGTATGATGTAGGCATCTGATACGAAAGGATTTCCCGAAATGCCAACATGAACGGGAAATAAACGGGATTTGTTAAGTTTACGATCCACTAGTTTAAATATACATATTATGTAAAATTAATTAGATGATATTCACAAGTTCAATCTAAAATAGCCAAACACAGATCACGATCAGACTATGCCGTTATAATGTGGAAATTTACCTGCAATTTGCTATATTTCGATAAGACGGTTAAATATAATACATTTTAATTATGTATGGTTGAGCCCAGCTATATAAACAAAGATTGTGTGGTATTTGTTAACGTAATTGTGACGTCATTAAGCATTTGGTGAAACATGTGTATAAGGAACAAAGCGTAAGCACAAAGTTAAATGAATTATAAGTTTTATTTAAATAACTTTGTCGGCTCTATATAGGAGATAGATAGAATTTATTTGGATTTCGGAGTTATGCAACATATTGAATAAAAGCAAATAGGTAGTCGGCCGCGTGGTGCCGTGGAGAGTAGAATTCGTACCACCCCATATCTGCTCGGGGGTATCGTACGAGGCGATTAAGGGTTTCCGGGAGGTGGGCAGCAGCGCCTCCCGTGCTAACAACATAGTCTAAAATACATCATCATCAGCCTATTGCAGTCCACTGCTGGACGTAGGCCTCCCCCAGGGCACGCCACAAGACTGCCATGGGGGGTATTTGCCCATAGTCACCACGCTGGGCAGGCGGGTTGGTGACCGCAGTTTATATTTTTGGACTATGTTGTCAACACAGAAATATATAATAGTACTTAATATTAGATTCTGACTTATTCTCGCAATTAAAATATTGGCATAGATAAGAAAGGCCGCTTATTATTTATTTATTTCTTTATTCTTTTACAAAATCTGAAAATTTTGATTTATGATTTCGTCCGCGTCAACTTTAGGATGCCGTTTTTCCGAACCCCGTAAGAATTTCTAAACCTTTATTAGTGCTCCTGTACATTTACTAATGACTAATGATGATGATCTCCGACCGTATTTCGGCCAAGGCGACCAATCTCTACGAAGATTAGCCAGGTACGCAGGAGATATTATAGTGCACAAGTGTGTGCGCAAACACAGATGCACTCTCTATTCCGTTACTCTCATAGTCCGATGGGGCGGAAAGAGATCAGGCGCAGGACCAACGGTTTTACGTGCTTTCCGAGGCACGAGCTAAGTGACAACATTAAAATCTGCACATGAAATAAATTCATTGGTACAGGCCATACATACATGTAACTAGAACGTATTCTATGTAAAAAACGGTGTGAATTACCGCTCTCCAATTGGATTAGATAGACAAAGTTCGAGTGATGTCATTTTACCGTTCCGTTGTATTACAAACGCTATATGACGGCACCGCTATTTTAGGAAGCCATAGCTTTGGTAACTTAATCAGTCTCCTTCTAAAATTCAGTCAGTGACTAAAGAGTTTTATAAATAATGCGATTAATATCTAGTACCTACAAGCAAACGGAGAAGAACTTGACGAAGCCCAGGAAGATCCAGTTGGGGGAGACGCTGCTGAGGCAGGACAGGATGAAGCCCATCTGCACGGACACCACCAGCGTGAACTTGCGTCCTCTGGTGTCGGAGATGTAGCCCCAAAAGTATGATATAAAGATTATACCTGGGAATATAGGTTACTTATATTATTATGTATCGTTACACCCCCATGGCAGTGTACAGCCTTGTGGCGTGCCCTGCAGTGGACTGCAATATGCTAATGACGATGATGATGACGATGTATCGTTATGGGAAAATATTGCACTATGAAAATATGGATATTTAGATAGAAATTAGAAATGAAAATGTAATGTACACATGCAAACTTTAATGATAAGGTGACAGGTAGTACAATAAGGGCACTACATGAAAATACTCGTAAACACCAGGGTGTAGATCTTGGGACTCAGTAAATAGACCAAACACTGTCAATGAGAAAGGTTGTGGAATTCTGGAGGTGTAATTACCTAATTCATATACAGGGTGTGGGTGATAGCCAGGCAAATACTGAAATGCTGAACAAGTACCATTGTGTTGAGTTATACGATAATGTTATAACTCGCAGGAAATGAATTTTTGGTTTGATTATCAGTAGCCTTTGCTCTCCGCGCCAATTGTATTGGACGATCTTGTGACTAATTAAATGGACTTATTGGTTATTCTGTGATACATTGCTGTTTTTTGGATCACTTGTGACTCTCTATTATTGGTTGATCAGGTTGATCAGGTTTTTGAACTTTTCTGGGGGCGACTTTTTTTTGAAAATTTTTTTCGTTTCAAATTTTATTTTTAAGTCATTATATAAGGCCTAAATAAACGAACTTAACTATTTTTTTCCTGAAAATATGAAAAAAAAGGTCGGAAAATTTTCTATGTTTTCCACCTCAGAATCATGGTCTGAAGTCATGGTATCAATATTTGGCTGGCTGTCACAAACACCCTGTATGTATACTAAGATCAAGAATGATTAGCATACATACATACATATAATCACGCCTTTATCCCTTACGGGGTAGGCAGAGCATCAAAGGCCGATAGAACCACATGGTGCCACTTCTGACCAATTTTGAGGGTATAGTTTAGATGTACAAGTTAGAATGATTAGGAGATTAAGATAATGTAGGATACCTACTTACTGGTAAAATTATTTTCAATGAAATAAATAATTCAGAAGGTTAAATATCGCTCAATTGATATTACCTTGAAAAACGAATAATTTACTCAATCAAAATTAACAATATTCCATCATATCAATCATATACAAAGACACATGAGAATAACTCATCTGGTCACACGCATTCCATTAAGAGCTCTACTTCCCGGATATTAAATGGATATCTTTGTCTCATCATACTTATCCTACTTAATATTATAAACGCGAAAGTTTGTGGGTATGGATGGATGGAAGTTTTTTTGCGTAAAAACGGCTGGAGCGATTTTCATAAAATTATATAATTTCGACATTTTGTTTTTTTCTGCAGTCCACGCGGACGAAGTCGCAGGCGTCCACTAGTTAGGTACTAATATCAAATTAGGTGTATTCAAAGTAAATAAAACGCTTACAGTTCATCATCCTCCAACCCTTATCTCATTATGATGGGGTCGGCGCAATATGGTTTCTTTCTAAACTCAAATCGCCAAGGACTTGGCATTTGTTTTACAGCCGGCTGCCTGACTCACGCCTACCCTCTTGGGTATAGCTAAGTGATAATTTTGGAATATTAAAATCCTTACAAGAAATAAATTGACTGGTATAGGCACGTGACTGGGATAGAAGCTACGTATTCCGGCTAGATGGCGCTCATCTTAACCATTGGGCAATCACCGGCTCTTACACGCAAAATCGCTTACAGCTCATAAATTATCACAGAATCTTACCTATAAAAGGAACGGAGGTTAATATCCCTTTCTGGGATACTGTGAGGTCAAGGTCACAAGCGGCTCCGACGACCAGGCTGAAGCCGAACAGGTCTGCGATGATGGCCAGCAGCACCAGCGAACATGTCACGGTAAGAAGGACGTTGTAGAGACCATTGCCTGGAAAACATTTATTATAAGACGGGCTAGAAATTGTCAGCATAGTCTAATTTAATTCGAATCTAAGCAAAATTTAAATAGTATAGAAGACGTACTCCCTACAAAGTTCCCTTTACTCACATATGTTCCACTGATAATTTTGACAGTAGACCTACTGCGTGCACGTCAAGACTAGGAGTTGAAGTGGTCGCCATGGCCATAAACGGTCGGAGAGGTTATTTTTTTTTATTTTTTATTTTTTTTATTGAGGTTTGTCAACGTCCACTTCAATTTACATTATGTGTTTCAGACAAAGTTCCTTAATCTAATTGAGTGGACAGTTAAAGACTAACACAACAAGCAATAAATGAGGTTACTTACAATGGAATATTGACATAACGACTACTACAAAATTAAAATTAAAACCTAACCAAGCTGACACAAGAAAGAAATTAACAATAAAAATATTTTAAAAAATAACATTAATAGCATATCACCTAAGCTGATACAGTAAATAATTATTTAATTATTTATTTTGTCGATCTAGACAGTCCAAGGGCCCCACATATTGCCTTTCGAAATCCGAATAGTGAGTCACTGTACAGGTCAGCCCATAGATGCCATCGATTAAAAAGTCTGCAAATACGTGGAATGGGAGAGTTCTGACCCAACAACGTCCTGCGAACTGGTACAAAAAGGGGAACAACCAGACCCCGTGGGTATCTAGCTGGGACATTAAGTGTGACCTTGGCCAGTAACTGCGGGGAGTCAATTATGTTGCGAAATACTTTAAACAGGAAGAGCATGTCAATCATATCTCTGCGTCTCTCGAGGCAAGCAACTCCGAAGTGTTGCAACCTTTCCTCGTAAGCCCTATATCTCATTGCCACCCCTGAGGAATATGCCAAGTGGTACATAAATCTTTTTTGCAGACGCTCCAATCTTAAAGAATGACACGAATAGTGAGGGCGCCATACGACACTACAATACTCAAGACTGCTGCGCACCAAGCTGTTATAAAGAATGATTTTCGTTGCAGGTTGCCGAAACATTTTACTGTTTCTGATAACAAAACCCAACATGCTAGATGCCTTTTGGACTATCTTATCTATGTGCGGGACAAAGGTGAGCTTTGAATCCATTATTACCCCTAAGTCCCTTATCATAGTCACTTCCTCTAGGATATTTCCAGCCACATAATATTGTGAAGGAGCAATATTCATTTTTCGACTGAACTTGATATGGGAACATTTCTCACTGTTCAGACTCATTCCGTTTATGGCACACCACCTATTCAGTCTATCGAGATCGCCCTGGAGATGCACTGTATCATCGTGTGTTCTTATGACCCTTGCAAGTTTCAAATCATCGGCAAACATAAAAGGAACAGCATAATGTACGCAGCCCGGGATATCATTCACGAAGACATTAAAAAGAATCGGTGCCAAATGTGATCCCTGCGGAACACCAGAGGAGATGACATTTTCATCAGACTGAAATCCATTTACCGCTACAAAGAATGAACGGTTAACTAAATATGATTCAAGCCACCGCAACAGGGGACCTGCAACCCCATAACCTTTCAACTTTTGCAATAGAACTTTATGGGGCACTCTGTCAAAGGCTTTGCTGAAATCAGTATAAATTACATCGACTTGTAAGTTACTGTCAACCGCTTCCGCCAAAAATTCCACAAATGTCACCAAGCCAGTGTCGGTCGATCGCCCTGCTACAAAGCCATGTTGATGATCAACCAGATGCTTTCTGAAGAAGTGCTGTATAATTGGGCTAATCAACGATCAACAATCAACGATTATCATCATCATGCCTAAAGGTAACGTACTGTCGCCCGCCTCCGGCCAAATATTTGTTTGTTACCTCTTCACGTATCTACTCAACCAATCATGAAAATCTTGAAATTTTGTATAGGGCGTACGGAGAAGGACAAGGACCTATTTGCATTAGGTGAGTAGTCCACGCGGGTGAACTCGTGGGCAATAGCTAGTAATGAATTATACTACAGTGGTATCTAATACAACTACACATGACAGAAGATCTTTATAGCTACAGAAATTGTATAATTACTGACAATTGATCTATTAATAGATACTAAGCTAGCACGAGGAAGGGGGTTTCCTTATTGCCACAATAATATCGAACTTTGACTTCTAATAATGATCAATTAAATAACAAGTATGCATACACGCATTCTTATATTCGCAGAAACTCAATCGGCCCCCTGATTACGTAAAAGCAATAGCAAAGCCGAAGCCGCGCGATCGTGATAATTGAGAGAGCGTGCTATTGCTTTTACATAATCAGGGGGCAGATTGTACGCATAAAACTAACTAAAATTCTTTTAGAGATAGCACGACTTGTACATTTTCTTTTCAATCAACTTTCCTGTTACTACTTGTACGAGTACAAGAAAGAGTAAGAATAAAAAGTCGTCACACCGTTTAGCCTCGTTTAGCAACGTGTAGCCTCTCACAATAAGCTCAATGATGCGGAGTTTCACTGGATTACATAAGCTGCATCTCCTTCCGTACCTACATGTCATACTCGTAAAAGTAGACTAAGGAGCTCAGGGATGTAATATTCCGCGTATTCCTTCTCTCACTTCCGTAGCTCGCCCGCCCGCTGGCGGTGTGGCGTGCGCTTTAAAGCCAGCAAGTTGGCACTTATCTTTCAGATTTGGCTGAACGTGACTGTATATCACCATCGTATACCCATTTTAGGAACACGGACATTAGGATATATGTAATGTTAAAAGTAACGCGAATGAAGTCGTGGACGTCCGCTAGTCTATATACAGGATGTTTTTCGGTCGTCAACGTTCCCGAAAACTACGGAATCTCCTCATCTTCACGATCATTTTTCTCCATGGAAGCATACCTGGGAAGTGTCTGGTTCCCAAGATATTGGGGTCCAAAGTTGAGTAAATAGACTGCGTTTTTCTGCATAAATTCACATAGACGAAAGTAGCAAGATTTTTCCACAGTAAATAATTAATATCTGTCTATGAAAAAACTAGCATAAACACTGGACACTATAAATTTCGCTCGATCAAGTAACTAAAAAATTTTTTTCAAAAAAATTTACATCGTTTCCCAGCATTTTTTTTGGCATAAACTTACTTTATTTAATGTATACTCGTAGAGTACGCACCCTTCGTTAAGGGTGGCAACGAAAAAACATCCTGTATAGTAAAATCCTATGTCCTAAATGACTGAGGGATCAACGAACAGCTTAAATGTTAGTGACCTTGAGGAGTGTTTCAAGTCGTGGACATCCACGTCCAAGGTCTAGTAGTATAAAAAATAGTGGACATTAGTCTAAGCTTCAACAGCAACTGCAATCACTATCTATCTAAACATTTTCACACGTATCTAGACGTTTTCATCACATAATATGTATACAGGATGATTTTTGGTCGTCAACGTTCCCGAAAACTACGGAATCTCCTCATCATCACGATCATTTTTCTCCATGGAAACATACCTGGGAAGTGTCTGGTTTCCAAAATATTAGGGTCCAAAGTTGAGTAAATAGACTGCGTTTTTCTGCATAAATGCACATAGACGCGCGTAGCAGGATTTTTTCACGAAAAATAATTAATATCTGTCTATAAAAAAACTAACATAAACCCTAGACACTATAAATTTCGCACGATCAAGGAATTAAAAATTTTTTTTCAAAAAAAAAATTTTTTTTTTCCCAGCATTTTTTTTGGCATAAACTTACTTTATTTCATGTATAGAATACGTACCCTTCGTTAAAGGTGGCCACAAAAAAACACCTGTATATAGTTCAATGGATTGGTGTAGTTGGTAGTGGCCCTGCCTGCGACGCCATAGGTCCTGGGTTCGAATCCCGGTAGGTGCAAACATTGATGTGATGAATATCGATGTTTGTTTCCGAGTCATGGATGTTTCTATACTTATCTATGTATTTATATACCGTTACTTAGTACCCACGACACAAGACCTTAGGGATCTTAGTGTGGGATTAGGTCAATGTGTTGTGAAGTGTGTGAATGTGTGTGTGTGAATATGTTACTTATGTTACTGTTACATAATGGTAATAGATTTTCCACTATAATGAGATAAGGCAACCTTGACTTTGTTGTTTCGTAGACACGCCGTAGACTCTCCAGCTACGAATATTGATCGACTAACGCGCGTAAATATCAAAGGGTTAGCTGAAAGAATTGTCACATTGCATACAAAAACAAACAGGTAAGCTTTCCTTGAACGCTATTGTTTTCTATTTACAGTAGGTAAGTTCAATATAACGAGGCTGAAGAAACACTCGAAATTTACAGTTTTCCTAATAATTATGACACGTGATTCTCTGAAGTCATGGTTTTTTTCTATAGCTTCATCTAAGATAACTTTTATCTCGAATATTAATTCCTTAGATTAATGATTGGTCTTCGCTCCGCGAATTATTATTCTAAGATTAAATCGTTCATTAGATTATAAAGTTCATGGTTTGTCAAGATTATATCAATATAATAGATACCAGTATCTAAACTTCAGCATATTAGGAATCTACCTATATGTAAGGTCTATCCAAAATTAGTGATTATCTTTTGACACGAAACTAGGTAGGTAAAAAGAAACAACTTCACTATGGGACCAACTCCGAAATATAAAAAAAAAAAATCAGCTGTTCCATACATTTCAGTGCAGTAATTATTCAAGATTGTATGGAACAGCTGATGACGTAGGACTCCCCCAGGGCACGCCACAGGACTACCATGGGGGGTATTTGGTTGGTGACCGCAGTTTGTATTTTGGATTATGTTGTCAATACGGGACCAAGAGATAGTTTCTAGTAACTAATAACAAGGAGGCTGATTCAGTGTCCTTGATTTAAGGCAAAATAATGGACACCTAACGGCCAATTTCAATACTAGAGATCATAAAGAATCTCGGATTTCTTTTATTTCAAATTTGAAATTTTGTATGAAAACAGTGAACATGCAAAAAATCTCTCGAGATTGGGCGTTGAAATTGGCTGTAAATTACATATAATACTATGCATAATTAAATAGTAGATAGGTATCTATATTATATAGGGTGTAATAAAAGGGGTATGTATGTTGAGCGAAAAGAAAATAGCCCAAGGAATCTATTCACAAAATTTGAGTCTAGAAGTAAAGTTCTGATTAATAAACTAAACTTTCACAAGTACCTACGAACTCCTCAGTTTATAATGTTTATAATACACCGATATTATCTAAGCGACTTGTTCAACGAAAACATACACAGAAAACATATACGATATATAAGTAAATGAAAAAAAAAAAAAAACTATTTCTGTTCCCTAATGGTTTTACCTACGTAAGTCTCTTTTTTGCCAGCATATTTTGTTTTGCAGTCTTAGTAAAATGCTACTTTATATATACAGGATGTTTTTTTGTGGCCGCCTTTAACGAAGGGTACGTATTCTATACATGAAATAAAGTAAGTTTATGCCAAAAAAAATGCTGGGAAGAAAAATTTTTTTTTGAAAAAAAAAAAATTAAATTCCTTGATCGTGCGAAATTTATAGTGTCTAGTGTTTATGTTAGTTTTTTTATAGACAGATATTAATTATTTTTCGTGAAAAAATCCTGCTACGCGCGTCTATGTGCATTTATGCAGAAAAACGCAGTCTATTTACTCAACTTTGGACCCTAATATTTTGGAAACCAGACACTTCCCAGGTATGCTTCCATGGAGAAAAATGATCGTGATGATGAGGAGATTCCGTAGTTTTCGGGAACGTTGACGACCAAAAATCATCCTGTATAATGCTACCCTTTTGGACTCAATAATATTGTTCCCGTTGATGCCTACTTTACCAGAATAGGTAGGTACGTCAACTAAATATCAATCCGTGCATGTCGTAGGAGTCAACAAAGAAACTCGGGCATTCTCTCAGGCGATACGCTAACAACTTGTCACTGAAGATTAGCATCTGTTGCCGTGCTAACTAAACGTGGCTGTGAGATCTCCCTTATGATCCTGCAGTTCTGGCTACCCCGTTTCGGTAACACGGCCGTATCTATGTATGCAAATAAATTGTTAGATACACATTCCGAAAAGGTTACCCATAACCCAAAACCCGAATTAAACCACGACATCCTAGCAAACATCAAGTTCATAACAAGAAACACAAAAGAGCATCACAAAGTAATTCAACTCGGAAAGCAAAACAACCATTAAACGCAGCGTTTCCGAAAACTGTATATTTCATCAACACTCCTTTGTTTACGAATCACTTGTAAATAGAATGGAATAGGTACCAGTTTTCTCCAGAGCCTCGTCGAAGGTCGGAGCCTCGGTCTTCCGGGGCTCGTCCATGTCTCACAAGCGAGTACGAGCGAACACGACCGAACACGAACGAACACCGGCGAACACGCGCGACGCGTCCAATAGTTTCAGAGATACTGAACGAAAGCTCGTGTAACAAAGTCATTGTAGCGGCGACTCACATTCGTACAATTTAATCATGCACTATTCATGACAATTTTAGGGCTGCCTCTACAGGGTGTAACATAAGGGGAATTGAAAATTCCTGAGGTATTTAAAAATTAGCCATACTATCGGGAAAAATAAACATGTGATTTCGAGTCTCAAATTTTGTGGATAGGTTCTCTACAGTGGTCTATTTACGTAGCTTTTCGCTTAACATACCCTTTTTGTTACACCCTGTATAAAATATGACTGCGATTTGTGATTCTCCGCGACTATGTATAAGAGCTTCAGGCAATTTTTCTCGTGGTGACGTGGGGCTTCACTAGGATACATCGGCTGCATCTCCTTCCGTGCATGACGTAAGAGTCGACTAAGGAACTCGGGACAGTCTCTCAGGCGATAAGCTAGCAACTTGTCACTGATCATTAACCTCTGTTCCCGCTAGGATAAGCGTGGCTGTAAGATATCACTTTTGATCCTGCAGTTCTGTCCTTATTTCGAGAACACAGCCGTGTCGATATGTACGCAAAAGTTGCCTGTCCTTTTCCGCTATCTGTTCCGTAATCTGTAAAAACCTTTTTCGGTTCGTAGCTAAATACACATGAACCTATGAGCCACCGCTGGACGTAAACCTCCCCAAGGGCACTCCTCAAGGTTACTGCCATAAGGGGGGTTTTTGTCCATAGTCACCACTTTGGGCAGATGGGTTGGCGACCGCTGTGTGATTTTCGGACTATGTTGTCAACACGGAAGGCGCTGCTGCCCACCTCTCAGAAACCCTTCATCACCTTTTACAAAACCCACGGGCAGACATTGGGTAGTGCTATTCTACTCTACCGAGACCACACCACTCTCTCTCTCTCTCTCTCTCCATGTCTCTCTCTCTCTCTCTCTCTCGAGCTTTTCAAATGATTAATTCTGCTCCATCGATTCCGGTCGGAAGCAGCCTTCACCACCTCGTAGAATCTAGGTTGGGATGAGACCCCTTTCTCAGTTGGTCAGACCATCGTGTTGGTGACCGGCCTCGCAACGATACCACACATTATGCTAAATATTGTAGGTAAGATTAATTTGCCCCACTGTAAGGCTATCTTTACAGCATTTCGTTACGTTTTCAGCAATCACTGTGTTATATGAAATTGAAACTCAATACGTGTTTATTTCTGCATGTTTCATATCCATTGCTATTTTTATAGATGACTGCAAAAAATTAGCGGCAAAATAGGATCAATGTATGCCAACAAATAATATACCTTTAGATATCAATGGCTGAGAGCCAAATAGGAACTATAATGTGTTCAAAATACATTGTGACGTCAGTAGCTGCTTCTTGAGTATTAACTATGTGTTTAAAGAAATTGCAGATTTTTTGTATAAGTGTTATTATAAAATTATTAATAAATGTATTGTTTTGTGATAGGTTTCCCATAAAGAAGTCGACTCGTTGTCGACTATTTACGAATCTTCCATTCGCTGTGAACGACTCCGCAAGTTCTCGAATTGATTGTATAGGTATTATATATTTTGTTATGTGATTTCTTGGGCAATGTATATTGGTTGTAATGATTCCTATTTTGTTTAGCTCATCGATCATGTTTTTTAAGGTTCCATACTCGTATAAACTTCATCTTAATTGATTTAAGATTATGCAAAAATAATTATAATTTTTACCTATTTATTAGTCTTTAAAGAGG
Organism: Carposina sasakii; assembly: GCA_014607495.2. NCBI lineage: Eukaryota > Metazoa > Arthropoda > Insecta > Lepidoptera > Carposinidae > Carposina > Carposina sasakii. The sequence goes on from CP053158.1 coordinate 13,340,882, forward strand.
TTAATTCTTTTTTGTTTTAATATTATGTAAGATAACAACGTGTTTTTTTTAAATTAACTTAATCTGAAAAATATACCTACATACGAGTATACCTTACAGTTACACAAAGTTCTAAATCCTAGGATTTGTGCCAAGTCACCTCTTTTATACTAACATGAAGTCGGTTTCAGTTTATGTCAAACAAAGATGGCGGCACTCGTGTGTTAATCCCAAGTTAATGCTGAGATTACACCCGAACAATTGGTGCAAGTTCGCCGCGTGGTTCCGGCCAGATGGACCGATGACTTAAAGAGGGCGACTGGCAGTGATTGGATAAAAAACGGGAGATCGAGCCTTGTGGCGTGCTCTGGGGGAGGCCTACGTCCAGCAGTGGACTGCAATAGGCTGACGAGTTGGTGCAAGTAGGCTTCATATACAGGGTGTGATGTGTGACAAATACTGAAATACTGAACAAGTATTACATTGTATACATGAAATAGAAAATCATAAAAATCACCATGTATTGATACTCAACTTATAATAAAAGAATGTAATAGACAAAGTATAAAATACAATAAATAAGTACAAATCTTAAGTAAACACTTCAAGTTTAACAATATAGTCTGACAATAGAAAGCTTTTGTAAAAAAATTATAAGTTGTGAACTCAATTAATATGATCAACAAATTCTGTAGAAACAATTTTAGCCCAATAATATTTGATAGCCCAATAATAAAGGTACCACTAAATTTAATTTATGTGATTACTCGTATAATATTCTAAAATTGTCACTTTTACTATTCTAATTTTAACTCGAATTCTAATTTTGCTCACATCTTAAACTCATCTTTAACTTGCTGCCTTGTCAGTGTTTTACAGGATACACTTTGGAGAGTGTGCGTGGGAACTTCACAATACAGTTCCACCAGCCCCTTTTCACCATCGGGATACTAGACGCAGACTAGCGTATCACCCTTATGTTGTTGATATCCCACCCATCCGCACCAAACGTTATGCTAACTCGTTTGTAATGCGAACGGCTAAGGAGTCGAATGCACTTCCTGCCGATGTATTTCCCGAGCACTACAACATTGGTCTCTTCAAAGCTAGAGTGAATAGGCACTTTCTAGGCAAACATGTACCACCCTAGGCCGCATCTTGCTTAACATCAGGCACGATGGCGGTCAAATGTTTGCCTAGCTAATTGTAAAAAAAAAACTTCTATCTTCTTCCATGCTTGTTGTTACAGTCGCCTTAAGAGCTCAGATTCTCTCAGGCAATGACGCTGAAGAAACGCCGATTCGATAATCGTAGCTAGAGATCCCTTTTGCAATCTTGCAATCTGCCCCCTTTTTATGACACTACAGCTCCAGCCGCGATTATGTGACGGAGTATATTTTAATTGAAAAATAAGCACTATAATCTTTAATGTTTTCGATCAGTAATGAAATCCTCGGCCTTCCATAACTTCTCGTACTTTTGAAGGATCCGGCCATAACAGCATTAGAAACGTTGATACTGAAAAAGATAAAAACAATTCTTACAATTTTAAAACATCAGGTACAAAATTTGCGTGTGTAGGCGATGAGCTACCAACTTGTCACGGACTTGTCTGACTGATATATACATATGTAACAAAAGAGATATGTTAAGTGATAAGCTATGTAAATAGCCCACTATTAGAGATTGAATTGTATCAGGCGTCACTATTCGGAAGTTCAAATCTCTATTGAGGGATCGCCCACCACCGGGCCCTATACCCTCCGCTGACCCTTGGATCTGCCGACTCATGATCACGAACACAAGACACTACAGTCGTAACGAGAAGCCAGATCGACCGAACCAACTAAGTTAACTGAGTTAGTTGGTTCGGTAGATAGAACTAACATGGAAAACTAATCCTGATGATGCCACGGGTGTTGGCAAAACATATGTCGATTAAAATTTTAATTGGTTTTCGGATTAGCAGCTATGTATTTATGGTTGCATGCTAGGTGCTTGGATCTGGCTTCTCGTTACGACTGTAGTGTCTTGTGTTCGTGATCATGAGTCGGCAGATCCAAGGGTCAGCGGAGGGTATAGGGCCCGGTGGTGGGCGATCCCTCAATAGACACTATTAGAGAACCTATTTCCAAAATTTGAGACTCGAAATCACATGTTTATTTTTCAAGAATGTATGAACATTCCTGAGTTGTTTCGGAATTCTCCATACTATCTAGAAAAATAAACATGTGATTTCGATTCTGAAATTTTGTGGGTCGCTTAACATACCCCTTTTGTTACACTTGTTACACCCTGTATACATACATATACCCACGGCTGTGTTCCCAAAACAGGGCAGAACAGCAGGATCATTACGGAGATCCCATAGTCACGTTAGCATATAGGACACCGATGTAAACGATCAGTGACTAGTTGCTAGCTTATCGCCTGAGAGAATGTCCCGAGTTCCTTAGTCGACTCTTACGATATGCACGGGAGGAGATGCAGCTGATGTATACATACTAGCATCAGCACAGGAAAACCTTTTATATCCGGCCCTATTATGCTAAACGTAGCTGTATAGGTAGAATGGTTTGCTGGAAGAAATCTCTTTCAGAGATAAGCACGCCTTTGTACATTTTCTTTCATAATTTCTGTCTGTATGTAATTGTATGTGTACAATAAAGAATAAGAATAGAATCCCCCTTCTACCTATCCATTTTGAATCATCTTCCCTACGTTATCCATTTTGAAAATAGCTATGTGTATCTATATGTACAAAATTCAAAATCATTTATTCTACATGAAAGCATTAACAACTTGTTTGTCGATTGTCTTTTTATATGTTACTTTCTATGTTCGCACCCCAAAATGAAACCGCTACGAAACAAAAAAAGGAGGTGAATTTAAACAACTTAAAAAAATAAATCGCAAAACTTTTGCTTTGTCAACGGTCACCACCCCAAGGTGCGATTCGGGGCTTAATAGCCATTAACGTGGAGCTAATAAGAGTTAAGGTCACCTAAAGACGAAATCCAGGAGAACTGCTAGACAGTTCTCCTTTATGGCAAAACCAACATTAGGTCTGACACACCGCATGATTCTTACCACCGTTCTGTTATTGATAACAAAAAGGTATTATTTTCACTGTCAATGATAACATGCATCAATTCGAAGGCAGTGAGAGTCAGGTGACCGACATTATGTTATTATCTACTGTGACCATAGTAAGGAGTTGTTTCGACAAATCATGCATATGTCTGATGCCGTCGGTTGGTGGATTCGACTAAAAACTAGGACTAAACATTAACTTCATCTACTCGTGAAGCACCATGATCTATGCACGTCATTTTTGACTACCTACTTGGCACTTAAATATGCAATCGGGATATCATGAAAAAGGTTTCATTATATCTTCTTCTTCTTCAGCCTATTGCAGTCCACTGCTGGACGTAGGCCTCCCCCAGGGCACGCCACAAGGCTCCTGTCACAGGGGGGTTTTGCCCATTGTCACCACGCTGGGCAGGCGGGTTGGTGACCGCAGTGTGATTTTGGGACTATGTTGACAGTACTGCGCTGCTGCCCACCTCCCGGAAACCCTTAATCGCCTCGTACGATACCCACGGGCAGGCAGGGGGGTACAAACTCTACTCTGCCGGCACCACGCGGCTTATAATTAAATTCATAAATTATAACGGAAGATTTGCCGATGCCGTTGGAAATATATGTAGGTTGTATCAACCTTTTTACCCAATTGCGCCAGTAGGAGGGTTATGTATGTCCAGTTGTATGTTAAGTGAAATGCTATGAATGTATGTAGAGAACCTACTTACATAGACCCGAAATCACCATGTCTATCATTCCAGAAATTCCTAAACTAATAAGGAATGTTCATAAAATCTTGAAAAGAAAACATCTGATTTCGAGTCCCCATTTTTCTCTATACCGGGCTATTTTCATAGCATTTTGCTAAACATACTCTTTTGTTACACCCTGTATGGGACATTTATTTTCGATAGACTAGTAACCTTCTTGGTACTTATTTCGCTTAAATTTGCAAAGGGACATCACGAAAAACGTTTAATTACTATACAGGGTGTAAAAAGATAACGATGTTTTTTTAATACCTCGTATTCTTTGTAAGGTTACAATTATTTTCTTCTATGTAACCAACCCTGGGAAATGACAAAAAAGTATGAAAAAAATACTGTCATTTTATTGCAAGCAATGTATTCGTTTGATGCTCAAAGTACAAATGTACTTACAAAATTAACATTATAACATTTTGACATGGTATCTTTGAAAAAAATGTTTGGTAACCGATTTCAGATGTATTTATGTAAAAAAAAATGATAATATTAATGTAACTTTGAACCTCAATATCTTGGAAACCGGTGGTTTCTCATGGGTGCTGCAATAGAAAAAAGTGATCGGGATGTAAAAAAGAATACGAGGTATTAAAAGAACAAAGTTGTCTTTTTACACCCAGTATAGTAAATAAAGTGCATATTGCCGGGCACGTGCAACTATAACAAATTTGTTTTATATTGAGTAGTTCAACAATATTAGTCACCACTATATAATTGTTTTTAAATTTAATAGACATTTGGCTGATAAGCCAAATTCGATTGGACTGAAAAATTCTTACCGAGTTGAACTAGGTGCAGTGTAAACGGTGACCATACGTTGCACTAATTATGAAGCAAAACGTAAACGTAACGCCTTTCCCCTTACTGCTAACCACGCGTTTAACAAACCTAAACACGTGATCAAAGTAGCTGCAAGTCCAGCACGTTTACTAGGTTTCAGATACAAACTTTGCTGGCTGCTGCGCTCGCTGGACCGACCAATCGTATTATGACACTGTGACGTAACATGTCAAACGTGACTACGTGATTGGTTGGTTGCAAAACGTAGCGATCTAATTAGAGTTTGAAACCTACATAAGAGCACTGGTTGACGACGAAATAGCACGAGTTGTAAACGTGACTATTACAAGTAACTTGTAACCAGTTGACTATGCATACGATTTGTGAGCTTGTTCGTTCAGTGAAGAAGCGATAGTCGTATTAGATTATGTTTCAAAACGACGTTTAACGCTCGACTTGATACGTTTACTATGTTCTATGTTCTTTAACAAGGCAAGTATAGGTCATAATGTAAAAGTAATCAGATCTTGAGCGGATGCGGGCTTCAGGGCTAGAATACATCAGCTGCATCTCCTTCCGTGCACGTTCCTTAGTCGACTCCTACTAGTATAAGGGTCGACTAAGGAACCCAAGGGCGTTCTCTCAGGCAATGAGCTAGCAACTGCGATATTTTACAACGGGCCCCGATATGCCAAACGGAACTGCAGGGATTCCTTCGTAATCCTGCGGTTTTAGCTACCTCATCTTTGAAACACAACCATGTGTGTACTTATATGTACTTTCGGTTTGTGACGGAGTTGTCACATTATCAAATATCATGTTACACAGCGTTAAGATGTTCATGCTTTCCCTACTGTATACCTGTAAAATCTGTGATGGTACTAACGGGCAGCCGCACAAGCGGATCCAATGAACACATACGAGCAGTAATCATCCAGGCCTGTACCCAGTAAGTTAGCTCCTACTGCAGCTCCCAGGCGGCCACACATGTATAGAGTGCATAGCCCCAATGCCCTGGAATGTACATACACAAACACACATTAGCCTCTATTTTATACTGCAGTTCACGGCTGGACGTAAGCCTGACCAGGGGCACGCCCGGATATGGTCCTTTTTTATTCATAGTGATCATATGGAAATAGGACTTAATCTAGGACTAGAATGGAAATATAACTTTAGGGAATGGTATATAGGGTGTTTTATTTTGTGAAAATAAAATTTTAGGGCACGACAGAGCCTTGCATCACAGAAAGGTGGCTAAAATGTTGGCTAAGACTACTTGAAATTAACTCATAGCGTTTCGCAATGATCCCGCTAATAATCCAGTATGAGTCGACTGATTTTGATAAAAAATTTTGATGCACCAATTTCTGGTAAGCAAAGTTGCTGAAAGTCCACCAGTATTAAACATGTCACCTGAAACTGGTCGGTAAGACTTCCACAACAATGCTGGACAGCACAGAGGCGGCACAGCCGGCGCTCATGCCGAAGATGAAGAGCCCCACAGCGAGCACCGGCACTGGTACCGCCATAGATACACCCAGCACCAGGGATGAGGTGAACAGGATCATGCCTAGAGGATAGGAAGGATAGAGGATAAACGCTCAATTAACTGATTTATATACCAATACTATGGATGCAGGCCGTTTCCGACCGGTCGGAATGGAGGTTATTAGGGGAGGCCTATAAGCGACTTTGTTCTATAATATGTAGCGATAATGATCTTCATCTTGCCCTATAGCTACCTATATACATACATGTCACAGAGGATCATGCCTTGAGGATTAGGAAGTATAGAGAATCAACGATTAACCAGATAATGATGATCTTCATACTCCCATATAGCTACATACATACATGCGGCTATGTTCTCGAAATGCGGTAGCCAGAACTGCGTGATCATGATGGAGATCCAACAGCTACGTTTCGCATAGCGGGGACAGATGTAAATGATCGGCGACAAGTTGCTAGGTTATCGCCTGAGGCGATGCCAGAGTTCCTTAGACTACTTTTGACGATTGTCGGTGACGAACCTATAAATATGAACCTATATCTATTAGATGGCCGCGTGGTGCCGGCAGAGTAGAATTCGTACCACCCCGTGTCTGCCCGTGGGTATCGTATGAGGCGATTAAGGGTTCCGGGAGGTGGGCAGCAGCGCCTCCCGTGCTGACAACATAGTCCAAAACACAAACTGCGGTCACCAACCCGCCTGCCCAGCGCCTGCCCAGCGAGCCAACGTCGTCGTGGTCAAATATGTTGCCTGTCTGGGAAAACTACTTTCTTTCAAAAGAGCATATTTGCGATGGCGCCTAAGATATACAACAGGTTACCAAAATACATTTTGAAAAATGATAGAAGAAAATAGAGAGAAGAAGAGAGAGAAAGATGAAAATAAATTTAGAATAGAATAGAATATTTATTTCTGCAAGAAACGTGGTACATAAATTACAATTATCAAATTATCTTATTGACAAATGCTATTACACTGTAAATGACTACTTATCTGGAAAATAATTTATATGGCTGCATGCTACATATTAATTGTAATACCCTATAAAAGCTACATTTTATGTCTAAGGTGTTTAAAACTGTTTATATTTGTACGCCAATTGTAGGCAGAACATAGTGATTCATATTATTATGCCCATGTAACATCTACATTATGTACACACCTATGTTTACAAACAAAGAAACTTCGACTTTGACTTTGGTGACTATGGGCAAATACCCCCCATGGCAGTCTTGTGGCGTGCCCTGGGGGAGGCCTACGTCCAACAGTGGACTGCGATAGGCTGATGATGATGATGATCTATTAGATCGAGGAATATTATTACTTGTCTAAGGCCCCAGAAGTCTACCGAATACCTGCATCAGTTTTGTTGCAAATCTATACATATAATAAAAATGTAAAGGATCGCTGCCTGTACAGGGAAGATATATAAGAAAAAATATTATAGAATACCTTTATCAACGCAATAGTACCTAAAACAATGATTTTTGGAATTTTTGTCTGTTTGTCGTTTTGTCTGTTTGTCTATGTGTTTGTGCACGCTAATCTCAGAAACGGCTGAACCGATATCGATGCAGTTTTCAGGAATATATTGTGACAGGTCCCACTTAACATACTCGTATAGGCTACTTTTTATCGTGGTAAAATGTATTTATCCCGGATAATTTCGATATTTTGTTTTTTTTTCTGTAGTCCACGCGGACGGAGTCGCGGGCGTATTACAATATAGGTAAGCAAGAGGGGTACCTACCATCTACAGGTCATATGACTCCTTTAAAATTAAAATATAATTTATATATCAACTGACTCACATTGAAAACATCTGAACCAATACGAAAAAAATACAATATGTACTTACATACTTTAATTAATTACTATTGTACCTCACTTACCTCATCATCATCATCAGCCTATTGCAGTTCACTGTTGGACGTAGGCCTCCCCCAGGGCACGCCACAAGACTGCTATGGGGGGTATTTGCCCATAGTCACCACGCTGGGCAGGGGGGTTGATGACCGCAGTTTGTATTTTGGACTATGTTGTCAACACGGGAGGCGCTGCTGCCCACCTCCCGGAAACCCTTAATCGCCTCGTACGATACCCACGGGCAGAAATGGGGTGGTACGAATTCTACTCTGCCGGCACCACGCGGCTATTACCTCACTTACCTATTGATGATAAATCAGTAAGGTATATCCTCGACCGATTGGTCTAGTAGGTAGTGACTCTGCCTGCGACGCCATAGCTCCTGGGTTCGAATCCCGGTATGTGCAAACATTGATATGATGAATAGCGATGTTTGTTTCCGAGTCATGGATGTCTCTATACTTATCTATGTATTTATATACCGTTGCTTAGTACCCACGACACAAGATCTTAGGGATCTTAATGTGGGTTGTGTGTGAATATTTATTTATTTACTTATTTAGGTATGTTCTAGGAACCTACTTAATCAATGCCGCTTACAGTATAGTTTGATGTTTCCTATCATTTTGACTACAAAGCCGATGGCGAGGTAGGTGCTGGCACAGAGGACTCCAATACCCATCGACACTGGATATAGTTTTGTAGCAATATGGGCTTCGCATTCAGTACTATTCGTGCTGATTTCCTGAAAATATTCAAAAATTTGATAAATGAGGAAGATTTTTAAATATATTTTTAATGAGGTGTCCCACTGCTGCTCAGAGGCCCCTCCCATGATGACGATTAGGCCATAATTATTGCAACAATCTAAAGTAAATGTAAAATATTGGGTCTGATTGATTTAAATGTACCCATGACCATAGAGGAATATTCCTCTATGCCATGACACAAGTCAACAGGGATCTCGGTGAGTTCTGCTAATAATTTGGCATTTGTTTTATTACCAGCAACAGACAATGATAATTCAATTCTAGCTATGTCAATAGGTACTACCAATCGATGTCCCGATGTCCTGATAGCATGCATCAATTGACCCAATAACTGACTGGTAACCGGTTTTCTTCCATATGACCTATATTTTAATAATGAGGTTGTCGTTGTTACGATATTTTGATTAAAAATAACACCTGATTTCATAGATCTGATTTGTATGTTAATATGCTTAGAAATTATATTAATGATTCATTCAGGGTTTTACCTTTTATTTAAATCTGAGTAGTAAGCTCCTATATGCAATTCTTTGCGAATTTGCCGCAGTAGCCGCAGCACTATTTATATGGTTGGTTACGATTACGAATGTCACTATCATTCATTATCCGTGTCTTTGCGTAGTTTATCACTCAAATATTGAAAATTATTGTCTGATTTTCAAGAATTCGCATGCAGATGGCATGCCCAAGGTCTCTATTATTCTAAGGGCAGTTTTTTTGAATAGGCGGATACCTAGTTCTAGCAGATGAATTTTGATGTTATTTTTTTCTAAAACTTGTTTATAGACAATATCAACTTTATCCTTCAACCTATCTTACTATTGGAAAAATGGGCAGTTACTCCAAAAGTTCTAGGATTATATTGACATCAGAAACAAAGAAAGGTCACAGACTTGAGACAGCATATGATATGGTCGAAAAGCCGTCTTCCTTACCGATTATAATTGCTAAGGACCTATGAAAATTAAAACTCACTTCAGGGTTAGAAGTTTCCCTATTCTGCAGCATGCCACACATCGTCATGTTAGCGTCAATATTGGCAAGAGCCTCGTCCAGGATCATTGGCATCCAAGTGTACATGCCGCTTGCTCTGTTGAATAAAAAATATGTTGAACTAGTTTTAGGGAATCTCAAACTTATTGTTGCACCTACCACTATCACAGCCCAGCACCTTCCAGAACACAGAAAACCCTTAGTAACTAACAGTCATCCACAATGGAAGCAGAGAAAAGAACACCTTCCATATAAAATGTGTTTATTTTTCTATGACTAGTGTTTGGGATATTTTCAACATTTTTCAATTTACACAAAAAATTTACCTGCATTTCAATCCATTATCTCTTTTATCGGTTTCTATTATAAAGTGAATGGAAGTTTGTCATTTTTAAAACATCTTGTTGTTGAGATATTTACTAATATTACTGCGAGAAAAGAAACATGCAAAAGAAAATGATATTTTTCTGCTGTGACCTTAAACATCTTACAAAGCTAATCTTATAAAATTATTTATAAAGAAAATGGAAAAAATTCTTCACCCGAGTGGGAATCGAACCCACGGCCACTGCAAACCGTGCTAGTGCTCTTATCACTGAGCTACCGGGTCAATCTAATCTTATAAAATTGGAAATTAAAACCATTATCGCACCTTCGGTCGAACAAGGGCGCAATTGCAAAAAAATTGCAAAATCCAATTGCGCCCTTGTTCTATCAGAGATGCATTATTATTCCCGTAAATGCTGTGTACACTTACAATAAAAACACCATAAACATACTTATGTATGATATTATAATGCATTTACAGAGGGGAGGCTTCAATATGTGTTTTAGATTAACTATTGCTTCCATGAAGCCCATGTTCATGTTTTCCGGTGGTTCTATGGCTGATACCTGGAAACAATACATAATATACACACGACTTCTTCTTCAGCCTATTGCAGTCCACTGCTGGACGTAAGCCTCCCCCAGTAGCCACAAGGCTACTGCCACAGAGGGGTTTTGCCCGTAGTCACCACGCTGGGCAGGCGGGTTGGTGACCGCAGTGTGATTTTCGGACTATGCTGTCAGTACGGGAGGCGCTGCTTCCCACCTCCCAATTGCCAACACACGATTGTGTACCCAAAAATGGGAATTCTAAAATTTACGCGGATATATAGCGGGGATAGGATGTTAAGTGATCAGTGATAAGTTGCTGGCTCATCGCCCCTGAGTTCCTTAGTTAATTAAATACTTACGCCAATACCTCCATGCTTATTATTCATGGCATATATCCAGTTCAAACACTTCAAAGCTTTAGTAGTACTAATGGTGACGAGGAACCGTGGACTCTCCGGCAGGAAGGAGAGCAATATGGCTGCCAGGATACCAGGCACGCACCAGAACCACATGTAGACCCTCCAGGAGGTTATCTGTATGTCCACCACTGGTATCGGTAGCAACCACGTACCCGGTATTATTAGCCAGCCGAGACCTGGAATTGAATATTACAATCACTAAATCCGGTTTTCACACGAGTAGATTTGGACCGAGTGGGCTTCGGATGACTTCGGACTCCTCGTATCGCGTCAATGTCTATGAGACTCGGAATGTAATATTAAAACACTGAAGCCGGGTTTTCACGTACATTTTCAAAGTGGGTCCGGATTCGGACGCAACTCGTATCATGACAACATCTAATCGGAGTGCTCATGGACGTCGGTAACCAACATGATTCCGAAATGAGGAAGCCATAACTGCAGGATCATAGAGTCACTATCGGTTCCAAAGGTAGACCAGCGCTGGTTGGTTACAGCCAGAATACTTCCTCTAATGTAAATGTCTCAAATAAAGCTTTTTCATTTCATTTCATTTCAAAGAAGATCCCTTAGCCACGTTTAACATAGCGGAGACAGAGGTTAACTATCAGTAACAGTTGAGCCGAGTCTTGACTCTCTTATTCGACTCTTAGCTACGACATGCACGGAAGAAGATGCAGTTGATGTATTTTAGTGAAGACCCGCAGCAGCACACCTGTGGCATTTTCAGGATGTTGTGAAGTTTAGTCACATAAAGTCTTAATGTCTAGGTTCTAGATGCTAGGACCTGGTTATCACGACAATAAAGCTGTCCGTGATCGCTATCAGGTCAGATTCGTGGGTCAGCAGAAGTTGCAGGACCCGGTGGGTCCCAACCCTAGTTTGACAATATCTAAACAAAAACAATAGTTACCAAAATACCTGGCAGTAGTACGAAAGACGCAGCTAGAAAACAAGAAGCCCAAGCGAACGCGGACGGGCGGTATGCATTAGTGTGCATTTCTCCAAGATAGGCAAAGACTGTGGCGCTGGAGGCAGAAACCCTGAAATACATACAAAGTTACATACTATTGAAATAGCACTTGTTCAATTTAAGGCTGGTTTAATCAATAATTCACATTGGATATCGAAATATGGCTACAAACTAAACGCAACATGAGTATTTTTTGTTTAAACTAGGGTCGTTCTACGACCAATTGAAAGCAACCTGTTCTTCGTTTCATGTTACTTCTACCTGTCTACTTACTTCTTTTGATCTGTATTTCTACCCTATTTCTATTGTCCTTTTCTATGTTACTTCTGTCCGTGTATATGTAATTTTCAAATAAAAATCTATTCTATTCTATTCTATTCAACCAGTGATGTTCCCAGTCGATTGTTATGTAACACACGGTTGTTATGTAACACACGATTGTTATGTAACACACGCTTGTGTTCCCAAAGAGAGCAAAGCTGCTGAAGCTAGAACCGTGATATTTGACCGACTTTTGTGACGTAATAAGTCTACTATGAAAGTATTTCTCCAAAATTCCCAAGAGAAAGAGAAATAACAGGAATCCTAAAGTTTACGCGGACGAAGTTAGGGGCGGCCGCTAGTAATTTATAATAAATAATATTAGCATGCAACGCCTATCATTATGACTTTAGCAAAGCGTTGAATACGACACTACTTGCTTTGAGGGTTTTTAAACTCAACTTTCCTCCTTATATGAATGCATGCACTCTTTAAAATTAATTGATATATAACATTGGGTATGCCTTAGGAGGAGGCCTATATTCAGTAGTGGACGTTCAATGGCTGAAATTATGATTAATTGGTGGGTTCGACTAATACCTTAAGATCCCCTAGCAGTGGCGTAACTACCAATCTATACCGTCCCAGGCCCGTGCAAACTCAGCAAAAGCCCCCGTAAATAATGCTGGGAGCTGGGATTCTGCTTTGACTGGCGGCTCTTTTCCTTTGGGGGCCCGTGGCGTTTTGCTGACTTGCCACCCTGTAGTTACATCCAAGTCCTCAAAGTCTACCCTATCTACCCGTGACTGTAAGCTGGATATTAGTAGCTAATAATTGAACCAATAAGATACACGTACATGCATCCAGTAAGAAACCTTAAAGCGAAGAAGATCCAGAAGGAGGTAGCCAATGAGGAGCAGAAGGAGAGGAAACACGCAATACAGATACTTGGTATCATTATTGCTTTACGGCCCATGCGGTCACTGAGGTAGCCCCATATTATGGCTGTTGTTACTATTCCTGAAATAAATAAAAATAATAAATAACTGTATTTGTGAAAATTAGTGTACAATAAAGCATACTAATAGCGAATATACTAAAAGCGTAAAAAAAAAAAAAAATTAATACTTATTCTCTCACTTCACAACACAATAACCTAGTACTACGCTGAGAATTCTAAGGACTTGTGTTGTGATATCCATGACTCGGGAACAAACTTCTACATTCATCATAACCAATGTCTACCGGGGTTCGAACCCAGGACCTATGGCATCGCAAGCAGGGTTACTGCCAACTAAGCCAATTGGCTGTAAATATCAGTAAACTTCAGGAATATTCCTAACATTACCTCCTTAGGAGTAATGAGCTTGATTAACTATACAAAGAAGAAACTGATAAGAGTACCATAAAACTGAAGTATTAAACAGGATAACTTTGTTTTCTCTTTACCTATAAAAACAGAAGAATTAATGAGACCCTTCTCGCTATTGGTGAGAGCAAGCTCACACTCTGCGCTGGTGAGGATGAACCCAGAGCCAAGAGACTCCATGGTAGCAGAGAGCAGTATGAAGCCACACGTTATGAGAACTAAGTAATTGAATTTCCCGTGGCCTGAAAAAAGTAACTTAAATCATCCCACTATTGTCATTATACTAACGTATTAACGTTTTTTTGTGTTTTGCCATTAGTCATTATTGGTTTATTAGCTAAGGTTAAATATAAAAGTATTCCCATTACACGTTAAGTATTTACAAATATCATTAACAAAGATAATACACAGCCGAGTAACCTATCTCTAACGGAGTTTGTTTCATTGATCGTATCAATGTGGTTAGTGGTGTATCCAGTAATAATTTAAACAGTAAATTAATCTACCACGACCAAGTATCTTTTGTGTAGGCTAGGCCTTGTATGAGGGATTAATCTTTCCTATGATATAAAATACAAAATGATCTTCTCTACGCTCTTTTACTACATTTTTAATATAAGAATTACGCGAGAATGGCTAAACATCAAAGTATATAACAAAAGCTCGCTAATAAAGAACCTATCCCCAAATTTGAGACTCAAAATCATATAATATTTTTGCCTTAGATTAATGATTGGTCTTCGCTCCGCTCAGCGAATCATTATTCTAAGATTTTTGCATTCATTTATTGTATAAAGAAATTCATAAGCAACGGAATGTTCATATATGTATAAATTAATATGCATAGGGAACTTGGAGTCTCAAATTGTGGGGATAGGTTTTTAATAGTGGGCTATTTCCACATCATTTCGCTTAACTTTTGTTCCACGTTATTTATTGGCTACTTCATTCTCAGTAAAACATTTTTTCCGGAAAATAATGCAAGTGCCACTATTGCCACTAAGTGGGTAAATTTTATAACATACCCGTTAACTCCATAGCATCTTCAAAGGGTGTTTTCTTTCCGGTTATAAAATCGAACATTATTAGTAATAATTCCTGTTAATAATAAAATAATATTGTGGAATTTAGAGATTCTATCACAGTTGTAATGACATTGATAAGCTTTGTCAAAACTCAAAGACTAATATTTTACTTCTTATATGTTTTATAATAATAGAATAGAACTGTACGGGTTGTAACGGAAGGATGCAATGGAAACTTTCCAGGATATGGCATCTCTACTAAGTTCTACATATTTACTGGCTCCAGTCCATTACAGCTTTTGTGTTACGCTCATGACTCAGTAGAAACAGTAAGTAGTTTAGTAGAAAAGGAAATCCTGATTAAGGAAGCAAGCTAATGAATGTGATATCTGAAAGTAATTGACTGTCGGCACAGAGCATTAATTCCTTCCTTCCTTTTTTCTCCTTCCTCTTCTTTCGCGAACTGGCCGGCGGCAGTGGCAGCTCAAGTGGCCGGGTGCACCCTGGTAATACCAGAGCCGAATCTTTCCATTCCCCAATGGGTCCGACTTTTGCTCGGGCACGGGGGTTGCCCCAAGGCCCGCAACCCGAAGCGTATTTTTGCGCCAAGGACGACCACGTCCTATCGGCACAAACTTATCTTCTTATGTCGTTTGTATTGCTACTGTTTCGCTGCATTTTTTGACGCAAAGATGCCATGAAAAGTGGTGGCTATTTTATCGCCAAAGTTCACAGAGACACAAGAGTTGTTGAGTTGAGTTCTTGGTTGACTCTTACGACATGCACGGAAGGAGATGTAGCTGATGTACTTCTTATAGTGGAGTCCCGTGTCCGACCGATAGGAAATATCATACATAGCTGATGCCTGATACTAATAGATAAACTATGTATAAATTACAATTATACATAGTGTATAGGTCTGTCATGAGAATAAAAAACATTATAACTAAAACAAATATTAGGTAAGTACTCAATTCTTACTTCATTAGGAATTTCTAGCAAAATATTTATTTATTACGTCACTGTATCCGAGGAAGTATTTAAGCAAATACGTATGTTTTTCGCTATAACAATCATCATCATATCATTATCTTATTTTATCATTTACATAATTTTCTTTGCTGATTTTGGTGGACTTACTTGATTTAAGATCCTGTGTTCACTTAATGGGGCAGAGAGATCCCACAGTGTGCTGCCATTCCTCTCGATTTTGAGCTTCTCGTTTTATTTCGTCCCAGGTCCTCCGCCGCCCTGGAATGCTTAGAGCGGCCACACTTACTCTTTCCTTGGGCATTCCAGTCTAGCGCTTGTCTTGATAATGTGGTTAGGATCCATTCGGAACGTGCGGGAAGATTTAGGTGAGAAGTGAGTAAAATGCCAAACCATGCCAGTGCAGTTTATTTGCGATTTAGCAAGGTAATATAACACGAATATGATAAAAGTCATTAGGTAGGAAAATTTTAATTTCGTAATAAACTAAATGGTGATCCTAAAATAAAAATAAATACTGACATATGTATTCTGTTATTCTCAAAACTTACTATACGCCCCATACATTTCTATGATACGCCCTCTGCCCCTCCGTTGTATGTAACATCGTAAATGCAGTAAACAATTGAGTCTTAACATTTCTCACCCAATTAGGAATGAGGAAGTGAAATTTGATTCTAAATAATTAATAATGTCTTATCATATTTTACGATTGCTTAGTAGGTCACGTTAGTGCTTCTGATAGGAAACATTGTCCAACTGTTGTAGTGACCCTTATTTTTAAGTCATTATCTAAGGCCAAGAGGGTCTTGGTGTTTTGTAGGCGATGGGCTGACCACCTGTCACTACTAACCGAACTCGTACATCTCAACTATACCCTCAAAATTGGTCAGAAGTGGCACCATGTGGTTCTATCGGCCCTTCTTGCTCTGCCTACCCCGTAAGGGATAAAAGCTTGGTTATATGTATGTAAAAAACTATGCTAAAATTGGTTGGTATGGCTATGATTTTGACAGCTAGTTTAGATAATTTTGCAAAATTTTTGGTAAGACCTAAAAACTTTAATTTTAATTAAAGATCTACAATATTTGTAAATATCCACTAATGTCCACGGATTTGGAATATACTATACGAGTACCTACTTATTGGTTGAAAATTAGGTTAATCCAATAAAGCTACTTACCGTAACAAACTACTAACATTGAGTAAATAAGGCGCGATGACCGATTTCTGACCTATTTTTATCTAGTTAAGTAATGTTTTATTATCTAAGGAAAACAGCTTCATGTCGAGATTTATTAATGACAGCTAATATTCCTCCACGCATTTTTATGGTAATCTATCAATTTATACAGTTTCTAAATGGGCAGGATGTTTGTGGTTAACAGTAATGGTTCAACTGATATGGTTAAAATTTTAAACAGAGATAGAAATAATTTACCAGGCATTTTACAGCCTAACCAGAAAGTGATGACGCTTGCACGACATGCAGATATTTTACCAAACTCAATGGGGCAATATTAACTTCAATCACAAATGTTTGCGAGGGTAAGATCAACTCCCTATCATTCCCTTACGATGCGTTTTTACTACGACAAACTACTGCTAAAGCGGAGAAAGCGTGCACTAATTTTATCTTGTACGATACCAAAGGAAATTGAATGCACAGTGGCGCCACAAATGCTTTTGTGAGTCCTTGGTTTTTGTTCCGGCTTCTCTAAAGATAGACCATTCATTCCAAATTCCCGCGTGGCTAGAGGCGGTCGGGAATACGGTACCGGTTTTTTTATACCCTGTTGGTATAGTGAATTCATAACTTAATATTATACCAGTAAAGTTGAGTTTCGGTAGATAAAATTACGACCTTTATCCAGGAATTTCTGGTGTCGTATACATTATTTGGTTTGGATTTTGGAGATTAATATCATGCGTTTTGATTTGTGTACAAAATGGTGTATACGAAATAGTTGTGATTAATTTATATTTGCTAATTACTGATATTCTGCAGATACTGGGATTGTAGAAGATACCAAATTAGGTATTTGTATAGTGATATTGACTAGATAAGTATTGACTGTAAGAAAATGCAAGGTTCAGAAAGTGATAAATCTCAGGATTTTGAGAAGTCTTCCAGAAAAGAGAAGGAACTTAGTTTTGAAGATGCCTTCGAGCTCACAGGTAACGTAGAAATTAATTTCAATCTCATAAAATAAAATAGCATGTGTGTGGCATCGTAAATGCAATTGTTAACTATGTTGTTAAGGGTCGGTAATGTAATAGTCAGCGGTGATAGCACAATGGTTAAGAATGAACATTTCAGTCGGAAGGTGTATGGGTTCGATGCCAGTCATGGTCCTCACCACACTTAGCAATACCCGAGTAGAGTTGGCTGTAAAATTGTTTCGAAAGAAAACATATTGCGCTGACCCCATGAAAAAGAGATGATATTCAAAATTAAATTTATTTAGCAAGCCATAGTGATTCTTAGACCTTTTGAAAGACCTATTGAATTAATTACTAGACCTAGGACACGTAGGCATTAAGTGCATACGCGCTGTTTATCTACTAGGTCCCTCGGGGGGCGTAAGTTTCATATTAATTAAAGTGCCTGACTATACGACTTATTAAATCAGGAATTAACATGCGGAAGAGCAATTTCTCAACTAGTGTTTGCCCACCTCTGAGCCCTAATCAAATCAAATCAGTTATTCGACATGAAAGCATACACTATCGGCTCTAACGGTCCTTAGTGCTCTGCCTACCCCGTAAGGGATAAAGGCGTGATTATATGTATGTTTGTAAAGCATACACAACTTATTTATCGATTGTCATTTTTTATAATATGTTACTTTCTACAGCCTAGTACACCTTACACCTTCCGCTGACCCTACACCCTCTGCCAAACCTACAACTTCAGAGGTATCTGACAATATTTGGTTATAATCCTAAAGATGGGTGTTTTGGGGTAGCCAAAAAGAATATAACAATACAATATAATAATATCTAGGTGCTCATATCTGATTTCTCATTACAACTGCAAAGGGCCCTTTCCATCACGTGTTAAGTGACTAAAGTAAAGACGGGTCTTGACTGAAAATTGCCAACGATTTCGGTGGAACCACCGTTTCTACTGGGCGAACTTCAGTTGTGAATTTTGAAGTTCCGTATAGTAACACATCTGATACAATTTTTACTTACATTTTTTGAAGACTATTTTATAAAATCAAGGCCAGAGAGTCAATATAATGATGTTTCTGCTGAATAGGAGATAAACAATTAAAGTAAATATAAAGATAACCTTTGATAGTAGGTATTACATAAAGTGGTATCTATTTTAATAAAGGTGCTGTATATACGTCATATATTAACACGGGAATTGCGGATGTCAGAACTTAGGATGTAGAGCTAAGATAATACCATTCTTTTTCTACGGATAATTCAGATATACCCATACAAAGAGACACACAGAGGGATCAAACAATATTATGCGTATTAGAAGAGAAGCAATAGCATATGTAATCAGTGGCGATGGGTCAATAATTATAAATATTTTCGTCATTACGTATCTACTTTGCTAACGTGTACGAATATAGGGTCTGCTGCGTGATCCTGAAGTTCTTCTGGCTATCTTTTTTTAAGAACACAGCCGCGTTTGCGTATTTTCATCACAATAATTTTCTTTCATACATTTAGTCCTATGCCTATTATAACCTTTTAGTATAGAATAGTTTCCTAATGTAAAAAGAAAACGATTCGTAAAGTCGCACCAAGACATGCATTTGTATGAAATACATCCCGAACGAGGCTACAGCATAGTTACAAACGCAGCGGCTGCAAATGCTGCCGGCAGCTACAGTCAGAAGGGCACCTCAAGTAATCATGATACTCTATTCTCCAGGTCACGGCAAGTTCAACCATGTGGTGCTGCTGACGTGCGGGCTGATCATGCTGAACGTATCCATGGAGTCGGTCGGCATGAGCTACGTCATCACGGCAGCCGAGTGCGACCTGAACCTCTCCAATGAACACAAGGGTCATGTTAATTCTGCTGCCTTTATTGGTAAAACATTTGGTACCAAGTTAGGCTAAACAAACTAACTAAGAAACATAATAATGTCGATTAATATTTTTAATTGATTTTCGGAATAGCAGATATGTACTTATGTTTGCATGCTAGGTGCTTGGATCTGGCTTCTCGTTGCGACTGTAGTGGTTTGTGTTCGTGACCATGAGTCGGCAGATCCGAGGGTCAGCGGAGGGTGTAGGGCCGGTGGTGGGCGAGTCTCGATGGAAATTTGAATTTCCGAATAGTAACGCCTGATACAATTAAATATTTATGGTTCTGTACAGCTACATCACTACTGAAAAATTATCCCACTGACTAACTGGACCTCATAATACTTTTTAATATTTCAGGCATAATCGGCACCTCCTTCCTCTGGGGTTACCTGGGTGACAGGTTTGGGAGGCGATCAGTCATGTTGCCAGCTATGCTGCTGTCTGCTGTGTTCTCGGTTGCATCATCATTTTCCACCAATGTGTGGATGCTGCTGGTGTTACGGATTCTTACAGGCTGTTTGTAAGTGTAAATGGATTAATTTGATCGCTTATCTTTCCCAGACAGGTCAATTCGAAGTGTCCGCTTTGGAGTTAACTAACACGCACAGATGATTTGATCGAGACCGAACTTTAATAACAAATCAAACTTTTTTAACAAGACCTGTTGATTAGGGAAGATTCAAGTGGGACTTATGACAATGCGAAGTACACCTTTGTTTCTATACTTTACTTTCAATAAGTATACAGTACGTAACGCTATCTACGAGTATTCGAAGTTCATCGGCAGGTCGACCAGTAACATCTGAAGATAAAATATATGTTTGTCTGCTTCAGAGTGTTCCTATGAAGGTAAAAGTACCATGAGGCATTAATCAGAAAGCTAGACGAACTCAAAAGTTCTGGAATAGGGGGAAATTTTATGGAATAATTGGACCAATAAGCTAGTAATTGCGGATGTAAGGATGTCCACTTTGGATAGGGTGTCATGTACTTACTTCAATGTTGGTGGTCTGGACGATATACAGGAATAGACGATTGACGATGTTTGACATGCGTTAATTTAGAAGCATTTCTCAATCATCTTATAGTTTACTCAGTTATTAACAGCAATACCTACTTTTGTTTACGGGAAACAAGAAGAAGCAGATTCTGCCTGTTCTGGCCCTCTAAGCATCATAAACCTGGTGAAAGTCGCCGAAGCTCACGGCTTTTACTATGTACATGCAGAATATTTAGCTATTTAGCTTATTCCCAATGTAATGCAAACTTGTTCTATTTTACACTTATTTTTGCTAGATTTACTTTTCATTGGCATTTTTTAGTATTGTACCTATTTAACACCTACCTACTTTGTTACTACTAGTACTGTAGGAGAATTATAGGTAGATATGTTTGTATTATCATGAATATTATATTATTTTTTCAGGATATCAGCATCCAGTGCGACAGTATATGCGTATCTTGGGGAGATGCACACAAACTCGCGAAGAGCGTCAGCCATCGCTTGGGGATCAGCTTTCATATCATTTTCCTTCATTATATTACCAGGTAATGATCAAGGAAATTATAATGTAGGGTGCGATGAATTTTATATTTGTTTTCACAAAATTTTGCTATCACAAGTCTACTAAAAATACTACCGTTGTTTGCTATGTTATCAAGTTACTCGTATAACGTAGATTACTACTATTGGGTAGTTACAAGTGGCAAATTATACGTAAACTGTTTTCAGGTGAATACTCCTGTTTGTTTAAGTCGAACTAATTAAGATCTATTTGAAAATATCTTAATGCTTTACGAATATTAATTTATTCAATTCGCACAGGTTATAGATGTCAATTTTTTTATTTATGTCGCTTAAATTAGTATTATCTATTAGCAAGTGGCTGTCCCTTTCCTAACATCAAGTTCTACCCAAAATTCTTGCTACGGTACTTATGTTTCTACAGCTCCATTATTTTTGCTAATAGGTAGAATTGTACTCACGTTTTGCTTCAGATGATCATAAATATATGTTTTCAATTATCTTGTGGCCTTTAAGATGACGTCTCGCTTGTTGCTAATTGAAATACTTTGTGTGCATACGAGTATCTTGGTATCATAGATTACATTATTGTATGATAAGAGTTTCTTTACGTATTCTCCCCCTGACTTTAGTTATATATCGGTAATTAATAAATAACAAATATATCTACTGTTTACCGTTTCTATGCCATAGTGTTAGTTTCTCTATTTTACAGGTTTAGTGTAACTTTACATTAATATCTTAAGCTAGACCTAGAAATATTATAATTTTAGACCAAGATCGCCTGTTTCTAATCACTTTGAAAACATGTGACTATTTCATCCCGAAATTTTATATCTGGATGAAAATTTATGGCTTTCATTTTTATACCCTCATGATGATCATCTATCGTAAATCCCATCATAAGCAAATCAGTGTCAAAGAGCTTCTTAAATTCCATAATAATTATTTCATTTGCTGCTTTGTACGTAAATAGATCTTCGAGTTGGTAAAGTCATTCACTCGTCATTCGTCATAATGTTTTGTATACAATGGAATATGCAGATGTATTGACCTCAATCCAGTACATACGAGTATACATTTGACAACTGTACCTATCATAGTACCCACCTAGACAGTAATTGTTATTTTGTCATTCATCATCATCATCATAAGCTATCATATGTATTTGCATCTGTAACAGATGGTTTTAGCAGCTGCCATATTCATATACACCGACGCGATTCTGGAGCAGCATATACGTTTTTAATTTTGCAAACTGTTTTAATCAATAGTATCACACGTATTGTCCAACGAAATAGATCTTTGATCTTCTCTAACTTGGTGAGCTAAGACTTGTTCCACATCATCACATTCTTTTTCTCTTATTCCAGGTCTAGCATGGCTGATCATTCCACGAACCTGGTCATTCTCCCTCGGAGCCTTCAGGATAGTCCCATGGAGAGCCTTCGTCTGGTCATGGTGCACCCCAGCTCTGTTAGCAGCAGTAGTTTTACTGATCCTGCCTGAAAGTCCACGATTCCTTCTGGCGTCTAAAGGCCCAGAAGCAGCTTTACCAGTCCTGGCTAAAATGTATGCGTGGAACCATGGAGCTAGTGTTCACAGTTTTCCGGTAAGTGAATTTGAGCCGTGAATTTTTATTCTATGTTGATGCGAGGCTATACTTGAATACATAAGTTGCACCTTCTTCCGTGCATGTCATAAGAGCGGACTAAAAAAGTCTTCGTTAAATGACGTGATGGAGTCTTATCGCTATTAGTGGAAGTGTTACGATAACTAACGTCGCTGCGAAAAAATGAAATATTGCGTCTAAGCATCCAATTTCAATAGATGATGCAAGAAGATGTAATAAAATGGAATAGAATAAGTTTTTTCACTTAGCAGCATTTTATACTCCCAAACAATTCAAATATTAGGTATGTGGATTATATCTATTAAGTACAGCACAGAATTGGAATGTCCTCCAGATAATGCAGTATATTAATTAATGTCAGGTGGAGAGGATAATCACAGGAAGCTCGGAGACCAGAAGTACAGGGTTCGTGGGTGCCCTGAAGAATTTCAACCTATTGTTCCGACCGCCTCTACTACGATGCGTCATTATTTCTCATATCTCGATGTTTGCCGTTTTCATGTTGTAAGTAAAGGATGATATTTTCTGCAATACCAATATACTACTCTTAATATGGATAAATGTGAGCTACGGAAGAAGTAAAGCGATCATTGCTAGAGTCGTCGTCCTCGTCAGCTTATTGCAGTCCACTGCTGGACGTAGGCCTCCCCCAGTGTACGCCACATGGCTCGATCTCCCGTTTTTGCCATCCAGTCACTACCAGCCGTCTTCTTTAAGTCATCGGTCCATCTGGCCGGAGGGTGCCCAACGCTATGCTTGCCGATTGCTAGAGTGCGCTTCATCAGTAGTTCCTTTGGATTTTGGCGCTAGTTATTATGTGCATGACTACATAGTTGGTGTAACTGCATACAAAAAATATTAAATTCGAAAATCAGTCTTACGAGTTATTCCATAAAACATGGTCTGCTTTCAAGTGATCGGATAAAGGGAAGGGAAAGGAAAGTTTAGAATTATTATTTATGCTACACTTTCAGTAAAAAACAATATGAGATGCCTAATAGTATGTTTTTACAGATCCAGCGGGCTTTACATGTGGGTGCCAGATATTCTTAACACTATCCTGCAGAATAGCAATGAGAAAAGCGTCACAATTTGCCAGATCATTTTCAACAAATTCCAAACCATGAAAAACGCTAGCGTAAGTGAAGAGAAAATTATATTTTGTATAAATAATATCTTAACTCTACTTTTAAATTCTATTGGTAACAAAGGAGAAGATACGCACAACATTATAGCCATTAAAAAGAAAGAACAAGCCACTTCTTGTTTTTAGACTGGTAACATTTTCTTCTTAGTACCTACTTCTATGCTGCTCTGGAAGGAAAAAAGTATAATACTACAACTGCTTCTCTTTCCGGGCATACTGTACAAGTCAGTAGAGGGACAAGAGGGTTTTGGTGTTTTGTAGGCGATGGGCTGACCACCTGTCACTACTAACCGAACTTGTACATCTCAACTATACCCTCAAAATTGGTCAGAAGTGGCACCATAATATATGTAATGTAATGATATGTAATTTTAGATGAATGTATTGTTTTTCTTATCCACATCTCTGATAGTGCTACCAACAGATATTATTCATAAGTAACCAGGTTAGATGGTAGAGAATGCCTTGCAAGGCATTAAGCTCGCCCTTGTACATGTGTTTTTTACTGTAGTACAATAAAGAATTTTATCTATCTATCTATAATATAGTTCTGTAAACTTATGTATATTTGTTTCCAGCTTGCATATGAAGCAGTAGAACAAAAGTGTCAGACAAAGATTTCATTAGGGGTGTTCCCTATCTCTATGGCTATGGGAGCTGTTTTCGCCCTCACTTACCTGGCCATTGGGGTCTTTATCAATAAAATTGGAAGGAAAACACTTTACTGTGAGTAATCGACTAGTATACATAGGCAGATGACAAAATATAATTATCAACCTTCTCTTTAATAGACATACATAGTTAACATAACACTTTAAAAGTATCGTATAAAAGAAAAAGAATTTAAGATTAGGGAACTAAGACCAAAGTATAAAGAACCGACCACCCATTGCGAGCACACAGGTCTGAAGTTGCCTTTTAAGTATTCCCCTACCTCATAATGATTATAATCACTGGCAAAGTAAATAAGCAATTTATTCATACTGGGTCATAGAGGAATAAGATGTAGACATAGAGTGCTAATGTCATACTAACAGTTTCGATGCACCATTAGACTTTTCGGTGCCTCACAATTCCAGTCCTTGACACTTAGATTGAATTACTATACGTTACAATACATTAGTAATGTAGTACATTACTATACATTACAGTAATAGAATCTAAGTGTCAAGGACTGGAATTGTGAGGCACCAAAAAGACTAATGGTGCATCGAAACAGTTAGTATGACATTAGCACTCTATGAAATCTTATTCCTCTATGACTGGGTGTAAACGAATACATTGCTTGCAATAAAATTACAGTATTTTTTTTTTAAATTTGTCGTTTCCCAGGGTTGGTTACATAGAAGAAAATGGTCGTAAGCTTACAAAGAATACGAGGTATTAAAAAAACGTCGTTGTCTTTTTACACCCTGTATAGACACGGCTGTGTTACGAAAATATACTCCGGATCATAAGGTAAATCCCACAGTCACGTTTAGCATTGCGGGTAAATGATGATCAGTTAAACCAGCAGTTTAATCTTGTAATATGCCATTCAGAAGTACTTTGTTGGCAGGTGGGATAATGGTGACCTGTGGATTGGCTACCATAGCGGCGGCATTCATACCTCAAGGTGCAGCAGCCACTGCCCTGCTCATCCTGGCGTTGTGCTCAGGGTGCGCTGCTTCCATCATCGCAGCGATAGCAGTTGATGTTTTTCCAACTAACTTACGGTAAAGTTGCCCTACCAAATAGCTCTACATCTTTCTCTTTATTCTTCTGCAATGACTTCTTGTACCATTCGGAACGTAGATTCGGAATCATATTCAAAGAAGATTCCTTTGTGATACAGAATGTCAAATATTAAAGAATATTGTTATGTCAGAGTAGATGTTTTCTGTCAAAACGTGATATTATTTAGAGATATTTTTATATTACAATTTTTTTATAGAATTCTTTATAGACTAACCTTTTATTATGAAAACATAGCCAATAGCAGCACCCTTTTCGTGTTATCCGTATTGTTTTGTCAAGATGTGGCACAGAACTATATTGTTCTATGTGTTCCATTTCAGTGCGATGTCTATGTGTGTGATGTACATGGTGGGGCGAGGTGGTGCTGCTGCAGGGTCAAGGGTTCTCGGAGCTACCCTGGACCTCCACTGTCTTACTGCTTTCATTGTCTTTGGAGTGTTTACCGTTGGTGAGTTAAAAGATGTTACAAATATTAATATTATTAAGAAAATGAAAAAAAAAATCACCCGAGTGAGATTTGAACTCACGACCTCTCGCAAACCTTGCTTTTGCTCTAACCAACTGAGCTATCGGGTCAATTAACTCGGATGACGAATTTTACCATCTCTTTTACATTATGTTTTCAAAGATGTTGTTCTTTGGAAAGAATTGAAGCTGGTAATTTCTGAAATATATCTTCTTCAGACGGGCTTGGGTGCTTGAAATCTGGTTTTAAATCAATATTTTTTCTCTATAAAACTAATTACAACAAGCTGTTTATCCAAATTGGAAAATACTTATTTTTCGGCATTATGTAATTATATTACATCATCATCAACTTGAACATATTTTCCAGTTTCCGGTCTACTCATCGTGTTCTGGCCAAAACCAGAGGGAGTTCGAAATCAAATGGAAGAAAAAGGTCTTACATACTAAAAGGAAAATCTTGAAATACTGTACAGTATGGAAATTCTTTTACTACAACGTTCTCACTACGCAAAAATGGCAATGGATTTAAAATGCCGGGTTTAATAAAGGTCAGCAATAGCTGCTTCTATTTCTAATATTCAAGTATATGAAGCTAAATAATTGTAATACTTACCTACTAATGTCAATGATCTTTTCTAGCTTGAGAACCAAAGAATTTTGGTTAGTCTACTTACATAAGCGTAAGCCTCTGCTCGAAATTGAATAGAAAATTGCATTTTGGCTCGATTATTTACAAAGCCCTTTATTTTACCTTTTATTATGGTATTTTACTAAGTTTCATTATCATGCCCAGACGGGCTTACCGGTTATATAGAAATATAAATTTATGGCTCAAATGGGGACTACATTGCAAACTTATGTCAATCGAACTTCATTACGATTATTAGACAAACCGCCGATTTCTCGAACGCTAATCAACCTGCTGTCCCTTGATTTAATTGTTGTAATCTTACTGCAGATTTGAAATTACATAGGTATGTGTTTTAACCATTTATTAACGATGACTGGCTTTCGAGAAATAGGCGGGTTACTCAATCCAGTGTTGCAGTGTCGGAAGGGTACAAAATGTTTTCTTGTTGAAAATATTTATTTTCTGTACCCAAAATTCGAATCTACAAAATCTTATCTAAAGTATTTTTTTTATAGAAACCAACAAATTACACTGGTAGGTACGTGGCCAGTTATGTTTTTTGAAGACTGATTTACTAAAAAAACAGTTTGATGTAATTATATTAGTTAATTGATTTATTAATTATTTAGATAATAAACTTACAAGTTAAACTTATGAACCTTTATTTTTGTGAAAACCTACCCTTATCCTAATTCTATTTACCACGTGTTCATAATGTTTTAATATTACTAATTTGTTTACTATTTTACTGCCATCTATCGGATCATTCGAATACTTTTAAAAACGTAGTACAGTGGTAGCACCTTGTACAGGTAGGTACACATCCTGGGACGCAGGTAGAAAGTAACCTCCCCTTTGCGGAGGAGGACTACGTACCTGGCGTATAAAAACTAGCCTTCTATGGACTAGATGGCGTCACTAGCCATAAACGGGTGCTTATTAACCTTTTAACGTTCTTCTTACGTTCACAAATGAAAATATCATCTGTAGGTATGTCCGTTTTACGCAATATGTATTCATCCATTCAACTATTTTAACCGCCGCCATTTTACTTCTTAGAGTACCTACACACAAAGAACTTGGAAATAATTAAAATAATAGATTCCCACTCGGGTAAGGAATTTTTTTCATTTCCTCTATTTCCATGGTACCTACACACCAAAAGTCCATCCAAAAATTCGTTAGACTTTCTTTTATCTTGTTAGTGGCGTCGCTAGGTAACCAGGGCCCCCCTGGGGCAAATAAAAAAATCAGGCCCACTGCTACCTCAACTATTATATTTTGACAATCTTCTCTTTATTGCACGTGACTAGACATTACCAAGAATTTTTGAAGTTTACGAGTCCCATAATTGAAAGACTGCTTAGACATATAATAGATACGCGAGCGCAGCGAGCACGAAATTTTTTCTCGTATTTACTATATAACTGGTCTATTACCTTCTTGAAAATTCAAGCTCTACCGAGAATTTCTGACCATTGCTAAAACATGAGATAGGTTACAATCGGGTAGACATTACCAAGAATTTTTGGAGTTTACCTACGAGCCCCATAATTATTGAAAAGTGAAAGACTGCTTAGCCATATAATATGCGCGAGCGGAGCGAGCGCGAATTTTTTTTCATATTTACCACATAACTCAAGTAGGTAAGCTGTCTATTAATTTTTGAAAATTCAAGCTCTACCCGAGAATTTCACGGTAAGGATTCAAGGGCCCCCTGAGCTTGAGGGCCCCGGTGCACTGCCCCGCCTAGCCCCTAGGTAGCTACGCCACTGTATCTTGTAACCCTCCACATCCTATTTTACTAAGAAAAAAAACTAAGTTTTCAGGGCCAAAAAGTAGGAAATGTTCTTTCATAGGCTCTAGACAACCCATGTACCGACGAATTGAAGAGGGGGAAGCTGGTAGTGACTGGATGGCGAAAACGAGAGATCAAACTTTGTGGCGTGCTCTGGAGGAGTAGGCTGATGTGATAATAGCTAGGTATTGAAGTCGAGGTCACTATTAAGACTATTAACTATTAAGAGGCTTACCTTTTTTTAGTTTTGCTTATGTGTGATAGTAAGACCAAAGTGACAGACATAGTCTCGAAGTGGCAGTGTGTAGGCCAGGCCACATCTGTCGTAGAACCGATGGTCGGTGGAGTAAACGGGTTCTCAAATGGAAACCGCGCCTCGGTAAGCGTAGCGTTGGGCGCCCTCCGGCCAGATAGACCGATGACTTAAAGAGGACGGCTGATAGTAACTGGATGGCAAAAACGGGAGATCGAGCCATGTGGCGTACTCTGGGGGAGGCCTACGTCCAGCAGTGGACTGCAATAGGCTGACGACGACGATGATGTGTGATATGTAAATCTGCCCCTATCTATGTATCTAATGATTTTCAGAGTTGTCTGCTATATTTACCGACAAACGTTTTACGTATCCAAACCTGCATAATATCTTGGTCATATTGTCACGGAAGATCTGAATGATGACTGAGACATTGATAGGGAGCGCAGGGCCCTGGCGGTCCGGGTGAATATGTTGGCGCGCAGGTTTGCTCGATGTTCAAAACAAGTAAAAATCACGTTTAAGGCCATCAGGGCCCTGCAGGTCCAATACAACAATGCTTTTAGGATGCTGATGGGGCTGACTCGCTTTTGCAGTGCATCGGGCATGTTCGCCGAGGCTCACACGGATGGCTTCCAAGCGATAAGGCGAAAAAGGGTCGCCTCTTTGATGCACAGGCTGCGGGGTAGCCCGGACAGCATTCTATCGGTAATTAATTGAATTTTTGGATGAAAATAGTCTCAGGAATCCCACCAGCAAATAGAGGCTTTAAGGGCAGTTACATGAATAAGAGCCGCTCATGTATCTGCTTGCTAATTTATATTTTAATTTATTTACAATTAAGTTCTATATTATTATTTACCAACTAACATAGACTAAGTAATTTGTAACTAACAACCTAACAAAATATGGATCTCGTTATCTGAAATAAATGTTTATTATATTATTATTATTGTTGCGGCCAGCTCCCGTTTCAGCGGGTCCGGCCGGGGAAAGGATCCCCGGGGTGACGAACGCGGTGGGCCCGGGGCGTAACTCCCAAACCCGCGCTGGTCGCGTCCGCCTCGCGCACCCTTCACCCGTGTGCGCAGCTCCGATAACAGCCGCGTCGTCGTCGCGTACTAAATACGCGCCGGTCACCCTATTGTATGTTGTTGTCAAACCCCTGTATGTTGTTGTCGTACGCGGGAGTGAGAGAGACAAAACACACTTTTCTTCCAAACTGCGGGCAAGAGGTCAGTCTTCAGGCAGTCTTCAGTGGCTTCTCTTGTTCCTATTTTGCTTCCTTTTCACTTTTCTTCTTATATTTCTTCTTAGGAACTCGCCTCGGATTGAACACACAAAATCCGTGCGACTTACAAATATGTCGACGGTTCACCCTTACCGTCTGGAACGCGGTAGAAATTCTCTACGATTTCTTCTAACATTTTATCTAGTTTGTCCCTTGACTGACCTCTTTTGCGCCCTATATTTATTTCAAAATAAACATTACATACATGTGTTATACATTGTTAAAAAGGTCTTAATTAGCTCTATCTAATTATATAAGAATCTTATTTTTAAGTTTAAACAATAAAAAGTTGTCAAAGGAGAAAAGTCAAAAATCTTACCAATTTTACCGACTTGCTAAGTTTAGCCTTAATAAAAACTAATTTATACAATCTATATACATGAATTATATATCACTAGAAAGGGCATAAACTGAACTCTAATAAGAAATAATCAGATTCATTCTAGTTGGAATATTCTCGAAGCTACTGTGAGCACAAGTTCAAAATCTTAATAAACTATAAAATCGCAAATATCTACTAAAGTAATTATTCAATCTACTTAAAAATACTCTTAATGTGCCCAGAATAGCTACCTACACCTAATAAAACTCAAAGGGATAAGAAATAAGTCAGACACAAAACAACCCTACCTAGTACAAACTTAATGTTAGCGCTATACCTAACATGTATTGCAAACTCTTTATTCAAATATCAACCTTATCTATATGTACATAACATCGAATCATTCAGTTTGGGTAGGTTTCATGTCTTCGTCGCCGACATTCTCCCCCTCGTGCAGAGCACCAACTCTCGGCTCCGGCGACGACTCCACCGGCACCACCAGGATGATTTTCGAATGCGGGCGACGCAGTACTCCTCCGGGCGTCGCGACATCGACGACTCTCGTTCTCCCATCAGGTCCAGGGTAGACTTGGGTGATTCTTCCTTTTGGCCAGGTGCAGCGTGGTAGTGTGTGATCCACCACCAGCACGATGTCTCCACAACGCAGGTCCCTTGTTGCTGCTCGTCCCATCAATCTTCCTGGGCAGCAACGTCGGCAGGTACTCCTTGATCCACCTGCTCCAGAAGTGGTCGACCATGCGTTGTGTGCTCTTCATGTGCTCCGTCCTGCCATATCTTGATCGTGAAGGCGCCCACCCTAGGCGCTCCGCAGGATCTCCCAATCAGGAAATGATTGGGAGTGAGAGCTTCTTCACTGGCGTTCTCGTCCAAGTCTGTCAAGGGTCTTGAGTTGACGATATGTTCTGCTTCTACAGCAGCGTGTGTAGTACTTCTTCTCTCGGGGTCTTCTCGTTCAGGGTCGCTGCAAGGGCTGTTTTCACGGAACGGACCATTCTTTCCCAGGCTCCGCCCATGTTCGGTGCGCCTGGTGGTATGAATTTCCACCGGACGCCAATCTTCTCTGCTTCGGTCGCTAGAGTGTCTTCTTTCTTCAATTCTTCTATGGCCTCTTGCAGTTCTCTCTTCGCCCCGACGAAGTTGGTCCCGTTGTCGCTAAACAACACGCTGGGCATTCCTCTTCGTGCAGCCATTCGTCGGAGAGCCAGTATCATTGAGTCGGTTGATAGAGAGGTAGCCAACTCAATGTGTACCGCTCTTGTGGTGAGGCATGTGAATAGAGCCCCCCACCTTCTCATGTCTTCTTCCGATCGTCACAATCATTGGGCCGAAGTAGTCCACCGCAGCACACGTAAAGGGGTGTGCTCCATGTCGCAGTCGTTCTTCTGGCAGATCTCCCGTCGGCACCGGTTGTGGTATCGTCTTCTGACCCTGCACCATTGACAGTGATGCAGAGTCCATTTAACCGCAGATCGTAGTCCCAGAATCCAGTACCGCTGTCTTAACTCGTTGATGACCGTCGCGTGGTTCCCATGGTTGAACCTCTCGTGGTAGTGCTGGATCAGCAACTTCGTGACGTAATTCTTCCCATCCAATACAACTGGTCTTTTGAAGTTGCGATCAATGTTCTGTGCCGCGTCGATTCTTCCTCGTAGATGTAGTAGACCATTCTCTTCTATGACATCCAACTTCTTCAATTTACTACTTCTGTCTAGAGGTTTCGATCTTCGCAGGCAGGTCATCTCCTCTTCAAAACAATCTCTCTGGCTTCTTTGTAGTAGAAGCTTTTCTGCTTGCTCTAAGTACGTAGCTTCTAGAGGTATGAAGCGACGTACTTCTTTGCTCTTCTTCACGGTAACTGGTCTTGCAGGGACATTCTTCTTCCTGTTGACTTTCCACGAGGTGTCGTCTTTTTCTCTCTTCCTCGCAGCGTGGACTCGATTCTTCTTTCTGCACATGTCAATGAACTGCAAAACTCTGGCAGTTGCTCTCCATAATCTTGTCCAGCTGGAGAACCTCAGTGGATCAGGAGTCATCATCTTCGGGCCAGCGATTGCAGCAACTACTGCATTCTTTTCTTCCCCAGTAGGCTTCGTCTTGAAGGATCTGGGAGCTGGCCATTCTTCCTCTTTTCTCTGAAGAAACTCGGGGCCTGTGAACCATCTGTGCGCCTGGTTGAAGTTCTCAGGAATCTCTCGCGTCGCATCATCTGCCGGATTTTGTGCCGTGGGAATCCAACGCCACTCTTGAGGCTTCGTTGTCTCTTCTATTTCCGCCAGGCGATGTGCGACGTAAGGCTTGAATGTCCTGGGGTCGACTTAATCCAGGACAGTACAGTGCTGGAGTCGGTCCAGAAGATCTTCCTCTTCGTCTTCAGGTCTAACTCCTTCTCGACTGAGTGAGCCAATCTGCTTCCCAGTAACGCCGCCTGCAGCTCCAGCCGAGGAATCGATATCGGCTTCAGCGGCGTCACCCTCGCCTTTCCAGCCAACAGAGACACCAGTATCTTGCCATCTTCATTCTTCGTACGCCAATACACGGCGGCGGCGTATGCTGTCTCGCTGGCATCTGTGAAGACGTGCAGCTCCCCCTCAGTGTTGGTCGGAGATATGCATCTTGGAATATGCAGATCTCGCAGCAGCTGTAGGTTCTTCATATACTTCTTCCAGGTTTCACAGGCTTCTTCAGTTATCTCTTCATCCCATCCAACCCCGCTTCTCCAGACATCTTGCATCAGTTTCTTCCCTTGTATCAGTACTGGAGAGACTAATCCCATGGGGTCGAATGTTGGCATGATCGCGCTGGTGATTTCTCTCTTCGTCGGAGTTCTGGCTCGTTAATAACATCTTCTGGAGTGTTCCGCAGACTCGTTCTAAACCCCAATGCATCTTCTTTGATGAACCAACGAAGTCCCAGAGTCTTCTCTTCATGACCAGCGTGATTTCAGTCTTCATTTCTTCGGTCTTCATGTCAGCAAGAACTTCTGGATGGTTTGAAGCCCAACCGCGCAGTTCAAACCAGCCTTCAGATGAACGGTATCCACTTCTTTGGCAATCTTCTTTGCTGCTTCAACCGTGGCGAAACTCTGCAAGTAGTCATCCATATAATGATTTCGCACGATCGCTCTTGCTGCCTCAGGATACTCTTCTTTATGTTCTGCTGCATTCCGATTCTTAATATAGATAGCCGTACTGGGAGAGGATGCCGCACCGAAGATGACTGACTTCATTCTGTATTTCTTCGGAGATCCCTCTTGTCCTTGGCCCCTCCACAGGAATCTCAAGCTATCTCGATCTTCATCTCGTATTCTTATTTGCAGGAACATTTCCTTGATGTCTGCTACTACTGCGATGTGACTCTGCCGAAACCTCAAAAGAACTCCAAAACAGTGACTGCAACAAGTCTGGTCCCGGCAGCAGTGCATCGTTGAGACTCTTTCCTTGGACCTTGGCGGCAGCATCAAAGACAATCCTCATCTTCTTCTTCGTCGGATGCGTTACGGCGAAGTGCGGGAGATACCATTCTCTATCTGATGTACATTCTTCTGGTGCTTCTTCCGCGTAGTCATTCTCGAGAAGATGATTGATTTGCCGCTCATATTCTTTCTTCATGTCGATGTCCTTGTCTAGCTTCTTCTCAATATTCTTCAATCTGTTCTCAGCAGATTTGTAGCTAGCAGGCATCCTTTCATCTTCTGTCTTCCATAGAAGTCCTGTTTCGAAGCGACCTCCTTCAATGCGACGACTTGTCTTCTCCAGTGTCTGCAGGGCCTTGGCTTCAATATCCATACTCGGGCGACGAGGCTGTATCCCCAGCGACTCAATACTGAAATGCTCCTTGATAATCTTCTCCATGTGGTCATCTTCTTCTCCAGCCAGCTGCGCACAGTTGATGAAGTGCACTGGCTTCGACTCTCCTCCATCGGTGCCATGCAGTACCCAACCTAACTCAGTGAGGGAGGCGATGGGTTGGTTCTTCTTTCCCCTCCTGATGGCTCTTGACACGATGAGGTGCCAGTTGTCTTGCCCAATCAACAACTGTGGTGGATCTTCATTGTAGTGCAGCTGGTCTGCCATCTTCTTCAGATGTGAGCATTCTTCTATCCTAGACTTCTTGACGTATTGAGGCGCGAGGTCCATCTTGTCAATTGTTCGAACCTCGTTCAATCTCTTCTTGCCCTCTTGATGAACTCCTCGTATCTCCATAGACAGCCTTTGAGAGTTCTTCTTCATAATAGTCTTCCCGCCGACAGTGGATATCGCCAAAGTCTCTTCCGGTCCTGACGCTCCAATCTTCTCTGCCACTGCTGAGTCTAACAGTGATACGGTAGACCCTTCATCCAGTAGCGCCAGGACCTTCTCCGAACCCCTGGGACCATACAACTCCACAGGAATTATCTTCAGGAAGGCTCTTGCTGTACTCGCAGTGTTGACCGGCAGCATGACGTGATTGGAGACCTCTTGGACGTCTTCTTCTTCTTCTTTCTCCGGCTGCTGCTGTCTCTTCTCTGTATTGTGCAGCAGTTGATGATGAAGACGCTTGCAGATCTTGCATGGAGGTCTCTTGCAGGTTTCCTTCCGATGAGGACTATGCAGACACTTGAAGCATAGCCTGGACTTCTTCACAATATCCCATCTCTCTTGCACCGAAGACTCCTTGAAGCGTCGACATTCATACAGCCGGTGTTCCCCTCGGCAAGCTGGACACTCCATCTTCTCAGCCCGCGTTGTTCTACTCGTTGCTCCGGCGGCCTTGGCTTCTCCGTAGTCTGATGCGTGAAGTGTTGCTTCAGGCCAAATCTTCTCGGCGTTTCAGGTGCTGCATATGCTCCACATCTATCAGCTTCTCGGTCTAGGAACCTGGACATCAACACCAGGTCCGGCTCTTCACTGTCTTCATGTTCAGCGGCGAAGTCGTACCATCTAAACTTCATGATAGGACCCATCTTCTCTTCGATGGCCTTCTTCATCTCTGGCGAATACAGGAAATGTATCTTCTTCAGATTCTTGATCGTCGCAACCCATTACTGACGATGCTGGCGAATAAGCATACATCCCTCGCAGTATCCATGATCTTCGGTAATGCCTTCATTCTTTCCAGTTCGTGCATCACCAAAGCATCTGGTCTTCCAAATCTTCTACGCAACGCATCGATGATTTCTTCAGGTGCAGAATCAGAATACAAAATATTCTTGATCGCCTCTCTTGCTGCCCCCTTCAGCGCTTTCTCAGCCGCGCCATATTCTGAGTGCTTGAGAAGAGTGGTGCAGTATCTTCATATACTCTCTTGAAGGCCAGCCATTCCGCGCTGTTTCCCTCGAAGGCAGGTAACTCGTGCATATAACTGGGTGGCGGTGCTGGACTTCTCACTGGACTGGACTCCATCGCCATCTTGATAGCTCCAGCCAACTCGCTGACTCGGTACCCTGAAGACTCGTGCGGCCTCGCGTCGATGGCTGGAAGAGCTTCCTTCATCGGCTCCCCCTCCTTTTCTTCAACGTCCATCGTCGCTCGGACCCATTCTTGCACGTGCGCCGTTCTGTCTTCAGGCTCCTCGTCTTCTGATCTGGACTCGTCCTCTTCATCTTCATATTGGATACGAGCCAGTCTTGCTTCTGCCAATTTTGCTTCAGCCTCTATCTTCATTAACTTTAGACGTGCCAGTTCCTCACGCGCCTCAAGCTCCTTCTTCCGGGAGCGCTTCGACTTGGCGAGCGAGGGTGCCTTCACTGGAACCAAGGTGAGTGCTGAAGAGCTCTTCTTCTTCGGGTGTTCTTCTGTACCAGCGGCACTGGCCATCGTGCCAGAGCCTGTCGTCTTCGTCCCGGCGGAATCCATAGTCGACGTTCCTGTGGTGCCCGAAGTCGCTTCAGAAGAAGTCGTTCCCGAAGTCATCTCTGATGATGTTCTATCCTCTTCTTGTGCCGAAGACCTTCCGTGTTGCGATCTGGTGACCGGCATCTTCTGCGCTGATATCTTCTCTTGTCCGAAGGATCCGGCTCGAAGGACCATCTGTTGCGGCCAGCTCCCGTTTCAGCGGGTCGGCCGGGGAAAGGATCCCCGGGGTGACGAACGCGGTGGGCCGGGGCGTAACTCCCAAACCCGCGCTGGTCGCGTCCGCCTCGCGCACCCTTCACCCGTGTGCGCAGCTCCGATAACAGCCGCGTCGTCGTCGCGTACTAAATACGCGCCGGTCACCCTATTGTATGTTGTTGTCAAACCCCTGTATGTGTTGTCGTACGCGGGAGTGAGAGAGACAAAACACACTTTTCTTCCAAACTGCGGGCAAGAGGTCAGTCTTCAGGCAGTCTTCAGTGGCTTCTCTTGTTCCTATTTTGCTTCCTTTTCACTTTTCTTCTTATATTTCTTCTTAGGAACTCGCCTCGGATTGAACACACAAAATCCGTGCGACTTACAAATATGTCGACGGTTCACCCTTACCGTCTGGAACGCGGTAGAAATTCTCTACGATTTCTTCTAACATTTTATCTAGTTTGTCCCTTGACTGACCTCTTTTGCGCCCTAATTTTATTTCAAAATAAACATTACATACATGTGTTATACATGTTAAAAAGGTCTTAATTAGCTCTATCTAATTATATAAGAATCTTATTTTTAAGTTTAAACAAAAAAAGTTGTCAAAGGAGAAAAGTCAAAAATCTTACCAATTTTACCGACTTGCTAAGTTTAGCCCTTAATAAAAACTAATTTATACAATCTATATACATGAATTATATATCACTAGAAAGGGCATAAACTGAACTCTAATAAGAAATAATCAGATTCATTCTAGTTGGAATATTCTCGAAGCTACTGTGAGCACAAGTTCAAAATCTTAATAAACTATAAAATCGCAAATATCTACTAAATAATTATTCAATCTACTTAAAAATACTCTTAATGTGCCCAGAATAGCTACCTACACCTAATAAAACTCAAAGGGATAAGAAATAAGTCAGACACAAAACAACCCTACCTAGTACAAACTTAATGTTAGCGCTATACCTAACATGTATTGCAAACTCTTTATTCAAATATCAACCTTATCTATATGTACATAACATCGAATCATTCAGTTTGGGTAGGTTTCATGTCTTCGTCGCCGACAATTATAATAATAATTCGATAGTCATAAAGTAGCAGGTATACAAAAAACCAATTACTAGATTTAAAAACCAATTCACAGATAATTTTCATTTTTTTTTCATGAACAAGGGTGGTAAAGGGTTGAAGTGACAAATGTCCGTGTCATTATTTAGCGATCACGATAACGATGATCGGATGTGTCGCATAGTTTTGAAAATGACACCCCTAATAGCACCCTGTTAGGTTTCGACACCTTTTTGTGACCTTGTTAGGGAAGACACTGCAAAAAACTACGACAGAAATGTGATGTCCAGTTTAATAAGCTATATGTGCTTTACATACAGAGTTCTACAGAATTCCGGAAAGTTGGCTAAGAAACTCGGGAATTCTCTCAGGCGACAAGCTAGCAACTTATGACTGATCATTTACTTATCTGTCCCCGCTATCATAGAGGAATATCTTATTCCTCTATGCCGCTATGCTAAGCTGAAAATGCTGAACCAGGGACGAGGGTAAACGCTCGTCAGGCAGACGAAGACAGAAGTGCAGCCATGCTAGGGGGCATGACCACGCATCGTTGATATCGTATCGTCTCTATACAAAATTCAACATCGTGTTTTCGCAGGTCATGCTAGGCTTGCAGGTAGGGTTTCTTGTTTGGC
The DNA here is from genome assembly GCA_014607495.2 of Carposina sasakii. Classification (NCBI taxonomy): domain Eukaryota; kingdom Metazoa; phylum Arthropoda; class Insecta; order Lepidoptera; family Carposinidae; genus Carposina; species Carposina sasakii. The sequence continues at coordinate 13,379,179 of CP053158.1, forward strand.
GATAGAGCAATACTTAAGCATTTGGCTAGGATTACGGTAGGTAAACTAGGGCTGTGATGATAGATTGATGGTCAAGGGACGCTTTTAAAACGAGAGGTAGACTACCCGTCTACCGATCAGATGATATCAGGAAAACTGCAGGTAGCAGTGTAAGAGATTGGCTCAGTACCTACAGAGGACAATTAGCGTAGTGGAGAGAATACCATTAAAGCTATGAGTGCTAGAGGCTGTACAGATAGAGATAAATCAAAAACTAATTAGAGACACATTAAGAAAAATGTTTTAGAAATATTTTTGATATTCTAGCCTTAGATCCCTATACTATTCGACGTAAAACTAGACATGGTGAAAATAGAATAAAGAGTACCAGGCATCTCTCTTTCCTGTGTGCTGGGCTTTATTAGAATACTCCATCTAAGCTAGCCACTAGTGACTGATCATTTACATCTGTCCCAGCTCTGATAAACGTGGCTGTGCGATCTCCTTTATAATCCTGCAGTCTACCACATTTCAGGAACCGTTTGTATATACAGGGTGTGTGTGACAGCCAGGCAAATACTGAGATACTGAACAAGTACCAATGTTTTGAGTTATACAACAGTGTTATTACTCGCAGGAAATTAATTTTTGATTTGATTATACGCAGTGTTTGCTTTCCGCGCCAGTTGTATCGGGCGATCCTGTGACTAATTAAACGGGCTTGTTGGTTATTGTGTGACACATTGCTGTTTTTTGGATCACTTGTCTTGTGACTCTCCTTTGGGGTTGATCAGTTTTTTAAACTTTTTTGGGAGAAACTTTTTTAAAAAATCATCCATAGGTTAAAAAAATGATAAATAAGTCGGGAAATTTCGGAATTTTCCTGCAAAAATTTTCACTGGTTTTCATCTTAGATCATGGTCTGAAGTTACCATATGAATATTTGCCTGGCTATCACAAACACCCTGTATATATGTGTAGAATTAAAAATGGGAGGCTTTTGCCATGCAGTGAGACTTTCACTAGACTTTATACACAAAAAGGTACCATTAAAATATTCTATGCCCTATGATGCTTAGATAGCAAATACAAAACACAAGAATTTCACCTCAATTTCCTTGAATAGTGATAAATATTTTATGACGAAATAATAGCGGCTAGATATAATTACAAAAAGTCAAATTTATAAAAAAGGGGCTCTTCCCGGAGCAGGTAGAGAATAGAGGATTTTGATGATATCGAGATGATCCGATGTCAGGAAACTGAAAGTAAATACTGTTATAATGTTGATTTTTTCTCATTTTTACCACTCCATTGCTTGGGTTAGATTCTCTTGCCTAACTACTATCTTATGATACCCACAGGGGTGGTGCTATTCTTAGGGC